>PYAF01006199.1:485402-500570 GCA_007407185.1 Glycine tomentella | reverse complement strand
AGGGTGGCACTCAACCTCACATGATGTGTATGGCTTGTATTTACACTCAAACACCACATGCAACTAGCACATCCAAGCATTGACAAACCTCTCATTCATTCAACTTGAAATACACATGCATCAAAAGATCAAAAGGACTTTATTAGCTTGTAATGAATGGCTTAGGAAAAGGTGGATAAGAAAAGGATATTTAGGCTAAGACTTAAGAGAAAAGAGGGGCAATGGGGACTCCTAGAACGCTGCATTCGGAGATTGGTAGCACTCTATAGGCCCTGCACAAGTCAGATATGTCAAGTGAACAAAAATCCGAAAATACGCTACATATAGCAATTAAACCCACTTACTTGCCTAGGCCAAAAACTGAATTAGAATGGAAAAATACAAGTTCAAAAGAGGTCAAACAAGCTAAGAATGATAGACAAAAATTTAACTAAAATCACTCTATCATAGTTTAAATTCAGTACTTTGTTTATTTAGTTACTATGTTTGCTTAAATAGTTGTGTGCTTTTATAATTCTTTTTGGTATTGTACATAGAGGTGTTTTGTAAACATAGTTGTATAAATCTTTTTGGGGCTTAATTGATATAACATGTTTTGAAAAGAATCAACAAATATAAATATTTTGAAACTTGTTTTTTTGGATCAGAACACCACAAAATGATTTTGGAAACTTTGAGAATGAAAAACAAATAAATGGATTTTCAAATATCAAAATGAATGCAAGATATTTTTACATGGAATTAATAAAGAACATCTTTCGAAACATTGATTTGATTTGAACATGAAAACAGACCTTAAGCCTAGTGAGTGTGTGCAACCACACAAATTACATTGAGTATCCGCACTGATATGATTTATAATTGATTTTGCATGAATTTCTAATTGTCATAACATATGATGCATGGATATGATTTAGGCCTTCTTTCTTTTTGAACATCTTTTTAAGCCACTGGCCAAAAAGCTATCCCAAACGTATATATAATGATTTACCATTTGCAAACCCTTTTGAGCCAAACACTTAATATTTATTGGAACCCTATCCTAGGATAAGAATTCCTTATCTTACCTTAGGTTAGGAGAGCAAAAAGGGAAATATTATGTTGATGGAAACTTTTTGGGTAGCTCATGCGATGAAAAAGACTTTAAATGTGGCTATATGCTATTCATGTGATAAGAAAAAGAAAAGAAAGAAAAGAAAAAAAAGAAAAAGAAAAGAAAAAGAAATAAGGAAACAAATTCCTTGTGTTTTAAAGTATTGTACAAAGTATTTGGGTGAAATGGAAAATTGATAAACATGGATATCTTGGAAGAAAAAGAAAGAAATAGGAAGTGATAATCTAATTGTTTCCTATTCTCGAGGTCTTTTTGAATGTCCAGAAAAACCAAGATTTCTTTCAAAGCCAGGCCCAACCACAAAAGCCCTAATGATCCATGATAAGTATGTACTTTGATTTGATGGGAAATGAATTGCAAAATTAATCTATAAGGTATCAGTGTTGGAATTGAGAATAAACACTCACCTGTGAGAATTAAACACCTTCGAGAGGTTTTCCTCTGTTTTAAATCAAGCACATGTTTCCTCTAATGTTCTTTAGAAATGAAATGTGAATGGATCTTAATCTCATTTGGTTTTGTAAATTCCATCTTTTGTAACATCCCCAAAATTATAAAAATGTGATGATAATTGGATGCAAGTATGTTTAGAGAAAAATAACTATATCTTTCCATGATGTAGAAATTACTAGAAAACCCTTAAGATGAAAATTTCAAAAATGCCCTTAGACATTTTTGAAAATAACCAAAATACCCCTAGGTTGAATGGCATAATTACCAAAATGTCCCTAGGCCAAAAATGCTCAAATAACTTTAGAAATTTTGTAAAAACTTGATGAAATTATAAAATACACTTAGCTGACTAAGTATCAACATATTTTGTAACACAAAACTCTAAAATAAAATTTCTACAAATTTTGGAAGATAACAACTTTGAGGTTGTATTCAAGAAAACTCAAGCATCAGAAAAATATGAAAAAATGGTACATAAAATATGAATAGACCTATTTAATAAAATGGTTTAGTAATTTTGATGGTCAGAAGAAGTATAGACCAATCAAAAATAAGATAAAGATGTAGTATAGCATGAAAGGTTTATGTATTGCCCTGTATAAGACTGCTTGGGATTAATTTAAACTATCATTGGGATAAATTCTTGGGAACATCTAGAATTCTAATATTCAAAATTTTCTTTAGATAAAAGAATTCAAATTAAATTGGATTTCTTTTTAAGAAAATACCATATTGAAACTAGATTTTTATTCATCATAAAAAATGACCACATGTAGCATGAAAGGAAGAAAAATTTGTATTCCTTCCCTTTGAGCTTATCATTCACGTGGAGAAGCATGGAGAATGAGGAAGAAGCTTCTTGAATTCAGCCACTTGGAAGATAAGCCATAGGATGAAAACAAGTGGCAAGACACTTGTATGGCATGGATGCAAGGTAACATAAAAATCAAGCCAAGATTTCTCTACACTCTTCCATCTTGCACGTGGACAGCTCTAGGCATTATTTCAACAATCCCAACGATCAAAAGTTACATATGTGAGACAGTAGTGTACCTTTAAAATTTTAAAGAGATCCAACGGTTAACGAATCCAAAATTAGAATTTTATTAAAATAGGTTTGGGATAAACTCAAGAATGAAAGAAAAAGCTACTCCACGAAAATGCAAGAGAAATGGAGAAACTTCATGATTTTGGACACTTGGAAGCAAAGGAGAAGAAGCTCTAAGATTATGCCAAGTGGTAAGACACTTGGAAGGAAGAAAGGAAGGAAGTCTTAAGATTATAACAAGTGTAGGGACACTTGTAAAGGAATAATGTTGACTTATGAGATTTTTCTCTAAGTAATCATTTCTTCAACACTATATAAAGGGAGGAGGAGGAACCTAAGTGCAAACCAATTCCAAGACCACTCCTTTCTTCAAACCTCACGTGAACTCTCTCCCTCACACTACTTTCATTTCATTTCATCTTTCCCTTTAAAGCTTAAATCAAGTAAACCCCATCACCTTGAAGAAATCACGGGTAGAGGCAAACAACCTTATGAAGGATTTAACAAGCTTAGAAGGATATCAAGACTCAAACTCACTTGAGGTAGGTGAAGCTTAAATCTCTAGTTAATCAATGGTTTGGATTAATTTACATGCTTAGTAGGCTGATTCATGGTTGATTTTAGGCTTGAATTTTGTAATGTTCAAAGGTTATTCTTTGATGAGAATATGTTGATTTAAGTCATAAGATAGGCTATGATTTATACCCATCAATATTAGTGAAGTATGGAAGTCCATTTGATGATCTTTTGAGTTGATTTTAATAATACTTGGACTGTCTGTTTATATGACATGTTATGATTTAATTTTTGAGGTAGAGGATGAATGGTATGTAGTTGAATAAGTTTAAATACTTGATAATTTGATTTGAGTATTAATTAGTGAGGTGGTAGGTGAAAGGAGAATAAAAGATGCATACTAGACTTTAATCTTTTATTATGAAAAGGGATTATAAATTATTTGAAAGACATATTATGGATTATTAGTTAGAATACTAACATAATTTTCTGTGAGGATATTCTTTGGTCATGTCTAAGTTGGTAATGATTTTGCTTGAATAGAATATGGTGGTTTAACCATACTTATAAGCTTATTGGATAAGGTATGGTGGTGTAACCATACTTATAATATATATGACGATATGATAAAAAAGTATTTTCCATAAGGTAATATATATTTTGCTTATGGATTTGATTTTTATGGATGTTGATGTGAATAAGATAGGTGGATTCATGTTTCCATGTTCCAAGTCCAGTACGAGGCTTTGGGGAAACAGAATCTAATACTACATGTAACACCCCCGTAGGCCTCCAGTGTGTTATCATTAACAATATTAGATTAGCGTCTTATTAACAATAAGTTTTACTCAGCGGAAGCATAGAATCATTTTTCTTGATTTATTATGTATGGAATCCAAAAATATCAAGCAAACAACTAGATAAGGCACATAATATAAGCCCCTGCTGATCCAGTTTCTCATAAATAACCATAGACAGATAAAGAAATATCCAGAATATACTCAGGAGGAATTATACATATCATGTCATTAACAGTTATGTATATACATATACATCAATGTCTTCACCACACCGTGGTGATACAAAAGAATAACTGTCCTCATCGAGGGTATACAGAACTATACATAATCAGGTGTACACACACACCATCCCTCATCTGGGAACAAAATACAAGCAAAATAACACTGAGCCTTCAGCTCTCCTTACTGCTTCTCAATCAAGCAACTCAAGTCTTTACTGGGGCCTCCTGCCCTGAGACTGCTCTCCTCTGCCAGAAGAATCACCTGAAATCATAAATCCCCACACGGGGTGAGATATACATCTCAGCAAGCTCAGGGTCCATGAAGGAATCACCTCCATCCTGGCCCACTTTCCACAACACATACATCAGGCATTCACAAGTAAATGGCCCACTGGCCCTCATAACAATAAATTAGACAACCAAACTTGGCGGAGTTACCTAAACGCCTAAATCAGCACACATGGCGGAGCTAACTCAACGCCTAAATCAACACACATGGCGGAGCTACCTCAACGCCCATTCTAGTATCATGGCGGAGCTACCTCAACGCCTATCTCAATCACATGGCAGAGCTACCTCAACGCCTGGCGGATATCATCAACGCCTATCTAATGGCCAATAGATCTATCATAAACATATCATATAACAATCACAGATGCACATACATATCATTATGAGGATGCAACTACCAATGCATGCATCATGAAATGACCAACACTCCCTCGGAGTGTGGTGTGGCACACAAGATGGGAGATAATCCCCAGGGACACTGGACTTACCTGGCAAGGTATCAATCTACGATCCTGTCCCTGCTCTGTGGCTCCCGCCACTGACACCCTCAGTGTCAAGCCCTATTCAAGGCATATATCCATATCAAAACCAATTCGACAGGCAATTAATCACAGGACATATCTTATCAGAAATCCCCTATCCTAGGGTTCAATCAATTTCAGCCCACACTAGGCTTCTCACAACCACACAAGGTCCATCAAAGCTGATATCAGAGCGATTGAGTCACCCCAGACTCAATGCACAGCACGATATGGCTCACAATAGCCCATAATTCAATATTTCACTGGAACGGTCTAAACCTCAACCAAGGCACCATTCTACTAGCCTCTCAGGCTTAGAATAAACATAATCAAGGCTCTAGCATGTCAGAAAACAAGCAATAAGTGACTCTACAACAGTCACACATGCATTCACAGAGCCAAAATTCAAAATTCACCAATTCAAAAACTGAAAGCTAATCCTTCATCACTAGACAGTTCTGAACAAATCTCTCAACAGGACCCTGGGCTAATTCTAGCCCCAGCTTAGTATGGTTCACAATATTCAGAAAATCTCCAATTCCAAAATCAACCGGAGAAACTTAAGTTTCTTACCTCAGTGGCGACCCAAAAGGCTGGAGGACAACTTTCCTTAGCTCTGTGGTCCTTAACACACCTTGGGGCTCCGCCAAACTCAAGTTCTCTGAGTTTTTCCTGGAGATTCTACTTCTCCCTCACAAAGGGATTTTCAAGAATAGAAATGAAGGATTAAGGCTTTCCAACTGTTTCTCTCAAGTTTATAGGTCATAGGAAGGTGGTTAGGCTAGCATATGAGGTCCTAGAAAGCTTGGGCACTCCAACAATGAAGGTTTGGGCGTGGGGAAGAAGGAGGAACAGTTTTCTCCTTAAAAAATGCGTTTTGCCCTTTATATTGGGCCTGCCCGAGGTCTGGCGCGAATCGCGCCACCTCCGGCGCTAACCACGCCAACATGGCGGTTTATGTGGCACCACCAACGCCACTCCCACGCCACCAGCGTCGACTTCCAAAACCTGTGGCGCCATTCGCGCCACCCTGGCACCACCCGTGCCATGCCTCCCCTGACCTATGGCGCTACCCGCGCCATACCTAGCGCTGATCGCGTGAAATTCCAGCGCCATAGGTTTCCAGCCTAAGGCACATAATATAAGCCCCTGCTGATCCAGTTTCTCATAAATAACCATAGACAAATAAAGAAACATCCAGAATATACTCAGGAGGAATTATACATAATAAATCAAGGAAAACGATTCTATGCTTCTGCTGAGTAAAACTTAATGTTAATAAGACGCTAATCTGATATTGTTAATGATAACGCACCGGAGGCCTACGGGGGTGTTACACTACATACAGTACGATATGTAGTACCCAAGTGCAAGGATATATGGCAAAATTCATGCATTTTTGTGTAAGACTATAGCAGCGTCCACACTCAGTGTGGCCACATACAGTACGATATGTGGAGGCCATTTGCCCTGGGATAGTTCATCTCATGCATTCATATAGTTGCATATTTCTTGTGGATGTGTTTGATTATTTGAATGATTTTACTAACCTACTAATAAGTTCGGGATGAGTTGTTCCCTGGTCCAAGACTCGTCAAACCCAAGGTCCACCCTTGGTGAGTCTTGCTTCTCTAAAGGTTCGCAAAACCCAAGGTCCACCGACCCTCGCCAAAATCCAGGACGGACGCATCACTTGTAATCTACAAAGGTTCAAAAATCCAAAGCCTTGGTAGACTGCAAAGGTTCATAAACCCGAGTGTTGGTAAACCTCCTTCTTCAAAGGTTCATAAACCCAAGCCTTGGTAGACCGATAAGGTTCATAAAGACCTCTGCCTTCAAAGGTTCATAAACCCCTGCAAAGGTTCATAAACCCAAGTCTTGGTATACCTCTGCCTTCAAAGGTTCATAAACCTAAGCCTTGATAGACCGCAAAAGTTCATAAACCTAAGCCTTGATAGACCACAAAGGTTCATAAACTCGAGTCTTGGTAGACCTCCACCTTTAAAGGTTCATAAACCCAAGCCTTGGTAGACTGCAGAGGTTCATAAACCCAAGTCTGTGAAGACCTCCATCTTTAAAGGTTCATAAACCTAAGCCTTGGTAGACCACAAAGGTTCATAAACCCAAGTCTTGGTAGACATCTGCCTTCAAAGGTTCATAAACCTAAGCCTTGGTAGAGCTCTGCCTCCAAAAGTTCATGTTGATTTGGGAGATTGTTAAACTAAGGGGGAGCTCTTGAAGATTAAAGATTTGTAAAGACTTGGAAAGGTTTTGGCTTTTAACATGTTTGAAGGCTTGAAGGCTTGAAGATCAAAATTGTGATTAAATGTAAAAGGAAAGGAAGCCTTCTGATGATCCAAGTTATTATATGCATACCATTGATAATCATTCATGCATTATATCATAAAAGCTTAAGCAATTGATTTGGAACTTAAAAAATGTGTCAAGCTTTTTGGAAAAATAGTTCTAAGTCTTTTTAATCGATTACCAAACTTAAATAATCGATTATATTGTTCTTAAGATTTTCTGGAAATGAGTAAGAACAAATTAATCGATTATATCATGGTTTTAATCGATTATTTCACTATTGCATTTATACAGTTTTAAATGAGTGACTGGTTTAATCGATTACCATTTGATTGTAATCGATTACTTAGCTATTTTGAAATTAAGATCACTCTGTCTTAATCGATTACCACTTCTTGTAATCGATTACATAGTTCATTCATAGGTTATACATCTTCTGTCTTAATCAATTACCATAGTTTGTAATCGATTACACTTCACAAACCTGGATTTTACAAAGTCTGATTTAATCGATTACACATCGGGATAATCAATTAAATAACCCGTTGCTGTAACCCAGAACTTATCTTGAACACTTTAATCGATTATGAGAGCATATGTAATCGATTACATTTGCTAAATAATCGATTACAGGAGCTGGTTTAATCGATTATTTCTGTTACAGCTTTTTATATAAATAGAACCTTGCCTTGTATGATAAAAAAAAATGAAATAGAAATCGATTTTTTGAGCACTAAACATTCTGAGAGCTTTGTAATAAGTCATAGAGGCATTCTTTGTGGTTCTAAGGTTCTTGCTTCCATTCAAACCATTATGGGTTACTAAGATTTAGTGAAGCAAGATAAATCTTTTCAAAGTCTAAGGAAAGGGCATTGATTCTGCATATTGTAATTCATTCAACCTGGTATATTCTTCACTTTGCATATGATTCTTGGATCATCAGGTGAATTCTTTCCATACTCTTTGATGGTGTAAATCCTCTGTTTGTATTTTTGTGTGTTTGTTCCATTGTAATTTGACTTTCTTGCAAGTGTAGAGATAATGTTTCTCTAAAGACAGCTGAGTAGTGTTCTCAGTGTGGGTTTTGGTCTCTAAGGGTGTAATAGGGTTTTAGACTTCTGAACTTTATCTAGGGTTGATAAAGAGAGGCTTGTAATTTTTGCTTGTAAGAATATTTTTGATATAGTGGAACTCTACTCTAGTGTTGAGTAGAAGAAACTGGATGTAACCTCATAGGGTTTGAGGTGAACCAGTATAAATCTTGTGCTCTCTCATTTACTGCATATTTGTTAATTCTTGTTGTGAGTACTGTAGTTTAATTTGTTTGTTGAGGCATTACAAGTCTTGGATTGAGTTTGAATAAAGTTTCTTGATTGATTTGTGATAAAGATCCAAAGGGCAAGATTACTCTGATTTTTGTTTAAGAAAGAAATTTTTAAATTTACCAAGGCTAACCAATTCATGCCCCCTCTTGGTTAAGTGTGAAGTGTTCCCTTATTTTACAGTTCATAAACCCAAGCCTTGGTAGACCGCAAAGGTTCATAAACTCGAGTCTTGGTAGACCTCCGCCTTGAAAGGTTCATAAACCCAAGCCTTGGTAGACCGCAAAGGTACATAAACCCGAGTCTTGGTAGACCTTCGTCTTCAAAGGTTCATAAACCCAAGCCTCGGTAGACCTCAAAGGTTCATAAACCCAAGTCTTGGTAGGCCTTCGTCTGCAAAGGTTCATAAACCCAAGGTCCACCCTTGGTGAACCTCCTTATTGCTAAGTTTTCCCCATGGGGAAACTCAAGGTATGCTAGGTCTACCCTTGAACACTTCATTATTCCTAAACTTTATTCTTGCAGGAGTACAAGTTTGCAACACAAAATCCAAGGTCCACCCTTGGTGCATAAAACCCAAGACACGTAGGGATGGCAAAACGAGTCTAGTCCACCGGGCCGACCCGTTTAACCCACGAAAAAATGTGGGCTGGGTTGACATTGTCCACCCACTTATCCAAAATGGCCCGAGCCAACTCGACCAACAAAAATGTGGGCCAAAACCGGGCCCAGGCCAGGCCAACCCACTAATCCTAAGTCATTCACAAATTACAACACGACGCCATTGTGCCTGAGACAGTGAGACTTGAGTGGTGAGTGCACTTCATAAACATTTTATGCTTTAGTGAACAATGATTTACTTACTACTGTCTCACTGTTAATAAAAATAATAAAAAATTAGATAGATATTATTGTATAATGTATATTGAGTGGCTGAGAGAGTGAGAGTGAGAGAGGGAAGGTGAGATGGTGAGACCTGAGATTAGTGAGTCTGAGAGAGAAGAGAGTGAGAGACTGAAAGTTCCATTCTGCCTTCTCGTTCTCTTTCATCGACCTCGGCCTCGATGATGGTGACCGTTCTCATTCTCGTGTCATTTGTGCCCCATCACAAGTCACAAGACTTGGCGTACAGTAGAAAAGGTCTGAATAATCTCTTTCTAACACAAAGATAAACTAACTGCTGATAGGCTAGGTTCTTTGAAGGGGGTATAACCGTATAAGCCAAGATCCAAGATTACAAAATAATACAATTTTAGGATAGAAAAGAAGGCTTTATTCTGTGTATGGTGGACACTGGTAAAAGATAACGTTTTCTAAAAAGACCTTAAATATAATTTATATATGTTAAAAGTTTCTTATGAACTTACTTTACTCATTCACTTATAAAAATCCTATGCATAAACATACAAGCTTGGGTTTTCCTACTACCCTGTATGTAGCTGTTTGCTAGTCATTTACATAATATCTTCATATCAATATATCATGTTATATCATCGTTCAGTTTGTAATGTATATGAATGTTGAAAATTTGTAAAGATGCTTTATTGATATTATGTAGGTATTATGATGTTTAGTACATAAAGTGTACTTTATCTATTGTTCTTCACTGTCAGGATGTGGATGGACTAGCTAAAGAGGTTCAAGAGCCTAGAAGAATCAAATATTCTAATTGTTGCATCAGCCGAGCAAGGTGAATTGCATTTTGCTTCCTCAATACTATTGTAGCCGATAGTTTTTGCTTAATTTCACTCTACTCCATTGTCATACATCATGCTTAGTTGGGATTGTGTGCTGGTATTTTATTGTTTTTGTTGTTTTAAATTGATTTTCTGCAGTGCTTTTCTTTGAGCAATTAAATAGTTGTCTCAAATTTTAATATGGAGTCTGAGACTGTGAATGAGCATGAACATGTTGAAAATTCTGAAGTACCTATTGAATCATCTAAAGCTGATGAACCAACCAAGAAGAAAAGGAAAGCAACAAGTTCTGATTGCTGGAAGTTTTTCACTAAGATAGGAGTGGGTAATGATGGGATAGAAAAAGCAGAGTCTAAGGCCTGTAAAACAAAGTATAAAATTGGAGGCAACACATATGGGACATCTCACTCAAAGTGTAAGGGAATTAAATTTGAAGATGTTGGTTAAATGATGGTAGATTTACAAGGAAAATCGAAGACTCCAAAATTAGATCAAATGGTGTCACGTGAGATGTGTGTTGTTGCAATCATTGAGCATGATTTGCCATTTAACTTTGTTTAATATAAAAAAATTAGAAGTTGGATTAAGTATTTGAATCCTGATGCACACCCTATTTCTAGAAATACTGTAAAATATGATGTCCTAACCATTTACAATAGAGATAAGGAGAAGCTAAAAAAGATGATGGCTAGCATTCCAAATAGAATATGTTTAACTTTTGATTTATGGACCTTTTGTACCTCTGAGGGTTACATATGTTTAACTACTCATTTTGTTGATGCTAATTGGAAGTTAAATAGTAAAATTCTTAATTTTTGTCATATGCCTCCTCCTCACACTGGATTTGACTTGGCTTTAAGGGTTTCTCAATTTTTGAAGGATTGGAAAATAGAGCAAAAGATTTTTTCTCTCACATTAGATAATGCATCCACCAATGATAACATGCAAGACATTTTGAAAAATGATCTTGGAACAAGTGGTTGGTTATTATGTGATGGAGAGTTTTTTCATATTCGTTGTTCTACACATATTTTGAATCTTATTGTTCAACAAGGATTAAAAGTTGTTAGTGAAGCCTTACATAAATTAGAGAGAGTGTGAAATATGTGAAGGGATCGGAGGGTAGGATGAGAATGTTTAAAGAATGTATTCAACAACTTGGTCTTGAGTCTGATGGTAGTGGGAAGCAATTGTGTCTAGATGTTTCCACTAGATGGAATTCCACTTATATGATGCATTGTAGTGCTCTCAAATATAAACGGGCATTTGGAAATTTTCAATCAAAAGACCCTAATTACAAGTGGTGTCCTTCAATAGATGAGTGGGAAAGAGGAGAAAAAAAAATTGTGAGTTCTTGTTGCCATTCTTTTATACTACAAATTTGATTTCGGGCACTTTCTATCCTACTTCCAACCTATATTTCTTGCAAGTTATGAAAATTCAGTGTGTACTTACTAAGAGTTTGCAAAGTGAAGATGAGGTTATAAGGAGTATGGGGGAAATGATGATGATGAACTTTAACAAACACTGGGATGAGTATAACACCATTCTAGTTTTTTTTTAATTGTTCTTCCACTTGTGTATGTTGTTCTTGGAAGCTCAATGAATCTTGCAGGACTTGTTTCTGTTGCTTCTGGCTTCTTATGTGAGGTAAGGTATTAAAATGATTGCATGCATGAATTTATCATTAATTTTTAGCATAAATTAATTACATTTGTATCTTTTTTAATAATTTTTGTCTTTTTTTAAAAAAAAATTAACTTATTTATTTATTTATTATTTTTTAGGTGGGCTGACCCGCTGGCTCACTAACCCACCTTAAAGTGGGGTGAGCTAGCATTTCCAGCCCACTTTGCAAAAGTGGGCCAGCCCGGCCTGTCTTGCATTTTTGGTGGGCTAAGGCTAGCCCAACCCATTTTTGGTGGGTTAGCCCACTTTTCCAACCCTAAAGACACAATCTTGGTATGCTCACTCTTTTGGAACCTCGACAAATAGTGTCCAAGGATCAAATATCCATCCTCAAACAAGAGGCAAATCAAGACACCATCAGACTGCAAGGTCTCATTTCCCATGCCACAAGAGCATCATTTAAGCGGCTTACCTCCATTGTACAAGAAGCCTATTACAAAGTAATGCATAAATAAAAGACAACAACATATAAGGCAGAGAATAAACAGAGAAGCATTCGTCAACGAAAGAAGAACATTTGTATTAAAAAATAATGGTCAAATTTACAAAGCCTTCACGGTCCAAAATCAACAAGACAAAAATACAAATACAGAAAATGGTAGCTTAAACATTGGCCCCATCATCCTATTCCTCACTGGCACCCTCCTCCTCCGTGGCGACAATCTCTTCTTTGTCAAGCAGAACACCGTCCTTTACATCCTTGAATAGGTTAAAGAGACCTAAGTCAAGGTCTTTAGCGTAGAACACAGCTTGCCTAACGGCCTGTTGAAAGCCCTTTTCGTGATGCTCCACCGCCTCCTTCTTGTAGATGGACAACTCCTCCTCAAGCTACCTATTGGCAGCCTTCTCCTTATTCAGCCGGGCCTCCAGGGCAACCACCTTCTTGGAAAGTTCATCCCTCTCAGCAATAACATGGTCAACCTTGGCAACCAGTTCCTTCTTCTCCCCTAACAATGCCTTACCGCGACTGCCAGTTCATCACCATCCAATCGGGTGCACAATAGCTTGGCCAAAACAACACTAGCCTTGATAGATAGTTGGTGGTGGGACCTGATCATCTCAATAAGGGGGACAGTGGCACCAGTCACCTTGGAGTGCTCCACTCTCCAAACAGTGCAGACAACAACCTTTAACTTGGCCACCTCACCCTCCAGTGATGACACTTTGCCCACAACTTCCTGGTGGCACCGTCCATTCAGTTCTTGGTGGACCTCCAACAAAATCCAGGACAGCCCCTTGATCGATTCTCCAAAGGTTCTTAAAACCCAAGGTACATCCTTGGTGAACCTCAACAAAATCCATGATGAACACGTCATTGGTCAGTCTCCAACGATTCACAAAACCCAAGGTCATTCCTTGGTGAATCCCATTCTCCAAGGCTCGACAAACCCAAGGTCTACCCTTGGTAAGTCTCCTCGTTGCTAAGTTTCCCTACACGAAAACTCAAGGTATGCAAGGTCTACCCTTGACTTCTTAAACTTTATTCTTTCAGGAGTACAACTTTACAGGAACACGAAAAAACCCAGGACTAGCTCCTGGTCGCTCTCTAAAGGTTCGTAAATCGAAGGTCCACCCTTGGTGAACCTCCCCAAAATCCAAGACAGCATCCCTGATCGATTCTCCAAATGTTCATAAATCCAAGGTCCACCCTTGGTACACCTCCGTCTGCAAAGGTTCATAAACCCAAGGTCCACCCTTGGTAGACCTCTGTCTGTAAAGGTTCATAAATCTAAGGTCCACCCTTGGTAAGCCTCGACAAAACCCAAGGTGGACAAGGCTTGACAAACCCAAGGTCCATCCTTGGAGTACAAGTTTGCATAAACACAAAAATCCAAGGTCCATCTTTGGCTCACAAAACCCAAGACACACTCTTGGTACGTGCTATCCCTTGGAACCTCGACAAACAGGGCCAAAGGATCATCCACTCACCCTCAAACAAGAAGAAAATCGAGAAAACACCAGATTGGTCAGCAAGACCTTCAACCAGGTCTCATTTCCTACACCGCAAGGACATTGTCCACATCAAGGTGGCCTATCATGATCACTACAAAGTGTTGTACAAACCAATAACATACAAGAAAAAGAATAAACATAGAAGAATGAAGATGAAAAAAGAACATTTGCATTAAAGAAGAATGATTGTCAAAATTACATGGCCTTCACAGCCCAAAGTTAATAAAGCAAAAAGTACAAAGGGAAAAGGGCAGCCTAGACATTTGCCGAGCAGAACACCCTGCTCTTCACTAGCACCTTCCTTGACAGAAGTAAGCTCTTCTTCGTCGAGCAGAACACCGTCTTTCACGTCCTTGAAAGGGTAAAAAGACCCAAGTCAAGGTCCTTAGTGAAGAACCCGACCTGCCTAGCAACCTTCTGAAATCCTTTTTCATGTTGCTCCATCGCCTCCTTCTTATAGATGGACAATTCCTCCTCAAGCTCCTTGCTATTAGCCATCTTTGCTGAAGTCCTGAGCTCAAACTCCTTCAGCTGTGTCTTCAAGTCAGCCACCTTCATGGTGAGCTCATCCTTTGCGGCAGCAACACTGTCCACATTTCCTGCTAAGTCTTTCTTCTCCTATAGCAATTTCTTGTAGTGCCCAGCCAGTTCATCACCATCCAACATGGTGTGCAAAAGCTTAGCCAAGACACCACTAACCTTTGTAGATAGATGGTGGTTGGACTTGGACACTTCAGCAAGGGCAACAACACTGTTCATCTTGGAGTGCTTCACTCTCCAGACTATGCGGACAACAGACTTCAACCTGGCCACCTCATTAATCATGACCAGCCAATCGTTCAAGCATTTGGTCCATAAATGGGAGTGGGAAGTGATCTTTGCGAGTTGCATCATTAAGCCTCCGGTAATCCACACACATCCTCCAGCCTGTTATGGTTCTTGAGGGGATCAATTCATTCTTATCATTTTGAATTACTGTCATCCCCCCTTTCTTTGGAACAGTTTGGACTGGACTTACCCATGGTGTGTCGGAAATTGGATATATCATACCTGCATCCAAAAGCTTAACAACCTCCTTTCTTACCACTTCTTTCATTATTGGATTGAGTCTTCTTTGAGGTTGCCTTACAGGTTTAACATCAGTTTCCATTAAAATCTTATGAGTACAAAAGGAAGGATTTATACCTTTGAGGTCTGAAATAGACCATCCGATTGCTGACCTATGCTCCTTGAGTA
>PYAF01006199.1:458689-471109 GCA_007407185.1 Glycine tomentella | reverse complement strand
CTAAGTACTTAATTGAAGTGATCAATTCCAAATAAGAATAAGAAAGAAGAACAGAAAAGAATAAAACAATCAAAACATATGTATTTCAATACCAGTCAAATTACAGAGGAGTCTTCATCAGTTCATGGCCTTCCCACAATACAAGGTTTAGCCTGCCATAGGCCTCAAGAACATCAAAGCAGTAGAATAATTCATAGTTGTGTAGAAACCCTAGCCTTGATTCTTGAATTCCAGAGGTTTAGAATGATAAAATATGATGTTAGGAGAATCCTTGACTCAGTTCAGAGGCTTAATATTTATAGAATCCTTTAATTATGGTAACAAAGCCTAATCCTGCATTCAAATCCGTAAAAGATAAACTAAATAAGGAAACAGGATCCTCATGGCGCGGTTGGGGCGACTTCCCGCGCTGATCGCGCGGATAGCTCGAATGGATGGCACTGATAGCGTGGAACTCCACGCTGGTAGCGTGGAGTCTACGAGTTGAATGGGCTGATGCTGGTCTTTTGTGGCGCTGATGGCGCGATTCTGGCGCGAGTCGCGTGGAAGCTTCGAATAGTTGGCGCTAACTGCGTGGATGCCCACGCTGATCGCGTGGGTCTTTCGAGAATGAGGCCTACCTTTATGTCCTTGGCGCGGTTGGCGCGAGTTCCCGCGCGATCCGCGCGGGACTTGAAACCTTGATTTGCTTCCCCTTTTGCCTTGAACTTCCTCTTTCTTATCCTGAAATGCACAATTGATATTGAATTGGAATTAAAAACAATAATATGATAAATTTAACTAATTCTAATCTATTTTCCTAATTATTTAACTAAATTATAACCTAAACTACCTAATAACTAAGATGTGTTTGCAACACATCATACACCTACTGTGATAGGAAAATAACTTGATGTTACATTACAAGCTTTTGCACATGTGATAGCTCATCATACATATCTTTGATTGCATATACATACTTTGATGGTAATTTTTTCTTCTCAAGAGCCCACCATAAAACTTTTCTTGGGACCCTATCATATACTTTGTCAAGATCTATGAATACCATATGTAATTCTTTCTTCTTTTCTCGATACCTTTTCATTAATTGTCGTATCAAGAAAATGACTTACATGGTACATTTTCTTAACATAAATCCAAATTAATATACAAAAACCTTGGTCTCTCACATCAAGTGATGTTTAATAACTCTCGCCCACAACTTTATAGTATGGCTAATAAACTTAATGCCTCTATAGTTAGAACAATTCTGGATATTTCCCTTGTTTAGGTAAATAGGCATAAATATATTTTTCCTCCAAGCATTAGATATCTTATTTGTTTGAAGAATCTTATTGAAAATATTGGTCAGCCATTTTATTGCCACATCCCCTAGGCCTCTCCACACCATACTTCAATATAAACGTCATTGGGTTCCAAAACTTTATTATTCTTCATCCTCTTTAAAGTCTCCTTAACTTTATGTGTATTAATTCTGCGTATAAATCTTCTATTCAGATCATCATAAGAGTCCTCCAAGTCCGCCTTAATTTTATCGTCATCCCCATTAAAAAGTTTGTTAAAGTAGTTCATCCATCTTTCATTTACATCTTCATCTCTAACCAAAAGTTTTTGATTTCCAACCTTGATGCATCTAACTTGGATGAGATCTTTATTCTTCTTATCCCTCATTTTTGCAAGTTTGTATATACCTTTTTCACCATTCTTGCTCCCAAGATTTTTATACAAATGGACAAAAATCTTGTCTCTATCTTCCCGCACTGCTTTCTTTGTATTTTTTCTCGCTAATCTAAACTTTTGCAAGTTCTCATCATTGGGACTTTTATGCAAAAATATAAAGCATTCATTCTTCTGTTTAATTGCCTCCTGCAAAGATATTAATGATATATATATATATATAAGACAGAATTGTAAAAGCTTTTTCTTTTTACCAGCCCTTTATAAAAATATAATAAACTTTATTGGGAATGTTTTCTATTTCTTCTTTTGATAAAAAAATTGACTTATCAAGTCAGCAGCTAATAAGTCTCAAAATTTATGTGGATGTGTCTACGTTGTCTGGCCACAATGTAAGAGAGACCAGGTCGATATTGATGAAAATGTTGATGATTTATATGGAAAAGAACAAAGAAACAAGTGAGAAAGGATACTGTGTTAGCTAGTGATGTAATAAATTATATTTTTCTACTTTATTGCAGGCGATGCCTTATTATGGTTCAGATCGGAAACACATGTCAATATCCCTATTATATCTTTTAAAATTTTAGAAATAAAAAAATAGAAATAAATTTGAAGTTTTTCATATAATTTTCCAAGATGAACCTGCTCCAAATATTTTATATAGAGGTGACTCATTTTGTGATCATCTAAGCAGTGTCTTTAGATTTAGTCTTTTCATATAATAGTTAAAAAATACTATTGGGAGGATTTTATAGTGCTGTACACATTTTAAGAGCGCATTATGCTCTAATATTTTTGCTAAATTACCTAGTAACATGTTGCAACTTGTTATGTGGATGTGTTTCAGTTGCATTCCTCACTGAATAGCATTCTTAAGGCATGTAACAGAGTATAAATTTAATTACAGTTAGTTTCTCTTTTCATTTGCAGGTGACCAATTTGAAGTTGTAATCAACGAAAGGGCGAAAGGACATAATATTGGTTATAAATCATCAACCAAAATTTGAATTAGTTCCTGCAAATTATAAATCACGATAAATTTACAAGGTCCAGGCTCTATATCCTACATAGGTGCATTATTATGTTACTGTGCTGGCAGAAGTACGAGCAATATTGACGCTCACACCACACCCTCTCTTTAGCAGGTGGATACCATTAACCACACTTTTTATTTTTTAAAGTAAACTTTCATGTTTATTAAGTCTCAACTCTCGACACTTAAACTCTTAATTTCTCTTTGCTAGTACCTAGTAAGCAACCTGTCTAGGTCAACAAATTTTCCTTCAGTCCTTTTCTAATTCAACATCCAGCACATTATTACCAAGAATCAACAACTTTTTTTTTCGAATACAGTAGGCAAACACAGTACTCAGTGTACAACTATGTGACCATAAATACAACTGCTGGATATAGAGGGAGTAGCAAGAATATGAAGCTAAAGAAGAAGCTTGTGCCTTAGAAGAAAGTTTTGAGTTTTTCACATGTTAAGAAATTTGTAATTTGTTCGAGTATATGAGAGGCTAATCTTATGATCCTTGCATTACATGAACATGGTCATTAATTTGCATACATGATTTCATTAAAAGCATTAAAGCTATTAATGATTTCAAAAGAAATAAATTCTCATGGTTAAGTTTTTGGAAAAACGAAATGTTATTGCTTTAATCGATTACAAGCTTCTATTTTGATTCTGGAAAATCCATGAAGAGCAATTTAATCCATTACAGTCTTCTCATAATTGATTACATAGAACAAAAAGAAAATCATGTCTTCCTGTTTTAATCGATTACCATAATATCGTAATCGATTACTGAAGTTCAATTTTTTATGTGCCTAACTGACTTAATCGATTACCACATTTTGTAATCGATTACATAAGTATGTTATGGAATTGTGTTCATCTGCTTTAATCGATTACCACAAAATGTAATCGATTACATAAGCTTGTTTTACAACTAGACCTGTCCTCTTTAATCGATTACAGCTTGGATCAACCGATTACTTTACCCAGAATAATCTATGAACATTTTAATTGATTATTTGACAATTTAATCGATTACATATGCTATTTTAATAGATTACTCGACGCTTTAATCGATTACATTCTGTTATAAATAGAGTGAAGGCTTGTCTGAACTTTTAACTTGAATACTTTGAATTCTTTGAGCATATACAAGCCTTCTCAAATTTAGAAAGTAATTTTCTGAGTTAACAAAGCTCTTGTCCCACTCTTTAATCTTCATGGTGTATTGAAAGATTTCTTGGGCAAGATTTTCAAAGAAGCTTTTGGAGAGAAAGTTCAGAAATTGATTTCTTAATTTCAACTCTGATTGGTAACTCATATTCATTGGAACATCAGGTTGTCTCTCTCCATTAATTCTTGTTGTAAATTTGTTTTTGATTTCTTGGTTGTTTGCAAATATTGTAAAGGGTTCTTGAGGCTTTTTCTAGAGTAGGTTTCTCTAGAGGGAAAGAGTAGAGAAGGGTTTCCTATGTCTTGATCACTAGGAGTCTAATAGGGTTTTAGATTTCTATTCTTTATCTAGGCTTGATAAAGGGTGATTGTTGTAAAGCTTGTAAGAACTGAAATTTGATAATAGTGAAACTCTAATCTAGTGTTGATTAGAAGAAACTGGATGTAGCTTCTCTTGAGAAGTGAACCAGTATAAATTCTTTTGTTGGTTTACTATTACTTAATCTCTTATTGTTATCTTGATCATTAGTTCTTGTTGTTATTCTCATTACTCAACAAGTTCTGCTTTAAGCAATTATTTCTTAGGCTTAGTAGTTTGATTGATTTGAAGTATTCTTAGTTCAATTGTGATTAAGATCCCTTAACTTTGATTTTATAAATAAATTTTAAAAGACCAAGTTTAAACCAATTCACCCCCCTCTTGGTTATCGTGGGTATTCCTATTGTTTTCAATTGATATCAAGAGCAGGTTATTGAGTGTTATTCAAGATCACTATCTTTCTTTAAAAAGAAAATGAATACCACACAAATTACCTTCAAGGAGGGTGCCTCCCTCAATCGTCCTCCAATGTAAGTAGGAGAACACTTCAATTTTTGGAAAAATAGAATGCAAATCTTTATTCAATCAAATGACTCAGGTTCTTGAAATGCAATAGAAAAAAGTCATTTGATTCCTATTAAAACTGTTGGTAATGATATGATCCCAAAGAATGGGATAAAATGACAGATGTATGATATCAAAGCTAAAAACATGATTACTTCTGCACTTTCTTCTGATGAATTTTTTAGAACTGTTAGGTGCAAAAGTGCAAAGGAGATGTATGAAATGTTGCAGATAACTCATGAAGGTACAGATGAAGTAAGAAGATCAAGGAAGCATGCCTTGATCTATGAGTATGAAATCTTCAAGATGAACTCCACAGAAAACATATCTCAGCTCCAAACAAGATTCACTCACATATTAAATCATCTTCTTGGTCTTGGAAAGATTTTTGATACTGAAGAGTTGAACATCAAAATCTTGAAGTGTCTCACAAGACCACGGCAACCAAAGGTGACAACAATCAAAGAATCAAAAGATCTATCCAAAATGTCAATGGCTGCACTTTTTGGTAAACTTCTTAAATATGAACTTGAAATGTCACGACTAACCAATGCAGAAGATGCAGACAAGAAACATAAAAGCATAGTCAAGAAAGCTGCATCCTCTAAAGTAGAAGATTCAAGTGAAGAAGATGATAATGACAACATGAATATAATTATCAAAAAGTTTAGCAAATTCATGAGAAGAAACAAGAACAGAAGGTTCACAAAGTTCAACAACAACAACAACAAAAAGAGTGACAACAACAATAGCACAAACTTCACTTGCTTTGAATGTGGTAAGCCTGACCACATTAAATATGAGTGCTCTATCTTCTCGAAAAAGCAACAAGGTGAAAAGAAGACAAAGAAAGAAGGAAAGCCTTGTTAACTTTGAGGAAGCTGAAGTCATGGAATCAAGAAGATTGAAGAATACAAGTTTTGATGTTTCACATGCCCACTTAAATGATGGCATTTGTAATTTCTTCTTTAAGCTTGGTTTAGTTGTTAAAGCTGTATAATCCTTATTAGGTTTGATTAATTCATGCATTCATATATACATTTAATCAGATTTAATCATGTGGTAATAAGAAAACTAATAGAAATTCATTAAGGCAACTAAGAACTTTATAAAACAAATCAAAGATTCAAAGTGTCATGGAGAGTTACATGTGATGTGTGTCATAATTCACATTGATTGAAAGAGGTGCTCAAGCTATTGATTAAAGAAATCATCAAGAAAGAGTATTGATCATCAATTACATACATTCTTAATTTGTTTGAATCATTCATTTCATTGAATTAGTTGAGGATTATAAGGTGATATCTTTCTTGAACCTTAAGCTTGATTTTTTGTTTGATATTTGTTTTGTATTTGAGTGTTTGTTCATATAACATTTGTATTCTTTAAAGCCTTTTCTAGAAAGGTTTTCTAAAGGGAAGACCAGAGAGGGGATCTTTGGTTCTTGGTCTTTTGAAAATTCTATAGGAAGTAGATTTTGAATTTTACCTAGGTTGGGTAAGAGATCATTGTAAGCTTGTAAAGAACTAATATTTGTTATAGTGGAACTCTGACCAAGTGTTGGTTAGAAGAAAAACTGGATGTAGCCTCCGGGGTTGAGAGGTGAACCAGTATAAATCTTGTGTGATTTAAGATTTCTGTTAGTATTTCATTATATTCTTGAAGTACAAGCTTTGTTCATCTTACAACATTGGTTACAACACAAGAGTGGTTTGATTGATAAAAAAAATAGTTTTCCTAATTGGTTTTTAAAGATACGATCCTTTTGAAAGTCCTCCGCTGTTACATATTTTGAAAGGAAATTTCAAAAACTTTAAGGTAAAACCAATTCACCCCCCGTCTTGGTTATTTGCATAAGTGTTCATTATATTTTCAATTGGTATCAAGAGCTGGTTCTTGTAATTTTCTCAAGATCTTCCTAAAATCATTGAAAATGAATACTGGTTAAATAACATTCAAGAAGGGAGCCTCATTGAGTAGACCACCTTTGTTTGAAGGGGAACATTTTTACTTTTGGAAGAATAGGATGCAAATCTTTATCCAATCAAATGACCCGGGTGCTTGGAATTGTATTGAGAAAGGTCCTTTCATTCCTACCAAAATTGTTGATGGCAAAACTATACCAAAAGAATGGGATGAAATGTCAGAAATAGAAAAGAAAATGGTTCAATATGATTTCAAAGCAAAGAATATGATAACTTCTACATTATCTTCTGATGAATTTTTCATAACTGTAAGGTGTAAAAATGCCAAAGAAATGTGGGAATTACTTGAGGTTACTCATGAAGGTACTGATGATGTGAGAAGATCAAGAAAACACACTCTCATCCATGAATATGAAATGTTCAAAATGAGAGATAATGAGAACATCTCACAACTTCAAACTAGATTCACCCACATAGTGAATCACTTGCTTGGGCTAGGAAAGACCTTTGATGTAGAAGAACTGAACATCAAGATTCTTAAATGCCTAACAAGAGATTGGCAGCCTAAAGACACAACCATTAAAGAATCAAAGGATCTATCAAAGGTGTCAATGGTAGCCATGTTTGGTAAGCTGTTAGAATATGAACTTGAATTATCTCAACTAACTCTTGGTGAAGATGCAAACAAAAAACATAAGAGCATTGCATTAAAGGTTGCACCTTCAAAGATAAAAAAGGAAGATAATTCAAGTGATGATGATGATGATGATGATAATGAGAATATGAATCTCATTGTAAGAAAGTTTACCAAGTTTCTAAGGAAGAATAAAAACTAAAAATAACTATTTCAAAATAAAAGAAATGACAACACCTACAAAAACAACAATTTTCATCAATCACTTGCTTTGAGTGTGGACAGCAAGGCCACATAAAGTCAGATTGTCCCTCATTAACAAAGAAGCCACAAGTTGAGAAGAAATCTAAAAGGGAAAGAAAAACCTAGAAAGGCTTACATTGCTTGGGAGGATAATGAATCAACAAGTTCTGAATCCTCTTCAGAAAAAGAAGTTGAAGTTCACCTATGCCTTACATCTAGCATTGGTGAAGAAGATGAATCATCAAGTACAGAATCAGAGGTAAATTTTGAATTTGAAAATGTAGTTGATGCTTTTCATGAGATGCATAGTGAAGCTCAAAAACTTACAATAGCAAACAACAAACTTAAAGGTAGCTTAAGATGGTATGTATCCAAGCTTACTTAATTGCAAGAAAAACTTTATAAATCGAATGAAAAACATGACAAGCTTCTTTTAAGTTACAAGGAAAATGGATGTACATGCTCCTTAGCCACTTCTAAGGTTGATAAATGCAATAATTTGCAGAAAGAATTTGATGAGTACAAGATAAGCAAAGCTTAAGAAAATATGGCTTTTCAAACTGAAATTAGTTATTTGGTTGATTTGCTAAGGAAGTATTATAAAGACAAATGTAACTTAGATGAAATGCTAAGTGTTCAAAAGTATGTTGGTGATACTTATGGATTGGGATACAAACATGATGCTAGAACTCAAAATAAGCTTGTGTTTGTACCTCCAAAACATAAATATCAAAGGCAGCATAATCAACCAAATTACTATCATAGATTTTCTTATGCTAATTCATCAAAATCTCCCACTTGCAATTATTGTATGTTAAAAGGTCATACATCTTATAAGTGCTTTACTAGAAGGTTTTATGTTCCAAATGGAGATTGCATATGAATTGAGAAAAGAAAGAAAACAACTAACCCCTTTGGACCCAACTTAAATTGGGGACCCTTCTTCTCTACTTAATTTGATTTGTGCAGATGTGTCTTAGAGCAAAATCATCAATATGGTATTTAGATAGTGGATGCTCTAAACACATGACCGAAGACATATCGATGCTCACAGATGTAATACTTGAAGAAAGAGGATATGTTATATATGGGGACAATAACAAAGGCAGAATAATTGGGCAAGGCAACATTGGAGACAACTTTACCACTAAAATCAAGGATGTTCTTTATGTTGAAGGGATGAAACACAATTTACTAAGCATTAGTCAATTGTGTGACAAAGGTTTTAATGTCACCTTCAACAATGAAACATGCTTGATACATGAAGGCAAGAATGGAAAAATTGCAAACATTGGTAAAAGGAAGGGTAACATCTATGTTTTGTCAATTGACCATGCATTCATACATAAAACTGATTGCTTATTGAGTAAAGTGAATGAAACATGGCTATGGCATAGAAGAACATCTCATATAAACATGCATCATCTCAACAAGTTAGTTAGGAAAGACTTATTAATTGGTCTACCTAAGCTTAAGTTTGAGAAGGACAAAATTTGTGAAGCATGTCAAAGAGGGAAGCAAACTAAAAACTCTTTTCAAAGTAAGAATATAATTTCTACTTCTAGACCTCTTGAATTGCTTCACATAGACTTGTTTGGTCCTTCAAGAACCATGAGCATAGGAGGAAATTATTATGGACTCGTCATAGTAGATGATTACTCTAGATACACTTGCACATTGTTTTTAAGATCCAAAAGCCAAGCATTCTCAGCTTTTAAGAAATTAGCCAAGTTAATTCAAAATGAAAAAGGGCTATAATATTGTTCCAATTAGAAGTGACAATGGTAGTGAATTCCAAAATGAACTCTTTGAAAATTTTTGTGAAGATTTTGGAATTAATCATAATTTTTCAGCTCCAAGAACACCTCAACAAAATGGTGTTGTGGAGAGGAAAAGCAGATCACTTGAAGAAGGAGCTAGGACTCTTCTAAATGAAACTAAATTACCTAAGCATTTTTGGGCGGATGCTGTGAGCACAGTTTGCTATACCCTAAATAGAATTCTGATAAGACTTTGTTCATCAAAAGGAGAAACAAAGATATACTTTTGGTACAAATCTATGTTGATGATATCATTTTTGGTTCCATTAATCATTCTTTGTGTAAGGAATTTTCAGCTAGCATGCAGAATGAATTTGAAATGTCTATGATGGGAGAGCTTACATTCTTCCTTGGACTTCAAGTTAAACAAATGAAGAATGGAACCTTCCTAAGCCAATCAAAGTATTGTATGGAAATGTTAAAGAAGTTTGATATGGAGAATTGCAAAGCTGCAGCTACTCCTATGGGAACTTCCACCTACCTTGATTCAGATGAAAGAGGAAAAAGTGTTGATGAGTCAAAGTTTAGAGGAATGATAGGATCATTGCTTTATCTCACAGCAAGTAGACCTGACATTATGTTAAGTGTTTGCTTGTGTGCTAGATACCAAGCTAATCCTAAAGAGTCTCATCAAACAGCAGTGAAAAGGATCTTAAAGTATCTAAAGTCTACACCAAAAGTGGAACTTTGGTATCCAAAAGGTACAACAATTAATTTAATTTGTTATTCTGACTTTGATTTTGTAGGATGCAAATTGGATAGAAAGAGCACAAGTGGTACTTGTCACTTATTGGGAAGGTCTTTAATTTCATAGCATTACAACAAGCAATCATGTGTAGCCTTGTCAACAGCTGAAGCTGAATACATATCAGCTGGAAGTTGTTGTGCTCAAAGTTTATGGTTGAAGCAACAACTCCAAGATTTTGGTGCAGAACTTCAACAAATTCCACTTCTTTGTGACAATACAAGTATAACGACTTCATTTTATTTCCTTATTTTAACCTTTTACGTTGTTTCAATTTTTACCCACTACGCTTAAATTTACGAAAAAAAATTTTCTACGTAATTTGGTTACGTAAAATATTATTTTAGACGATTTTAGACGATTTGCTATGGTGGAATAATTTCAACATAATACATAGTCTAAGTTATTTAGGCATAAATAAATATAACGGATAACGATTTGTATACAGTCATCCAAAATAAAAATACAAACCATGAACAAAATAGTATCATGCGAGATACATAACTCCAAATGCAGCAACAACAAATAACCCATACATCAAGCCAAAACACAGCATACAAATCATCAAGCTCTCCTTGTCTCAGCTATTCACTGTTCCTCTGCTCGCCCAAATTAATTGGGGTCATCACAGGTGTCAAACCACAGACACAACTCGGGTAAGTATTTTAATAAACATGATTAGACATTTAATAAAATAACGTTTTAGATACATAATAGAGTTAAAGTAAATTGCATATACGTAGTAAATTCAAACAATATTTATAAAACAGATACATGATAAATAATGCATGATTTCTTTGTTAAATGATGCATGACTGAGATCTCAGCTAATCACCGCAGGGTACCATAATTCAAATAGTTTCATCCACTCTAGTGAAACCTCCCTCCACTCTGAGGGGTATAATCAAATAGTTCCACCCACTCTAGCGGAACCTCCCTCCACTCTGAGGGGTAAAAAGGGTACCATAGTTTCATCCACTCTAGTGAAATCTCCCTACATTCTGAGGGGTCAAATACAGATGATGCATAGGTTGGTTTTATTTTTAAATTCCTCTTATCATTAATTCACTTTTCAAAGTCTCATAACTTGGCACTAAGGCATTTTAATCATTCATCAATCTCATAAATATCAGTGCCCACAAATTTCTTAAGAAACATAGTCTTAAAAATATAAGAATCTTTAATCATAGCTCACATTAAGTGAATGTTAAAATACCATACAGCAACATAAATAAAAACAGCCTACAGCACAGCAACATTAAAATACATACAGCAATCAGCAACATACAGCTTAATTAAATATAACAACAGCATTCAATCAATTTTCAGCAACTAAATAAATTAATACAGCAATCCTTAATTACAATTACAACAATCTATAGTAACATATTAAAATACAGTAACAACCTACAGCATCCTTTAGTTACATACAGCAATAAAATAAAATATGATACAACAACAATATTTTACAGCAACATAATGATATACAGCACTATTAAGTTACAGAATTAATTTACAGCAATATAATAAATTAACATACAGCAACCATTAAATTACAGAATTATTCTTACAGCAACATAATTTATACAGCACTTATTAACAGCAACCTTAAGTAATTAAATTATAATTGTTACAGCATCAAATAAAAGGGTACAGCAAAGAAATCCATGGCCATAATTGTTAAGTTAATTAGTTACTTATACTGTAACACCCCAAAATTTTGGAATCACAGTCAATTACTAGAATAAAATGTTAATAAGAGACAGTCGAAAAATTTAGGACAAAATGACAAAAGCGCCCTGGACATTTTAGAAATGACCAAGAATACCCTTAGAGTAACAATTACAGAAATGTCCTAAACAATTTCAGAAATGACGCTTATGTCCCTAGGGTTAAAATGACAATTTTGCCCTGGACAATTTTGGAAATGACCAATGAATCCCTAGATATTTTAGTAAGATATTTACTAGGAAAAATTACCAAAATATCCATGAACAAATTGGATAATTACCATTACGTCCCGAGGATGGTAAATGACTAAAATGCCCTTTAGGTCAAAAATGATTAAGATGACTTAAGAAATTTGTGGGAACCTGGGTATAGGATTAAATACTTTTAGATAACAAACTGTCAGCAAGGTTGAGGGCAGAGAACCCCAAAATAGAATTTCTGCGAATTTTGGAAGATAGGTTGAAAAGAGCTTAATCTAGACTACCCAGACACCAGGAAAAATTATAAGAGAAGGATGGACATAATCTATGAAGTTTCTCTTAATTATAGGAAGAATAAGAGTTCT
>PYAF01006199.1:403575-454967 GCA_007407185.1 Glycine tomentella | reverse complement strand
AGTTTGTCCATCAGTTTGGGGGTGATAGGCTGAACTTAATTTTAATTTTGTTCCTAAAGCTTTATGTAAACTTTCCCAAAATCTTGAAGTAAATCTAGGATCTCTATCAGATATTATGCTAAAAGGTACCCCATGTAATCTTACAATTTCTTTTATGTACAAAGTAGTTAATTTCTCTAAAGAATATCGAAGGTTAATAAGAATAAAATGGGCACATTTTGTTAATCGATCTACTATGACCCAAACTGAATCCATCCCTTTAGAATTTCTTGGTAAAGAGGTTACAAAATCCATAGATATACTATCCCATTTTCATTGAGGTACTTCTAAGGATTGTAATATTCCTAAAGGTTTTTGGTGTTCTATCTTTGATTTTTGACAAATCAAGCAAGAATATACATATTCACTTATTTCCTTCTTCATTTTTGGCCACCAGAATAAAATTTTCAAATCTTGATACATTTTTGTAGCTCCAGGATGAATACTTAACTTACTTATGTGTCCTTCTTCTAATATCATCTTTTTAATTTCTGGATCATTAGGCACACAAATTCGTCCTTGCAATCTTAGAATCCCATCCATTCCTATCTTAAATTCACTGGTACCTCCATTTTCTATTTTGTCAATTATACTTCTTAAGAAAGGATCAAATCTTTGTTTATTTCCTATCTCCTTCAGAAAATCATTAGAAACTTGTAAAGCTCCTAGTTTTACACTTACTGGTGTAGTTTCACACATTAAACTCAAATCCCTAAATTGTTCTAACAGATCTTTTTCTCTAACCATCAACGCAGATACCATTAACGATTTCCTGCTTAAAGCGTCAACTACAACATTAGCTTTTCCTAGATGATAATTGAGTTCGAAATCATAATCCTTCAAAAATTTCATCCATCTTCTTTGTCTCATATTTAATTCCTTTTGGCTAAACAAATATTTTAGACTCTTATGATCACTAAAAACCTCAAAATGTGAACCATATAAATAATGTCTCCAAATTTTTAACACAAATACTATAGCTGCCAATTCTAAGTCATGAGTAGGATAATTTCTTTCATAGGGTTTCAATTGTCTAGATGCATAAGCTACTACTTTTCCTTCTTGCATCAAGACTCCTCCTAAACCTATTTTAGATGCATCACAATATACTACAAATGGTTTCTCTAAATTAGGTAAAACTAATACAGGTGCTGTGGTCAACTTATCTTTAAGAGTTTGGAAACTTTCTTCACATTGGGTGTTCCACACAAAAGCTTGTCCTTTTCTGGTTAAGGTAGTTAAAGGTAATGCTATCTTAGAAAAATCTTGAATAAATCTTCTATAATATCCTGTTAGTCCTAAGAAACTTTTTATCTCAGTAACTGTTTTAGGCCTTTCCCATTCTAATACTGCTTGTACCTTAGAAGGGTCTACGGAAATTCCTCCTTTGGATATTTCGTGACCTAAGAAATTTACTTTTTCTAACCAAAAAGCACATTTAGACATTTTAGCATACAATTGTTTATTCTTTAGAGTTTGCAATACAATCCTTAAATGTTCAACATGTTCCTCCTTAGTTTTGGAGTATACTAAAATATCATCAATGAATACTACTACAAATTTATCAAGATAAGGATGAAAGATTCTATTCATATAATCCATAAATACTGCAGGAGCATTAGTTACTCCAAAAGGCATCACGAGATATTCATAATGACCGTAACGAGTACTAAAAGCGGTTTTAGGAATATCTTCAGATTTTACTCGAATTTGATGATATCCTGATCTAAGATCAATTTTACTAAAAACACAAGCTCCTACCAATTGATCCATTAAATCATCTATTCTAGGTAACGGATATTTATTCTTAATTGTTACTTTATTTAACTGTCGGTAATCTACGCACGTTCTCATAGATCCATCTTTTTTCTTTACTAGTAACACTGGAGCTCCCCAAGGTGATACACTCAGCCTTACAAATTGTTTACTTAACAATTCTTCTATTTGCCTTTTTACCTCAGCTAGTTCTACAGGAGACATCCTATAGGGTGCTATAGAAATGGGTCCTGTTCTAGGAATTAAATCTATAGAAAATTCTACTTCTCTTTCAGGAGGTAATTTATCTACTTCTTGAAATACTTCAGGGAATTCTTTTACTACAGGCAGATCTTTTTCACTAGATTCAGTTTTAGAGTCAGAGTAAGATGTAATCATGTATAGTTGAATACCATCTTTTTTCATTATTCCAAGGACTTTATTAGGAGAGACAATCTGAATATTCTTACTAACTTGAGGGTTCCCAAAACTTATAGTTTTATTGAAACAATTTAACATGACATGATTGGAAGATAACCAGTCCATTCCAAGTATGATATCAATTTCTTATAAGGGTAGACAGATCAAATTAACAGAGAATATTTTATTACCAATTTCTAATGGACAATTTAGACATATTTCAGAAGTAGTAACTGATTTGCTAGTCAGGGTAGTGACCATTAAATTGACATTTAAAGGAGACATAGTAAGTTTTAGATTTTGAGCACAAAGGTAGGAGATAAAGGAATGAGTGGCTCCAGAATCAAACAATACATTTAAAGGAGTTTTTCTTATGAAACACTTACCTTGAATTAAATCTTCGGATTAAGAAGCTTCAGCCCCACTAAGAGTACATACTCTTCCTGTGGCCTTTGGTTTCTCCAGGGAATGGCTTGAATTTCCTTCTTCCTTGTTCTTACGGTTTAGAGGACAGCTCACTGCAAAATGCCCTTTCTGATTGCATTTGTAACATACTGGATCTGTTACTGGGCATGAAGAAGCATAATGTCCAATTTTTCCACATTTGAAACATTTGATGGAAAAAGGGGAAGATGCTTGGTTTACTGGTGCTCTAAAATTTGGACCATTCGGACGGCGTTTCTGATATGGCTTTTCTTGATTGGGACGGTATCCCATTCTTTTTCTGACAGTCCTTATATTTTTGTAATGGGAGGCTCTAGCTCGGGAATCCTCGTCATAAATTCTACACATGTTTACTAATTGAGGGAATTGACGAACCCCTTGATAATTTACTGCTTGCTTTAGTTCTGGCCTTAATCCATTTAAAAATTTAACACATTTAGAACTTTCTCCCTCTATTCCATGGTAATGAGGAAAATATCTGACTAGTTCTTCAAATTTGACTGCATATTCGGCCACAGTCATATTACCTTGTTTTAATTCCAGAAATTCCATTTCCTTTTTGTTTTTTATATCTTCTGGAAAATATTTTTCTAGAAAAGCTGTTTTGAAAACTTCCCAAGTTATATTTTGGTTATCAGCTTCTAACCTTGGTTGGGTATTTTCCCACCAAAATTCAGCTTCTTCAGCTAGCATATATGTTCCAAAAAGTACCTTTTTATCGGGAGGACAGGCTATGACTCGGAAAATTTTCTCGATTTCCCTAAGCCATGCCTGAGCACCATCAGGATCATAGCCTCCTTTGAAACTTGGCGGATGGTTTCTTTGAAAACTGTCGAATCCTTGAAATTCATTATTTACATTTCGTTGTTGATTTCCTACAGCTTGAGCCAAAGCTTGAAGAGCATCGGCTATAGCTCGATCATTTCTACCGGCCATATTTGTTTAAGTAGATCTGTTGGATGTTTCTAAAAACAATTATTAGTAAAACAACGTTAGTAAATAGTTTTTAAAGCATAAGTAATACTATAACCACACCATTTTTATATTACCACATTATTTATACATCACTTTATTTTTTCTATGATTAATACATTTAACTGAATTTTTATTCAAACAATGTTAATAAAAATAAAGCCACACAATTTTACAATATAGATATTTTTATTTATAGTCAAGTGTACACTACTTTTGGATATCTCTATTATTTCATACCACCTACAAAGTCATACCAACATACCAACATACTATCTCATGTTACTTTTTACTTTTCTTTACGTTCCTACTTTTATTTTATTATTATTTTACACACACTTACTACTACTATTCTACATATTATTATTATTCTATTTTACGGAAAGTTCTGTCCTACAACTTCCGTAACGTAATATTGATTACAGATGTTAATCGAAGCATTGGCGGGTTTTTCAGTTCCATAATATACCACGTTCCCTATCTTCCGATAAGTTTGTCCGTCCGGAGTCCATGGAACCACAATAGTTTCATAAAATTCTTTTGTAATTGGTGGCTCGTTCATCGTAGAATCGGCTTGATATTTTGCTATGGTTTTATACGTAGTGGTTCAATTTTCGGCTGATTCTTCACAAAGGTTTTGCATATCCATCACAACGAAAATCATGCTATGAGTACCAAAAGTTTCCATCATCCTAAATGGTCAACAAAAGGAAGTTTTTCTTAAATCATGTGATACAAGAAATTACACAACATCACACAGAAGCACACACAACATACAGAAAATACATAAAAAGCATAGCAAGCACATGAAAAATAACAAACACCCAGTCCTAGACCATGCTCTGATACCACTATTATAACGACTTCATTTTATTTCCTTATTTTAACCTCTTATGTTGTTTCAATTTTTACCCACTACGCTTAAATTTACGAAAAAAAAAATTTCTACGTAATTTGGTTACGTAAAATATTATTTTAGACGATTTTAGACGATTTGCTATGGTGGAATAATTTCAACATAATACATAGTCTAAGTTATTTAGGCATAAATAAATATAACGGATAACGGTTTGTATACAGTCATCCAAAATAAAAATACAAACCATGAACAAAATAGTATCATGCGAGATACATAACTCCAAATGCAGCAACAACAAACGACCCATACATCAAGCCAAAACACAGCATACAAATCATCAAGCTCTCCATGTCTCAGCTATTCACTGTTCCTCTGCTCGCCCAAATTAATTGGGGTCATCACAGGTGTCAAACCACAGACACAACTCGGGTAAGTATTTTAATAAACATGATTAGACATTTAATAAAATAACGTTTTAGATACATAATAGAGTTAAAGTAAACAACATATACGTAGTAAATTCAAACAATATTTATAAAACAGATACATGATAAATAATGCATGATTTCTTTGTTAAATGATGCATGACTGAGATCTCAGCTAATCACCGCAGGGTACCATAATTCAAATAGTTTCACCCACTCTAGTGAAACCTCCCTCCACTCTGAGGGGTATAATCAAATAGTTCCACCCACTCTAGCGGAACCTCCCTCCACTCTGAGGGGTAAAAAGGGTACCATAGTTTCACCCACTCTAGTGAAATCTCCCTCCACTCTGAGGGATCAAATACAGATGATGCATAGGTTGGTTTTATTTTTAAATTCCTCTTATCATTAATTCACTTTTCAAAGTCTCATAACTTGGCACTAAGGCATTTTAATCATTCATCAATCTCATAAATATCAGTGCCCACAAATTTCTTAAGAAAATAGTCTTAAAAATATAAGAATCTTTAATCATAGCTCACATTAAGTGAATGTTAAAATACCATACAGCAACATAAGAGTTTGATGAGTTCAAAAAGAGTTAAGGTGAAAAACATATGTTAGTACTTTCTGAAAATAATTACTTGGTTGATCTTTTGAAAAGGCTTTGTAAAGGAAAATGCAATTTTGTAGAAATGCTAAGTGTGCAAAATTATGCTGGGGATACTTCTGGTTTGGGTTACAAACATGGATCAAAATCATTTGGGAAAACCAAGTTTGTTCCTCCAAACAGAAATATCAAAAAACTATTTCAAAAACAAAGTTTAATCACATGACTCATTTTGAAAGATCATCAAGAGCTGTAACTTGTAACTATTATATAAATAAAGGTCATACATCTAATAGATTGCTAGGAGATTCTATGTGCCAAATGGAAAATGCATTTGGGTGCCTAAGAAAAAGAAAATAGCTAACCCCTATGGACCCAACCTCAATTGGGTACCTTCCTTTGTAAATTGATTTGAATTTTACAGGTGTGTCTAATAACAAGATCATCATTATGGTATCTTGACAGTGGATGCTCTAGACACATAACCGGTGATATATCAATACTCACAAATGACTCTTAAAGATGGAGGATTTGTCACTTATGGGGACAACAACAAAGGAAAGATAGTTGGTGAAGGAAATATAGGAGACAACTTTAAGACCAAGATCAGAAATGCCCTCTATGTGGAAGGCCTACAGCACAATCTTCTAAGTATAAGCCAACTTTGTGACAAAGGATTCAAAGTGTCATTCAATGACAATTGTTGTATGATATGTGATGGTCAAACCGGTGAGGTGATTCATATAGGTAAAAGAAAAGGTAATATCTATTTACTCTCTATAGATCATGCATTCATTCACAACACAAATTGCCTAATAAGTAAAGTTGATGAATCTTGGTTATGGTATAGAAGGGAAAATCACATTAACATGCATCATATAAACAAGCTTATAAAAAAAGACTTAGTCATTGGATTACCCAAACTAAAGTTTGAAAAGGACAAACTATGTGATGCTTGTCAAAAGGGGAAACAAACAAAAAATTCTTTTCAAAGTAAAAATGTTGTTTCTACTTCATGACCCCTTGAATTACTTCGCTTGGATTTGTTTAGTCCTTCTAGAACTATGAGTTTAGGAGGTGATTTTTATGGTCTTATAATTGTTGATGATTACTCTAGATTCACAAGGACTTTGTTTTTAAGATCCAAGAATGATGCTTTCAATGCTTTCAGAAAATTAGCCAAACTTGCTCAAAATGAAAAGGGAAGCAAAATTATCTCAATAAGAAGTGATTATGGTGGGGAATTCCAAAATAAACATTTTGAAAATTCTGTGAAGAAAATGGAATTAACCACAATTTTTTAGCTCCAAGAACACCCCGGCAAAATGGTGTTGTGGAGAGGAAAATAGATCCCTTGAAGAAGGTGCAAGAACTCTTCTTAATGAGACAAATTTGCATAAACATTTTTGGGCTGATGTTGTAAGTACAGTTTGCTACACTTTGAATAAATTACTAATAAGGCCTATTTTGAAGAAAACTCTTTATGAACTATACAAAGGTAGAAAACTAAACATTTCTCACTTAAGAGCATTTGGCTGCAAGTGTTTTGTATTGAATAATGGTAAAGAATCACTTATAAAATTTGATGCTAAAGCTGATGAAGCCATCTTTCCTTGGATATTCATTACATAGCAAAACATATAGAGTTTTAAATAAAAGAACTTTATGCATAGAAGAATCAGTTCATGTTATTTGTGATGAATATAATCCCTCTAAAGAGGAAAAGAAGTGTGAAAATGATACAGGTCCTTTAGAGGAGTTCATACAACTTAATGGATCAATGGATAAAGAAAAGGAAGAACCAATTGTTGAAATGAAATAATCAACAACAGTCCAAGAGTCAAAAGATTGGAGAACTATAAGAGATCTCTCCCTTGACAATATAATTGGTGAAGTTACAAAGGGAGTATCTACTAGATCTTCATTAAGAAATTTCTGCTGTAATATGGCTTTTGTTTCACAAATAAAACCTAAGAGCATTGATCAGGCCTTAATTGATGAACATTGGATGCATGCCATGCATGATGAACTGAATCAATTTAATATAAATGAAGTTTGGGAACTTGTTCCTAGACATTCTTCTCTCAAACCTATTGGCACTAAATGGGTTTTTAGTAACAAACTTGATGAGAGTGGTATCATAGTTAGAAACAAAAAAAGCTAGATTGGTTGCAAAAGGTTACAACCAAGAGGAAGGCATTGACTATGACGAAACCTATGCTTCAGTAGCAAGGTTAGAAGCCATTAGGTTGCTACTTGCATATGCATGTTTGATGGATTTTAAATTATTTCAAATGGATGTTAAAAGTGCTTTCTTAAATGGATATATTGAGGAGGAAATCTATCTTGAGCAACCTCCTGGTTTTACAGATTTCAAATATCCAAACCATGTCTTTAAACTAAAGAAAGCTCTTTATGGTTTAAAACAAGCTCCAAGGTCTTGGTATGAGAAATTGAGCAAATTTCTGCTTGACTAATCCTTCATAAGAGGACATGTAGATAAAACCTTGTTCATCAAAAGGCATAACAATGATATCTTATTGGTTCAAGTATATGTTGATGATATAATCTTTGGTTCAACTAATCAATCATTGTGCAAGGAATTTTTCTATCTCTATGCAGAATGAGTTTGAAATGTCAATAATGAGAGAATTAATATTCTTTCTTGGACTTCAAGTGAAGTAAATGAAGAGTGGGGCATTTTTAAATCAAACCAAATACTGCCTTGAAGTGATCAAAAAGTTTGAAAAACTCGCATCAGATCCCGTAAGAAATATGCGGAGTTGTGAGTTCCGGTGATTCCGTCATGCTTGGAAATTGGAATCACTCCACCCTTCTAAGCTCCTTTGCCCTATGCCTTTAGTTAGTCTGCTTTGAATGATCATTTCACTCTTCGAAGGTGATCGAAGTACTTAGAGAAAAACAAAGATGTTGCAACTCCAATGGCAACATCAACCTATCTTGATTCAGATGAAAAAGGGAAGAAGGTTGATGAGTCAAAATTCATAGCAATGATTGGATCCTTACTATATTTGACAACAAGAAGACCAGATATTATGTTGAGTGTGTGTTTGTGTGCAAGATATCAAACAAATCCCAAAGAATCACACCTCATTACAGTCAAAAGAATCATCAAATATCTCAAATCAACATCAAAAGTTGGTCTTTGGTACCCAAAGGTTCATCACTCAACTTAGTTGGATATTCTGATCCCGATTTTGCAGGGTGCAAATTGGATAGAAAAAGCACTAGTGGAACTTGTCACCTACTAGGCAGTTCATTAATCTCATGGCATTGCAAGAAGCAATCTTGTATTCCTTTATTAACAGCTGAAGCTGAGTGCATCCATGCTAGAAGTTGTTGTGCTCAAAGCCTTTGGTTGAAGCAACAATTACAAGATTTTGGTGTAGAATTAAAATAAATACCCTTGCTACGTGACAACACAAGTGCCATCAACATATCCAAGAATCCAATAATGCACTCAAGGACCAAACACATTGAGATAAAACATCATTTCCTTAGAGATCACATCCAAAAAGGTAACATCAAAATTGATTTTATTGATACACATAATCAATTGGCTGATATATTCACTAAACCTTTGGCTAGAGATAGATTCTTTACTCTTAGGAACATGCTAGGTATCCTTGACGAATCCAATATATGATAGCTTGCTTGTTATGTGCTTATCTATGTGAAATTGCATCTTACTTGACTAATCATCACATGTGCCTCAAAATTCGAAATTGGCTACATAATTACTATTCATTCTGATCGATTGCAGCACAGGATAATCGATTATTTGATGTTTATACTACCTTCAGAGTCATTTTCTATATCATGTAATCGATTACATTCACGGAATAATCGATTACTGTCCATCAAAATTGAATCCTCAATCTTAATTCTCTCTGAAATAATCGATTACTATTCAAACAAAACTTCTTATTCAAATGTTTCCTGTAATAATCGATTACTGCACGGGATAATCGATGACACCGTTATAAACTGTCATTGTTAAGAATGAAATAATCGATTACATAAGCTTGTAATCGATTAAATATGATCGTTCTCAAATCTCTGCAGATTTTTTGGAAATCTAAACTATCATATCTCTAATTAAATTCAAAATTTGTGTCACTGAGTAGTTATGGCCTAGATATGTGAGATAACTCTGCTCCAACGTTCAAAATTCAAATTTGAACTCAGAATTTTGGTTATAAATTTAGCCTTGGTGAAGATTCACTCACACTCATCTTTGCTTTGTATTTTCGAAAGCTCTTATCTTCTATTTTCTCTTTCTCAGTCACTACCCATTAATCACTACCTTCTAAATCTACCATGTCAACATCTAAGAGTGCAAACCAGCAAAAGAAAGGTTGGAGAATTTTCTAAACATGTAGTAAATAGGTTAGATCAATGGTTCTCTAGTGAGTCCTGAGAAAATGACCTATTTGCAATTCAAGGCCACAAAACTTGTTATGCCTCCCAAATACCTTGACCTTAATTGGTTTATCAAGGAGGGATTTCAGTTTCCTGCTTTGATAGAGGCTCAAGTGCTGAAAAAATTTGTTGAACTCAAGGGTACTTTTTACCCTAAGTTGGTGAAGGTATTTTTCACATGTGCTAAGGCTAGCATGGATGGGATAATTTGTTCCCAAGTGAAAGGTGTTCCCTTGGTGATAGATGATGAAGTATAGGAAGTTGTTTCTAGAATCTTCTCTGCTGATGTAAGGAGATTTGATGAAGAAATAGGAGGTTACAACAAGATTGACACTTATAGGCAGATGCTACAAGACCCACAAGCAAGGCTGAAGACAAGGCTTTCTGTAGGCAATCTGATAGGGGAGGATAGGTTGCTTCATTACATCATAACCTATATCCTTACCCCTAGGTCTACCAACCATACTCAAATCATAGATGATGATTTGTAGCTTGTTTATGGCTTGAAGACATCTACTCAGATAAATTGGATTATGGTTTTTATAGAAATAATGGTGAAATCCAATAAGCTGATTAGTTATAATTTCCCTTATGTTGTTCTTGTATCTAGGTTTATAGATTATTTTTAGATTGATGTAACAGATGAGGTAGTTGATCATACTACTGATACTATCAGCCTTATTAAGGAGAAACATCTGAATAAGCTTGGCTTGGTAAAAATAGCCAATGGGTGGCTAATGGCTGGACAACAACCTCAAGCTGGAGGTGTAGGAGGTGTTGCTGAAGGGGGAGAAGAAGATGAAGAAGCTGAAGGAGAACCTGCACCACAACAATATTCACCATTTGAATCTCTCATGATTCAGAAAATGGATGCCTTATTATCTCTCCATCATGAGCACAAAGTAGAGACTAATTCATCCTTGGAAGAGAGGAAGTCTAGGCTAGAAAACATAGAAGTTAAGATTGTTCTTAATGAGTTTAATAAACTCATTTAGGTTACTTGTGTTTTTTTTTCCTGTTCTGTTGTTGTTATGCTTTGGTCTATATTTTTTTATGAAGTTTCCTGATTAATGTACTGCACTATTTTCCTTTCCATTAATGATATTTCTATTTCTATTTCTCATTGTTTGAGTTGTTACCTTTTATCTTTGATAAGCCAAATAGGGAGAGAAATAATTGATTGAATTGATTGATAACTAAAGGGGAAGTTGCTCTATTTTGCAATGTTTTTGCAAAGAAAATGATTGTTGAAATTACTTAAGTCAGGGGGAGCAAAAATAAATGAAAGAAAATGATTAATGTTTATGAAAGCATCATTCTTGACACTTGTTCTTGGCAAAGAGGCTGATTTGATTTCAGGTTAACAAGTTTGAGACTTCTATCCTTCATTCCCCAAATCACTTAAAAGCTAAACAAATGTTCAATCAATATTTGGCATGTTCAAAGCCAAAAAGGGGGAGATTGTTGGATATAGGGGGAGTAGCAAGAAAATAAGAAGCTTGTGCCTTAGAAGAAAGTTTTGAGCTTTTCACATGCCAAAGAATTTGAATTTGTTCAAGTGTATGAGAGGCTAATCTTATTATCCTTGCATTGCATGAACATGGTCATTAATTTGCATAGATGATTTCATTAAAAGCATTAAAGTTATTCATGATTTCAAAAGAAATGAAATTCTCATGGTTAAGTTTTTGGAAAAATGAAATCTTACTGCTTTAATCGATTACATAATTGATTAATGGATTACAAGCTTCTGTTTTGATTCTGGAAAAACCATAAAGAACAATTTAATTGATTACAGCCTTCTCATAATCGATTACATAGAACAAAAAGAAAATCATGTCCTCCTATTTTAATTGATTACCATAATATCGTAATCGATTACTGAAGTTCAATTTTTTATGTGCCTGACTGACTTAATCGATTACCACATTTTGTAATCGTTTACATACGTATATTATGGAATTGTGTTCATCTGCTTTAATCGATTACCACAAAATGTAATCGATTACATAAGCTTATTTTACAACTAGACCTATCTACTTTAATCGATTACAGCTCGGATTAATCGATTACTTTGTTCATTATAAAACCCATAATAATCTATGAACATTTTAATCAATTATTTCGCAATTTAATCGATTACATATGTTATTTTAATCGATTACTAGGCGCTTTAATCAATTACATTCTGTTATAAATAGAGTGAAGGCTTGTCTGAACTTTTAACTTGAATACTTCGAATTCTTTGAGCATATACAAGCCTTCTCAAAGTTAGAAAGTAATTTTCTGAGTTAACAAAGCTTTGTCCCACTCTTTAATCTTCATGGTGTATTGAAAGATTTTTTGGGCAAGATTTTCAAAGAAGCTTTTGCAGAGAAAGTTCTGAAATTGATTTCTTCATTTCAACTCTAATTGGTAACTCATATTCATTGGATCATTAGGTTGATTCTCTCCATTAATTCTTGTTATAAATTCGTTTTTGAATTCTTGGTTGTTTGTAACTATTGTAAAGAGTTCTTGAGGCTTTTTCTAGAGTAGGTTTCTTTAGAGGGAAAGAGTGGAGAAGGGTTCCCTATGTCTTGATCACTAGGAGTCTAATAGGATTTTTGATTTCTATTCTTTATCTAGGCTTGATAAAGGGTGATTGTTGTAAAGCTTGTAAGAACTGAAATTTGATAATAGTGGAACTTTAATTTAGTGTTGATTAAAAGAAACTAGATGTAGCTTCTCTTGATAAGTGAACCAGTATAAATTCTTGTATTGTTTTTCTATTTCTTAATCTCTTTTAGTTATCTTGATCATTAGTTCTTGGTGTTATTCTCTTTACTCAACAAGCTCTGTTTTAAGTAATTGATTTCTTGGACTAAGTGGTTTGATTGATTTGAAGCATTATTGGTTCAATTGTGATTAAGATCCTTTAAGTCTAATTTTACAAATAAATTTTAAAAGATCAAGTTTAAACCAATTCACCCCCCTCTTGGTTATTATGGGTATTCCTATTGTTTTCAACAACCACAATCACATAGCACACAATTTATAAGATAATCATTCCACATTTCATTCATTTCCAACTTATCCAGTTCTTCAATTTAGATAGATATCATGAAGATAGCTTTCCTGAATCATAATTGTGAGTTCATATTGTTTAGTTAGATATATCTATGCACAATCATACACATTAGCACTTAGCACAACTAGTGTTCCTTGACTCCAATGTAGGATGGTTCTATGCGCTATCCTACCCTACAATTTTATAGAATTGGAATTTGTAGGCTATCATAATGCCTACATGGAACAAAGACCCCTACAACGAACTAAACCTTATCCCTAAACTCCTGAACTCTGATTTTCATTAATGCAAAACAAAAAACTGAAAACACTTTCAACCAAAAATGGAAAACATTGAATACTTCAACTACATGACATTGACCATGAGTTATGAGCTTATTAAAAGAAGAACAGACCATGGATGGCTGACGGAAGACGTAGACTTCCACGCCGTCACAACAGTAGCGTCCAAATGCGTGGCTTAGATTGAAACAGCGTCGCGAGTGACGACAGTGAGACTGAGCACCTTCGCGAGTGAGAGTTGTAAGAGCACTGGTGATGTGACACCTCAAAATTATATCTTGAGTTTATATTTATGATTGAATTATGGAAGTGTGATGATAGTTGGATACAAGAAGAGTAAGATAAAATTTATTTGAACATAAGTTGCCCAAAATTGTCCATTTCTACCACCCTAATTGAGAAATTTATTTCTGCCTCAATTCTTATCCAAATTAGGTTTATGATATATGGAATTAAAGATATAGATGTCTACAACAACATATAACAATTTCAAATAAATCTAGTTTGTATACTGTTTGCAGTAACTAAAATATTAAGAGATGTCAGTGTGGAAATTCTCAGCTTGCTCGCAGTTTTGGAGTTTAGATTAAAATTTTTATAGGTAAAGTTTTATAACTCCAAATAAGGCATGTGATAGCTTGTTATAAATCTTATAAAGTATAGTTTAACATACTAAAAGATGAGAATTTATGGGCTAGTAGATTGGTACAGAATAAACAATGAACGAACCCATTCGGTTAAGTGTTTCTATCCTTTTGGACATTTTGGATTGGACACAACTTGTAACTCTTGGAATTTTGGCCCAAGGACTAAAATATTCAGCCCAAAATGTAACAAATAAGAGTTTTCCTTAGTCAAAGACCTATCTACATGCATAGAATCCCTCAATAAGACAAAGAATGCACTAAAACAATAAGCCAAAGGCAAAGATTGAAAATATAGGCTGCTGTAAAAAAATTTGGCTGAAGTGAAAAGATTTAATTAAGCCTTTGTGTGCATGTGGAACAACTTAAACCAAGCATTTTCCTTCCTTAGCTCAGCCATTTCCATGTGGGAGAGGCCAGTTGCCCCTAAGATCATGATTAAAAGTATCTTGACCAAAAGAATTAACTCAAGATAAGGCTTAAGGTTAAATATCTCCTAATGAAATGATTACCTAGTTAAAACTTAACTAAACTAACTTCTAAAATCAATTTTAATCAAAATAAAACCCTTAAATCTGAACTAATTAAAGTAGTAAAAATAGCTTGGATGCTCCCAAAATTTGTGCACATAAATTTTCAGCACAAAAACGTAGCACACCTACTACTTGCTCATTGCACCCACTTTTCACTTTCTACCTTCTTTGATTGCTTTTGACCGTGCCTTCTTTATACCACTTATCCATCAACCAATTTCTTCTTTCAAGACCTTATTTCTTAGAGGATTTTCCCAAGGAAGACAACCTTTACTCCATTCCATTTCAAAAATCAAACTCACTTGAGGTAGGCTAGGCTTCAATCATAAGTTAAGAAATTATTTGGACTAACTTACATGTTTAAGTGTACATATTTATGGTTATTATTTAGGCTGGAATTTCATGTCATTTGAAGGTTATGTTATGATGTGAGAATATTGATTTTAACCATAGGATAGGTGATGATATATAGGCTGAAATATTAGTAATATTCAGAATTACATTTGATGATTTATGGAAGTGATTTTGATGATATTTGGGCTGTTTGTTCATATTTTTATTATGGGACTGTTTTGTATTAATTTTTAAAAGTAAAGGTTGAATGGTATGTAGATAAATAGTACAAATGCTTGAGTGATTATATTTTGAGGATGAAGTAGTAAAGTGGTAGGTGAAAGGAGATTAAGATGCATGCTAAGTTATAATATTTTCTAGTGAAGGTTTAAAAGAATTAAAAATTATATGAAATATATATTGTGGTTATTAGTTAGATTACTAACATGATTTTTCTGTAGCTTGAGGATATTCAACTGTGATGCCTAAGTTGGTATAATTTTGCTTGAATAAGGTATGATAGTTTAACCTTACTTGTGGTACGTATGATGTTATGATGAAAATATTTTCCATGAGGTTGTATATATTTGCTCATGGATTTTATTATAGATTGATGTTGATATGATGATATGTTGGTTCATATTTCCGAGTCCAGTGCGAGATTTGTGAAACAGAATCTGATACTATATCCAGTACGAGATGAACGGACCAAGTACAAATACATGGAATAAATCATGGATGTTTGCGTAAGACGGTCACAACGTCTACATCGAGTACAAGGTGTACCTACATACAGTACGATATGTAGAGGCCATGTGCACCCTAGGAAAAGCATACATGTAGTTTGCATAATTTTTTATTGTATGAATTCATTTTAATATATTGATAATTTACTAACGTACTAACGTGTTTGGTGGTTTAGTTTTGTCTACTGAGAAATTTTTTTTTCTCACTAGATTTGTTTCATTTTTTTTAGATGGCAACAGTGGTCAATTTCCTTGATGCCCTGGATTGGTGGTGGCATAGGAATGAAGATATGAACTAGGCTGGTGTATGAAAAATCCTATACTTGTTTAATAATGACTTTTGTAACAAGGACTGTGGCTACGTATAATATATATTAGTCTAACAACTATAATTTATACGTTTTAGAATTTTTACTAATATACGCTTCTTAAAATTAAACCCTAATAAAAATATAACATCTAGAATAATTTTAGGTCGTTACAGGTGAAGGGTTTGGGAAGCACTGGTGAAGAGAGTGAGCACGAAAAGAGAACAAAATCAATAATTAGGGTTTTAATTTGGGATAAAATACAACATCGATTTTTATAAAAATTGATTTTAAGAATTGATCAAACAACATCGATTTTTATACAAACCAATGCCAATGTATACATACAACATTAGTTTTTAAAAATCGATGTTAAGAACTGATCAAACAACATCGATTTTTATAAAAACTGATGTTGTTATCGATACACAACATCAGTTTTTTTAAAATCGATGTTAATGATCTCAAATTAATTACAATTGTGTCATCGCTCTTTTTTTAACATCGAATTTTATAAAACCGATATTAAAATGCTAATGTCAAAACCATATTTTCAAAAGGTGAGTTCGGGTAACTAAAATTAAGGGTGGTAACGTATTTGCATCCTATAGCGATCGATTATAATTATAAAATTTTTACAACTCATCTAATAAGGAAATATTAAGATGTATGGAACAAGAAAAAAAGAATTAAATCTGAGAATCAAATAATAAGGAAATATTAAAATGAATAGAACAAACAAAAAAGAAACAAAAATCCATTATCTTTTATTATGAGTCTGTTTGGATACAAATCATAAGTGATTTTGAGAGCTTCTCTACTGAAAATATACTACATGAAAGGAATATTTTATATATTGTCCATTTTTTTTCCAGGATATAACAGGTTATGTCAAAAGAATCACGTTTGAGAAAATCACATTAATACATACTCACAACCCAATAATTTTAGACCAATTCTATCATAATGTTGATTTAACGGTATTCACTTAACTTTTACATTTATATTATATTTTGTGATTTCAACTTTCTTCCCATGTTTATTGCTTAATTAAGTTTACATTTTGAATTTGGCACACTACTAGAAAAAACAGTTTTAACATCGGTATGTTAACATTGGTTTTCTAAAAAACCGATGTAAACGGAAACACGGTGGCAATTTTGTAATTATGTGGAGAAAGTTAACATCGGTTTTGTTAAAAACACATGAAAACTGACGTTAACTAGTCCTTGTTAACATCAATTTTCTGAAAACACATAAAAACCGATGTTAACTTTACTAGTTAACATCGGTTTTCAAGTTTTTTAAGAAAATCGATGTTAAGGTGAACATGTTAACATCGGTTTTTAAGTTTTTTTTAAGAAATCCGATGTTAAGGTGGAGTAGTTAACATCGGTTTTTAGGTTTCTTAATAAAATCGATGTTAAGGTGGAGTAGTTAACATCGATTTTTGAGTGAAACCTGATGTTGTTATTGTAATTATAATACATCTGGCCCCATATCAAATACCACCACTGTCGCGCGCTTCTCTTTTCTCTCATCCCTAACCTCAACTCTCATACTCATTGGCCATTTTGCATCCCTAACCTCAGCTTTTACGCTCACGACCTCAGTCTCACCATCATCCAGAGTTGAAGCAAACGACGCTCTCAGCCTCATCCCTAACCTCGCTCTCGCACGTACGCTCTCGGTCGCAGTTGAAGCAAACCACGCGTCTCCATCCCAGGTTGGTATCGCGAACTTCCAATGCTATTGTTGTCGCAAGTTAGGTATGGTTCTGCATTAGCATTTTTCTATGTGACAAATAGGTTGAATGTGATATTATAATTGAATAGGTTGGACTCAAGGTACCATTTTGTGTTGAACTGAGCAAAACTTTGTATGTCTATCTTCTTTAGAGCCCACCAGGTGGGAGCCTTGTGCATTCAGTTGTCCTTTTGATTTCTGTTTGCTCCCATACATCACAAGGTATAGTTCATAGTGTGTTGGTACTAACTGATGTGTTTAAAGTCCAAATATTGTTTCACTAATTCCTATGTATATACTATAGTAATAGTGGCTTTGGATTTCATTAATAAAGGGAAGCTTATTTTCTAGTTAGATCATGGTTTGCACAATATTTGTGTATATAATTTATGAGATAATGGGTTTGTTTGGTTGAGTAGGTAGTTAGATGGAAAAGAAAGTCACTTGTTATGTATCAGTGGCACTTGTTATGTAATTGAATCACAAAGGACATATCAACTTGGGTTTAATTGAATGTAAAATGTCCATTTGGAAGGATGAGAGACATTATTGGCTATTTTTAATTGAATGCTGAACTTAATTAAATGGGAACAAAAAAATGGTTTAGAAACTAAATGCCATATGTGTTGTCAAGTATATTTGCGAAAAGGAAAATCAGATTTGTGTTTTTTTGGACTTAATGAGTTTAGCCTACAAGTTACAATCTATCTTCACATGAACCTCATGCATGGGTAACGATGATAGTCTTCCCTTCAATCAATACCATGGTCCTTTGACTTTAGTACACTAGCTATTTCATTGATGATCTTCCGGTTCCATGTGAATAGATTTGTAGCCATAATATTTTAGATCTCCTCCAATGCACTTGGTATTGACTTTAGCTAATCATTACAAAGTACTCATTGGAGAAAATGTGCAGGGTTAAGTTGGCTACTAGTTGGCTTCCTCTAATGGTTAATATATGAAGTTGTCATAGTATAATGTTACCATTTTTTGTGCTACCCAAACTGTATTTTATTCAATGTATGAAGTTGTCATTGGCTTCTATTGCAAGAGTAGTATTGAAAGGTATTATTGTGTATGGACCATTAGAAGTGTTAAATTAGTTGTTACTAATAATGGTCAGCCAAGCAAATGAGCATAGGAGCTACAGATTTACTCTAGGAGAAACAAGAAAACAGAATACATGTTGGCTAGTTTGTTTTTGTTTCTGTTTTGGCTTGTGGTGTGAACTTCAAGGATGAACGTCTTCCTGCGGTTTTGGACTGAAGGGAGCTCCTATTTCTTCACTTTGCTATTCATTGATTGTCTTTGCTTTGTTATCAAACCAAAGGCTTCAAACTTTTCTTTTAATTATCTATTGATTCCTTGAAGTTTGGTGATCACGTTATGCACTTATGCTGCAGTAAGTATAAATTTTCAATTTTTAGTTTTACCAAGGCAAAATCCAAAATCAAAGTACATCATCATTTCCCCGTCCCTTTTTTTCTTATGACACTTGCTTGTAAATTTCTTCAAAGGGGCCAAATTTATCAATTAAGATATACATACAATTCATGTTCTTGTACATTTAGGCAGATGATGCAAGATATATAAGATCACCTTTATAATTTGTTATTGTTTTGATCCCTTAGTTCTAATGTTTTGATGTTGTCCCATTTCCCCTCCCCCTTACCTAGATGTCTCTATACAAAATTTACATAACCAAACTTGAAAGTCAGTGACAGTAAATATTTTATTATTTTATTATTCGTCCTCATTTGGAACTTTTCTGCCAAAGTTATTGCTCCACTTAGCACTTCATTCTCCAACTTTTCCAAAGCTTCTTGTATCCCCTTAAGAGAATTGATGAAACCATCAACCCCTAACAAATTCTTTGTTTCATTCATAACCTTATGGCCAATAAAGTAGCTTCCAACATATATTGATGGAAGAAGTGGCTCCAAGCGAGACCTGCAATCCACATTGAACAAAAAAGCCACTCCATTGGCCTTTGGTTTTTCTGCTTTGACCAAACATTGCAACACAAAAGCACATGTAAATGAAAATGTTGAAAAGTGAGCATTCTCTTCTTTGAGCTTGGATTATGCATGTTGCTTGAGGTTTTTGATGTTCAATGAGGTTAATCCAAATGACCCTCTGATTGCTTATTTTGTCATTGCATTTACACCAGCGCCAAATTGATCCAACACCTTGATGCTCCTATTATTATCTCCACCATAGTGCAACCAACCATGCATATAATCTGCACCAATCCCTATAGTGTCTCTTATCGTTGACCTATCATAGAAGGATGTGAGATTCTGTTATTAATTATCTCTTAATGTAATTGTCTCTTTATGTTAACTTTTTTCGACTTATACAATTTCATATGTAACCTAACTTGTCACTTAACTTTACATATATGTGTTATTGTTTTTAATAGGACCATGACTACACCACCGAGCTCCCCTCCTCGTGCTAAGCCACCACATCCTCCTCCAGAGTCAGCACCTTCACTTGAGTCAGGACCTTCTCCGACTACAGCAAGGAAGACTAGGAAAGCAACAAGGCTGAGTCACTGGCTACTAGAGCTCCTGGTGCTGACAGACAGGTGGTCCATGTGGATCCTTTGACTGGGAAGGCTGATGGTCCTCAGGCAAAGAAATTGAGGACATCTAGGGATCTTAACTAGAGACAAGGTGGATGTCACGATTCCTAATTGGAAGGAAGTTCCTACAAAGCAGAAGGAGTTGATTTGGGAGGACATTCAGGTATTACACCTTAAAGGTCTACTGTCATAGGTTTTAGTTATACAATTTAAATGTTGTTGTAACTATAAAACTCACTTCGTTGTCATGCAGGCTGAATTTGATATACCCGAAGTGTCTGACCAACGGACCAAGAAGAAAATTCTGCAGACCGTCAGAGAGCGCTGGAGGCAGTTCAAATTAGATCTGACACGTAAATGGGTATTGACAGAAGGCAACGACGATGATGTCGATGCTGTATGCAAAAAATATGGCATTAGTAAGGAACAGTGGACCTAAGTCTGTCAGACTCGGCAAGCCGCTTCCTGGGAGGTTAGTTGTTTTACATTCTTTTACAATTCCATAATTATGTATTCAAACAGTTTTTTTTAACCTTGAGTGTGTAATTTTTACAGGATGTTAGAAAGAAGGCCCAGGCCATCCAGAAGCTAAACACTGCCCCTCACGTGTTGTCTCGCGGGGGTTACGAGTTGTTAGAGAAGAGGTTGATGGAGGAAAAACACAAGAAGCAATTGGAGGGAGCAACTCGTGATGACAGCACGGAAACCATCATTCATCCTTCATCCCCTGTGCGACAACACGTGAAGTGGAAGCTGGCTCACACCAAAAAAACCGGGAAAATGACTTCTGAGGCGGCACGTGAGATTGCTGAGAAGATTGTAAGTCAAACAACAAACTTGCTAGTCACCTTTAATGAATTGTTGGCTCTGAAATTACAAAACTAATGTTATACTAAATTTTCATTGCAGGATTCCCTAGATGAGCAATTGACACAGGGTAGCTTTGTCCCCAGTGGACGTCAGGATGTCCTGACTGCTGCCATTGGACGACCAGAGCACCCCAGCCGTGTCCGTGCTGCTGGAGCCGGTGTGACCATCACACAGTACTTCGGACCGGTCCCATCAGCCTCTCACAAATCCAAGTCATCAATGGCGCCTGAAGACTTGTCTCGACTGAAAGAAAACATCAGGGAAGAGCTGGAGTAGTCTATCACTGATAGACTTATGTAGTCGATCACTGAAAGGGTTACCCAGTAGCTAATGATGTCCTTCAGCCAGCTACAGTTGCAGATGCAGTCTCAAGGAGTCATGTTGCCTCAAGATGTTCACACATGTCCTTTTGGTGTCCGTGTCAGCACCAAGGAAAGTTGTGTCGATCCCTCTGGTAATGACTCGGACACCGATGCATCTGATAGGCGTGGGTTGTATGTTGATGACAATCCTCCCCGCCTGGCTGCTCTTGAAAGACTTTATGAGGGGTCGATAATGATGCACAGCGTCCCTCTGGGGAATGATCAGTCAAGGTGGGTGTTGAGGAAGTTCGAGATGCTGATGCTTGCGTCCTTGTACCCACTGACGAGGTTCAGTTAATTGGACAGGCCCTTAATACTTTCCTTGCTTGGTTGACACATCTTGTACAGCCTATTGGGATTAAGGCATTTCATTTTTGCCTTCTTTCTTGTCATTTAACATTCATTTGTCTCATATAAAGTTAAGACGGTCTCTAACCCTGAGTTGTTCACTGTGTAGGCTAAACAGGGACCTCCCGTACCGATGAAACCTGTAAATAAGTCGGAACATGTTGAGGATCCCTTGTTCCAAATCACATCGACCATCCTGGATCTTATGTTCAGACTGATGCAGGTGCCATGGGACCTAGACATGTTCAGGGTGCATAATGACAGGTTCCCATTGTACATCAAGCATGAGGATATTTATGAGATCATCCATGGTGGTCAATGTCTGAACATATCTGTTATACAACTGTGGATTTTGTAAGTCACTCTCTAGTACCTAACATTACATAACACATTGTTCTATGTTCATGCATAATTGACTTTATCTATAAAACAATAGGCATATGAATAAGTTATGTCTGCAATCGGACCATCCAGATGTGTATGGATTCATCGAGCCACAGTCCATACAGAGATCTAGCCAATCTCAATTTGAATCCGAGGACTACATGAAGAAATGGATGCAGAGTTCACAAAAAGAAGTCTACCTTGTGGCGTACTTGAATGGGTAATTAAGTAAAAATGTACAAAACAATTTAATTAATGTGTGCAGTATAATAACTTATTTTTGTCCAACGCAGTTCATATTGCCAACTAGTCGTCATATGTCATAAGGCCAATGTTGTCGTGTGGTTCTGTTCGTTGTACAACAGGCCTGATAACTACCTGAAAGGAATTATTAACAGGTATAATTTGTAACACTTTTCTATTATTATTTTTAACACATGAATATGTTAATTGTACAATATGCATGCATATTTCTCTTAACCAGTGCTTTGAAGGCCGTACATCACATTGAAGGAAATAAATCAAAGGCTACTACTAAATGGATTGCGCTTAAAGTAATTCTTTTAATAAATCATGCTTTATGTATTCAAAATAATACTTATTACTATTTACACTAATTTTTTGTTTAACTTTGACCATGTTATTGAATTTAGTGTTATAAGCAAAGGGTAGCACCGAATGTGGCTATTATGTCATGCATTGGATGTCGACGATAGTCCAAGGAGACTTCAAGGATAACTGGGACATGGTAATTGTTTAATTTAAAACTATTTCTATTTTTCTGACTTGTTTTTGTTTTATACTTTTAATTATGTTTTATTATGTCATGCAGTATTTCACTGATGAAAGACTACTGGAAGCCTAGACATTGAAGGCTGTTAGGGTTGAATGGACTAAATTTTATCTTAGACTTAGAGATCAAATTTTAGGCTAGTGGTTATTAGATTTTTAAACAATTGTATAAACATTAGGCTATAGAAAATCATTTTTATGTACATTATTGACACTATTGAATTTTATTTGTTATTCAAATTTTATTTTATTGATTTGTATTCTGAAATTGGTTGGCTGGTATTTGGTATTTCATTTACAAGTTGAAGAACTGCATTAACTTAAAAAAACAGAAAAAATATTAAAAAAATTAAAAAAAACAACATCAGTTTTCATAAAAAAAAGATGTTAACTTACAATACAACATCGATTTTCAATGAAAACCGATGTCGCTGTCTTGTAACAACATCGGTTCTCATTCAAAACTGATGTTGTATTATAAGTTAACATCGGTTTTCTAAAGAAAATTGATCTCCCTATGTGGACAACAACATCACTTTTCACAAGAAAACTGATGTTGTTACATACATAGAGACATCGGTTTTCTTAAGAAAATCGATGTCATCGGTTTTCTATGAAAATTGATGTTGATTTAATATAACAACATCGGTTTTATTAAGAAAACCGATGTGATAGTGTACATTTTACATTTTTTAAGGTTTTATTCGTTACATAACGACATCGGTTTTTGATGAAAACCAATGTTGTAGAATTTAGTTAACATCGGTTTTGAAAACCAATGTTAACATCCATACTTTCAACGTCACCTGATTCAGCATCAGTCCAAAACTGATGTCGAATGTCAAAAATAACCGATGTTGAATGTGATTTTTCTAATAGTGGCAATTAAAATGAAGCGGTCCAAGTAAGTGGGTGACATACTGTGGGTTTCAAGGAATATCTGCAAATGGCAAAACTACTAACTTTGCTTGTGGCCCATCATGTTGTTTCCACATTGTATTGGATCAAATTAACATTGTCTCTTGTGATCCATCAAAACTGACTTCTTGTTCATGCAATAATGCCCATGGAACAACTACATCTACTGTTCCAAATTGCTCTTGTTTATTGAAATGAATTATTTGTTATCCTCCTACATGTATAAGTAAATTCATGAATCAACAATAAGAACATTTTTTTTTGGCAATGGGAATTAAGAGTTATTTGATAAATGTTATTGTAAAAGAGAATGAAATAAAATAAAAAATATAAAAAAACAAGAAAGAAACAAAAATAAATGAAAAACAAATAAAATTAAGAATATAAAATAAATTGAGCTACTTTAAGTTAAAACCAACTTCCATGCGGCAAGTTTCAAAGTTCAACGTTCGTTTGGCATCAGCATTTGTCCGTATGATGAAGGAGACATGTTCTTCAAAGCTCTCTCTATTCTCCTTCCCGGTCTTCCTCTTCCAGAAGAAGTTGAGCCATACGCTCTCCATCAAAAAGCCTTGCTTGGGTTCAGAATCTTCGATTCAGCTCCACATTGTAAATTTTGAAACAGATTGTAAAAGGATTCATGATCATTGCATGTTTGGTAGGACTGGAATCACAGGTTTTCATACACTCCTATCAAATTGTAAACACTTCTTTACGATTATAAGAAACTCTAGGATGAGTTTAGTTTGGAGACAAATGAATCTTGTGACTCACAAACTGGCAAAGGCATCAAGATTTCATACCGACATCCATAATTATCATTGTATTCCTGTATTTGTCCTACTCATTATCCTTGATAAAATGATATAAGTTTATCCATAATAAAAAAAAGTTAAAATCAACTTAATGCACTTTAACTTTTATGAAAGCTCCTTTCATTTAACTTTTCTAAAAGTTAAGATGCATAAATTTATCAGAAAAAAGAAGAAGTTAAATGCATAAGTTGATTAAAAAAATTCAATGTATTGTATATTTTTCTTTTCTTTTCCTATAAGTACGTACGTATAGAGAAGCAAATCCAAATAAGATCAAAGTCTATGATTACACTCAAGCCTATCCACTAGAACCCAACTGATAATTTCCAACTCTTTTTTAAATTCGTGCCCCTCAAACAAGCCTTCCAGAACATCATTGTAATCACTCTTTCCTTTTCTTTCTCATGTTTTCCTAGAGTCCACATTTACAAACTTCCTTTTTTCCTTTTATGTTCTTTTATTTTGTTAATCTTTCGAGTATTGAGCATGTGGATTAACTAATCCCAATTTGTTTAATCTTAATCGTTAGTCTTGATTTCAAATCTCAGCAATTATGTTAAATATTCAAATGAAAAATTTTGTTGTCTCTAGTAATCTTACTTAACTTGAATAAGATTGTGTGATCTCATTAAAAAACTTGAGAAAAAGATTACTAGATTAAATTTAATTTGAGGATAATGCTATGTTAAACCTATGATTTGGGAAAAAAGTTGAGTATGACAATTTCATGATCTTAAATTAAAATATCTATATTTCAATATAATTAAAAACACCGTACCAATAATCTTTTCAAACTAAAAGATTATTTAATTATTTAATTCTTTATTGTATTTGAGGATATATAAGAGTAGGGAACAACTCTTTGTGGAGCCTAAAAGTAATTTTAATTATTTAACCCATTCCTTTTTATCCACAAAAATTAAACATGGTACTAGAGGCATACAACACCTACATATTATGTTCAATCAACTGAGCTAGATCCCTTTGCTCTAAAATAAAATATCAAATTTTTTTTAAATAAAAACTATACAAAATTTAAACACAAAATAAATAAATAAATAAGTATTTTTAAAATTATATATCTTAGTAAATAGATAAAAAAAAAGTGAAATTTTTGTCTTCTTACTAAACATTTTACACAAAGGATGTAAAAATAAAATTACTATTTACACATTTAGTTAGGAGTAACCATTTTGAAATTGACATAATATAATGCTAAAAATGGACATCATATCATATAACACTAACACTTGTACTAATGGCGGGCTGAACATCCTGGTTACTCCGCTTAGGGGTGGATTGATGGGTCGGCTAGTCATAAATGGAAAAGAAAAAGAAAAAAAAAAGTTTTAATATTTATTTAATAAAATTAATCCAAATGAACAAATTTAGTAAAGAACATAAAGTATATCAATTGTTTATTATGAATTTGATTTTAAGAAAAAATTTCTATTAGTATTAGAGGAATTGAATTTATAATATAAAAACAATATCAAATATGTATTTTGATTTTTGAATAACACTATAAACTTTTAAAAAAATATTAAGTGACAATCCAAAGACTAAATACTTATAAGTATTTACATTTAAAAAAAATTATATGTATGACGGACCATTGGGCCAACCCGTCTCGTCGTTGGTCGACTGGGTTGGTGGGTTATGACCCAGGTCAATGTTGGCTGACAGGTTGAGTGGTTACCTATAGCCCACCGAGTCAGTTTTGGTGGGTCTGGACTAAGGCTTATATTGGCACCCCTATCTATGAGTAACTCTTGAACTAAATATTTTTTCTAAAACCATATTAGTGTAGAGTATTTTATTTTTTAAAAAAAAAGTTCAATTCCTTTCTCACATTCTAGTTGCAATCAGTTAAAGATAATTAGCTCTATAAATGAGAATCTTCAATGTATAGTTTTCATCTTTTTCAATCAATTCAAATCTTACTACATGAGTATTAATATGATCTCTATCTATCTTATGCATTTAACCTTCATCCCTACGTTTCATGAATTCGTAACAAATAAAATTGTGTTTAGTAAGAGGGATTTAATTAATGGTCTAAAATAGAGTGAACTAAAGTTCAAAATTCAGTTAGAGGTGTTGATATTTTGTTTTTTTTTTATCTTACTTTGAGTAATATTGTCTTTTAAGAACGATATTTATAAAAAAAAATAGTTATAAGTCTATAATTGATTTTAATGAAAATTAAAATTGATTAGAAAGAGATGGAGAGGAAATGAAGATTAACCTTTATTTGCACATTGAAAAGCAAGGATGCAACAAATGTTTGAGTATGAAAACTATCTCAAGTAAATTATACCATATTCTAAAATATTAAAATAATATGAAAATAAAAAAACTTATAAATAATAATACTTGGGACTTGACAAATTATTATTATTATTATTACTATCAAAAACATAGGAGTTGTCTTATGTGTCCGCATTTTTATTACACTAAATTTGATATATTAATGTAACCGATTTTTTTATTATACATTGACATTCATATTTAATTACATGTTTTTTTAACCATCTAATTCATCGAGAAAAAAAGATATTGACTAATTCATAGTTCGACACAAATGTTAAGTAAAGTTTGACAAAAAACTATCACTACCAATGATCGAACTCGAATAAGACGCAAATAATGCAACCTTAGCTTCACTTAATTAATTACATGTTTTATGTAGTTTTTATGGTTCTGTGTTTTTTAAGTATAATAATTATTTATTTTTCAAAGACATACATGTATATATATATTTTAGCCTCTTAATCTATATTTTGCATCCTTTAATATATATATATATATATATATATATATATATTAATTGCATGTTTATATGTACTTTTTATGGTTTCGTTTTAATTTTAGTTTAATATATATATTTTTTTAAAATACATACCTGTCTATATACATTTTATTTACTTTTGTGTTTCTAATATTTGTAGAAATTTACTATTTATTGTTTTTATATTGCAAAAAGTTCTCTTTAAAATGTGAAAACTTTTTATTATCCTCTTTTCATAAAGAAGGGACTAAAAAAAATACAATTTACTTTTTGGGATCAAAAGAAAACTCTATATTATTTTCATACTAAAACATATTTAGCTTATTTGTTTATGGATAAAAGATTTTTCCTTGGTAAATAAGAAATTAAAAAATATAAAATTACCCACATTTAGTTTGAATATTTTAATTTTATAGCCTTGACAAAATATTTACAAACTACCCTTTAGAAAAATATTTTATCAATTACATTCACTACTACAAAATATACATTCAACATCGGCTACAAGAAAAATCAATATTAAATTACCTGCGGTGACATCTTCGTGAATAAAGGGTTATCATTAACATCAATTTTCAAGAAAATCAATGTTATTGGTAAACTAGTAACATCATTTTTTTAAAAACTAATGTTATTTATAGACTAGTAACATCGATTTTTAAAAAATCGATGTTAAATTTATGCCAGTAACATCAGTTTTTTGAAAAAATCGATGTTGTTGGATCTTTAATAATAAATTAGTTGGCGCCTAAACCCTCAGTTCCCTCACTTTGCAACCTTTCTCACTCTCACTCGAAGCCTTTCTCCCTCAGCTCCCTCGCTCACTTGAACCTTTCGCAGCCCTCAGCTTAATTGCCATCATCTCGACATTGTCGATCTCGTGGCGGCGCGATGTGACTCTCGGTTTGAGTCTCGCTCTCAATGTCAATCTCGCAACGGAAGGTTTGCATTTTTCAATCTTGCGGCAGCGCGACGCTTGTGTGATTCTGAAGGTTAGCATTTCAACTTAGGAACATCCATACCAGATGCCCTGCAAATCTTACTTCCTCTATCATAGTTGTGTCTGTGACTGTGTGTATTGTATATTTAACAATTTGTGACTGAAAATTAATTTCCTGGTTAGTCTCACTATCATTGCTAAGGTTGAATCTTTGTTCTTAAAATAATTACATTAGAGATCCTGTTTTAGACCCATAATATAATTTAGTGATATGTAATTATTCAAATTTCTCTTCCATTTCTAGAAGCATTGCAGCTCGATCCCCTCCCATCATTATGACTATATACTTGCTTTTGTACAATTACTACAAAACAAAGTTGGAACTATCTGAAACCATCAAGTCATGGAAGTGTAGTTTTCTAGAGTAATTATACCATGCACCATTCCTAAACATCATTCATTGGTTTGCATTCATGGTTTTACAAAATACATGTTTTGTGAAAAAGATTTTAAAGTATTCATGATTGCATTGAAAAGCCAAAGTGTTCAAAGCTTATGCTTTGGAAAAACATATTTTCTTTGTTTTAATCGGTTACCAGCTAATGGTAATCTATTACTTAAGCTTTGATGAATACTTTAATCGATTACAGCTATATGGTAATCGATTACACTTCACAAAGTCACAAAAATGTCTTTTTGTGATAATCAATTACGATTTGTGGTAATCGATTACTTGGCGCATTCTTGAAAATAAAACTTTATGTGTTAATCAATTACATGACGATTTAATTGATCACTTTGTTCATATATATTTTCTAGAAATCTCAAGAACACTTTAATCGATTAAACTTATTAACAATCGATTACATTAGTGGTTTTAATCAATTACATGGATAATTTAATCGATTACATTCAGTTACAACAGTTTTTTATATATAGTTGTTAGGTCTTTTGAAAAAATAAGATCATTACACTATGAAATTTTCATAGATTTTCAAAAGCATTATGAAGTGAGAAAATATATTTTGAGTTACTAAGCTCTTGCCCCATAAATTCTAAATCTTCATGTTGCATTGAAAGATTTCTTCTTGGACAAGATTTTAAAGAAGTTCTTGGAGAGTTTGCTCTGAAATTTGTTTTTCAACCTGGATCAAAATTGGTAAATCATATGCATTCATATTCATTGGATCATCAGGTTGTCTCTCTCCATTAACTTTGCTTCTAAATTCATTTTAGAATTTTTGGTTGTTTGTAACTATTACAATAGAATTCTTAAGGCTTGTCTAAAGTAAGTTTCTCTAGAGGGAAGAGTAGAGAAGGGTTCTCTATGTCTTGATCACTATGAGTCTAAGGGAAATAGATTTTTGTTCTTAATCTAGGTTTGATTAAGGGTGGTTTGTAATAAGCTTGTAAGAAAAGAATATTGTGAACAGTGGAACTCTAACTAAGTTTGTTAGAAGAAACTGGATGTAACTTCTCAAAGGTGAGAAATGACTAGTATAAGTTCTTGTGTTGATTACTTTCTTTAATTTCTTATGGCTATCTTAATATGTGATTCTTTGGTGAAATCTTTCTTACTAAACAAGTGTAAGGTTTTGTAATTTTTTTCTTGAGCTGAGTGGTTTGATTGGTTGGAGCATTCTTGGTTTAATTGTGATACGATCTTATTACTCTGATTCTTTAAAGTTTTTTTTAAAAGACCAAGTTTAAACCAATTCACCCCCTTTTGGTTATTGTGTGTGTTCATATTGTTTTTCAATTGGTATCAGAGCAGGTTCTTAAGTTTTATTCAAGATCACTATCTTTTTTAAAAGAAAATGAATACCCACAAATTACCTTTAAAGAGGGTGCCTCTCTCAATCGTCCTCTGATGTTTGAAGAAGAGCATTTCAGTTTTTGGAAAAACAGAATGTAGATATTCATCCAATCAATGACCAAGGTGCATGGAATGCAATAGAAAAAGATCCTTTGGTTCCTATCAAAACTATTGTAATGATATAATTCCCAAAGAATAGGATGAGATGACAGATGCAGAAAAGAGAGTAGTGCAATACAATTTTAAAGCTAAGAACACGATTACTTCTGCACTTTCATCTGATGATTTTTTCGGAACTGTTAGGTGTAAAAGCGCTAAGGAGATATGGGAGATGTTAGAGATTACTCATGAAGGCACATATGAAATCAGAAAATAAGGAAGCATGCCTTAATTCATGAGTATGAGATGTTCAAGATGAACTCAACATAAAATACATCTCAACTCCAAATTAGATTCATACACATTGTAAATCATCTTCTTGGTCTTGGAAAGACATTTGATGCTAAGGAATTAAACATAAAGATCTTAAAGTGTCTAATAAGACCATGGCAACCAAAGGTGACAGCAATCAAGGAGTCAAAAGATCTTTCAAAGATGTCCATGAAGGCACTATTTGGTAAGCTACTTGAGTATGAATTAGAATTGTCTCAATTAACACATGTTGAAGATGTAGATAAAAAGCAAAAGAGTATAGACTTGAAAGTTGCATCCTCCAATGTGGAAAAAGAAGAAGACTCAAGTGAAGATGAGGTTATGAGAATCTGAACCTAATAGTAAAAAAATTCAACAAGTTTATGAGAAAGAACAAGAACAGAAAGTTCACAAAGTTCAACAACAACAACAACAACAACAACAACAACAACAACACCAACTATAATTGGTTTGAATGTGGTAAGTCAGACCATATTAAATTTGAATGTTCTATATTTTTGAAAAAACAGTTAGGTGAAAAGAAAGCAAAGAAAGAAGGAAAACCAAAGAAAGCCTATATTGCATGGGAAGAAAATGCTTCAACAACTTCTGAATCATCAAGTGAAGCTAAGGAAGCAAATGTATGTCTAACATCAATAGTTGATGAAAATGAAGAACTCTCAAGTGATGAATCAGAAGTAAATCCTGAACTTGATCAACTTGTTGATGCTTTCCATGATATGCATGAAGAGGCTCAAAAGCTTGCTAAAACTAAGCATACCAAATTGACTCATTTTGGAAGAAAATCAAAATTAGTTATTTGTAATTACTGCATGAAGGAAGGTCACACATCTCATAAGTGTTATGCTAGAAGGTTCTATGTGCCTAATGGAGACTGCATTTGGGTTCCAAAGAAAAAGAGAAAAATAATTAACCCTTATGGACTCAACCTTAATTGGGTACCTTTCTTTGCCACTTAATTTGATTCTTGCGGGTGTGTCTTAGAGCAAAATCATCATCATGGTACTTAGACAGTGGATGCTCTAGACACATGACATGTGACATGTCCATGCTTACAAATATGACTTTGAAGGATTTGTCATTTTGAAGACAATAATAAAGGCAAGATAATAGGAGAAGGCAATATAAGAGACAACTTTAAAACCAAAATCAAAAATGTTTTCTATGTGGAAGGTTTAAAACACAATCTCCTAAGTATAAGTCAATTATGTGATAAAGGATTCAAGGTTTCCTTCAATAACAATTGTTGCTTGATATGTGATGGTCAATCCGGTGAGGTTATCCGTGTAGGTAAAAGAAAGGGTAACATCTACTTACTCTCTATAGATCATGCATTCATTCACAACATTAATTGTCTAGTAAGTAAGGTTGATGAATCGTGGCTATGGCATAGGAGAGCTAGTCACATTAACATGCATCACTTGAACAAGCTTATTAGAAAAGATTTAGTTATTGGTTTACCTAAACTTAAGTTTGAAAAGGACAGATTTTGTGATGCTTGTCAAAAGGGGAAGCAAACTAAGATTTCTTTTCAAAATAAAAACATTGTTTCTACCTCAAGACCCCTAGAGTTGCTTCACATGGAATTGTTTGGTCCTTCTAGAACTATAAGCTTAAGAGGCAATTACTATGGGCTTGTAATAGTTGATGACTATTCTAGATTCACATGGACTTTGTGTTTAAGATCCAAGAGTGATGCTGTCATTGCTTTCAGAAAATTAGCCAAGCTTGTTCAAAATGAAAAAGGAAGCAAAATTATCTTAATAAGAAGTCATCATGGTGGTGAATTCCAAAATGAGCATTTTGAAAAGTTTTGTGAAGAAAATGGAATCAACCACAATTTTTCAGCAAAATGGTGTTGTGGAGAGGAAAAACATATCTCTTGAAGAAGGAGCTAGAACTATTCTTAATGAGATAAATTTTCCAAAACATTTTTGGGTTGATGCAGTAAGTATTGTTTGCTACACTTTAAATAGATTACGCATAAGGTCTATTTTAATGAAAACTCCTTATGAACTATATAAAGGTAGAAAACCAAACATCTCTCACCTAAGAGCATTTGGTTGCAAATGTTTTGTTTTAAATATTGGAAAGAAGTCACTTGGCAAGTTTGATGCAAAGGCTGATGAAGCTATCTTTCTTCAATATTCATTACAAAGCAAAGCAAATAGAGTCTTCAATAAAATATCTTTATGCATGGAAGAATCAGTTCATGTTATTTGTGATGAAACTAACTCCTCAAAAGAGGAAAAGAGATGTGATAATGATGCAGGTCCTATATAAGAGTATGTGCAATTCAATGGATCAAATGAAAGGGAAAAGAATGAACCAAATGAAGAAATTGATCAGTCAACACCCCCTCAAAAGTATAAGGACTCAAGAACTACTAGAGATCTTTCTCTTAACAACATAATTGGTGAAGTAACCAAGAGAGTATCTACTAGATCTTCACTCAAAAATCTGTGATGTAATATGACTTTTGTTTCTCAAATTGAACCTAAGAACATTGACCAAGCTTTACTTGATGAACATTGGATGCTTGTCATGCATGATGAACTTAATTAGTTCAAGAGAAATGAAGTTAGGGAACTTGTTCCTAGACCTTCTTCTCACAAGCCTATTGGCACCAAGTGGGTTTTTAGGAACAAACATGATAAAAATGGCATCATAGTCAGAAACAAAGCTAGATTGGTTGGCAAAGGTTACAGCCAAGAGAAAGGTATTGACTATGAGGAAACCTATGCTCCAGTAGCAAGGTTAGAGGCCATTAGATTACTACTTGCATATACATGTTTAATGGATTTTAAATTGTTTCAAATGGATGTAAAGAGTCCTTTTTTAGTGGATATATTGAGGAGGAAATCTATGTTGATCAACCTCCAGGCTTTGTTGATTTTAAATATCCAAATCATGTTTTTAAACTAAAGAAAAATCTTTATAGATTAAAGCAAGCTCCAAGGTCCTGGTATGAAAAGTCGAGCACATGTTTAGGTTTGGCCTCAATGGAAAAAAAATGGAGCACCTAACAACGTATCTTCACAGACCAAGAACTACGAGATCGCCCCTTTCATTCTGGGGTGACAAGTGGACAAAACATTGTTCATCAAGAAATCTGGCAATGATATCCTATTGGTTCAAATATATGTTGATGATATCATTTTTGATTCAACTAATCATTCCTTGTGTAAAGAATTTTCGGTCTCTATGCAGAATGAATTTGAAATGTCCATGATGGGAGAATTAACATTCTTCCTTGGTCTTCAAGTGAAGCAAATGAAAAATGGGACATTTCTCAGCCAATCAAAGTACTGCAATGAATTGATCAAGAAATTTGACGTAGAGAAAAGCAAAGATGTTGCTACTCCTATGGTAACCTCAACTTACCTTGGTTCATATGAAAAAGACAATAAGGTTGATGAGTCAAAGTATAGAGGGATGATTGGATCACTATTGTACTTGACTGCAAGTAGACCAGATATTATGTTGAGTGTGTGCTAGATATCAAGCTAATACTAAGGAGTCACAGCTCGCTGAAGTCAAGAGAATCATCAAATACCTTAAATCAACCATAAAAGTTGGTCTTTGGTATCCAAAAGGTGCATCACTGAATTTAATTGGCTATTCAAATTCTGATTTTGTAGGATGCAAACTTGACAGGAAAGGCATCAGTGGAACATGCCACTTGTTGGGAAGATCATTAATCTCCTGGCATTGTAAGAAGAAATCATGTGTTGCTCTTTCAACAGCAGAAGCTGAGTACATAGCAGCTAGAAGTTGTTGTGCACAAAGTTTATGGCTTAAGCAACAACTCCAAGATTTTGCTGTGGAGTTGAAAGAAATTCCCCTGATGTGTGACAACACAAGTGCAATAAACCTATCAAACAATCCAGTCATGCACTCAAGGACAAAACATATAGAGATCAAACATCACTTCCTCAGGGATCACATTCAAAAAGGTAATCTCAAAATTGAGTATATTGATACTAACAATCAATAAACCCTTATCTAGAGATAGATTCTATGATCTTAGGAACATGCTAGGAATTCTTGATGAATCTAATATATGATAGCATGTCTATGATTTGTCTAACTACATGAAATACAATCACAAATGATCATGCATCACATATGATTGAAATTCAAAATCTGATGAAAAACACTATTTATGTTGCATAATTATGTATTCTAATTTATTACTATACGTATTAATCGATTATTTGTGGCTTTAAGACTATTTAGAGTCAAAACTTCTCTGCAATGATCGATTAGTTTAATGAATTAATCAATTACTTGATGTTTAAATGCAATTCATAAACAAATATTCTTTGAAGTAATCGATTATACTATCGTATTAATCGATTACCTGCTGCATAAAGCTATTTCTGAAATAAATTCTCTCTGGAGTAATCGATTACGCTGTATTTTAATCGATTACTTAATGCTTGAGAGCTGCTTCAATATTCAAATCTCTCTGGAATAATTGATTATGCCCTCGTATTAATCGATTACGTTTTGTTTAGAGACAGACTTTGCCTTGAAATAATCGATTACCAAGCTTATGTAATCGATTATCTATGGCGTTTCTGCAAAACTGCACAATTTTCAAAAATCATAACTGGCATTTTATCTTTAATTTAAATTCAAAAATCTAGTTCAGTGTACCTAGACATCCTTGGAATTCGAGATAGTTGTTGTGGGTTTTCAAAATTCAATTGTTATCCTGAAAATTCTCCATAAATTCAGATTTTCATAAGCTCAAATCTTCACACCTGAAAATCTCTCTCTCTCTTAAGAAAACTGAGCAAATTCTTGTGCTCTGTCTCTTTCTCTCATAATGCAAACCTTTGCCCATTCCTTTCTTCTATATTCACCATGTCTAAACCATATGCCTCAAAGAGAGTCAAAACCAGCAAGAGGAAAGTCGGAGAATCCTCTAATGCTGCTGTGAACAGGCTCAATACCTAGTTCACTTCTGAGGTTGATAGAAATAATTACATGCAATTCCATGCAACCAAATTGGTCATGCCCGCAAAGTATCTTGAGGTTGACTGGTTTGTGGGTGAGGGATTTGAATTCCCTGCTATGCTAGAAGCTCAAGGACTGAAAACGTTGCTTGAAATGAATGGTACTTTCTACCCTAAGTTGGTAAAAGTGTTTTACACTTCAGCCAAGGCTAGCATGGATGGTGTTCTCCGTTCTCAAGTGAATGGAGTTGTCAGGGAGATTGATAACACAATATGGAATGTTGTGGCTAGTATCTCCTGTGAAGGTGTAAGGAGATTTGAAGAATAAGTTGGAGGGTACTCTAAGATTGACACATATAGAGGTATGTTGCTGGATCCTCAAGCTAGATTAAAGACCAGATTGGGGGTTGGAAATATGGTAGGGAAGGATAGGTTGTTGCACTACATCATCACCTATATCCTCACCCCTTGGTCTACTAATCATGCACAAATCACAGATGATGATTTGCAACTAGTTCATGGCATGAAGATTGGACCTCAAATTAATTGAGTTCTAGTCCTTGAAGAGACTATGATGAAGTCTAGGAGGTTTCTTAGCTATCAATTCCCTTATGATATTTTAGTCTCAAGATTCATTGACTATTTTGGGATTGATGTGCCTAATGAGATTGTTTACAACACAATTGAAATCACCAACCTCATCTCTGTCAAACATCTCAACAAGTTGGGGTTAATGCGGACTCCAAATTGATGGATTGTGGCTGGAGAACAAGCTCCATAAGGTGGTGGTGCTGAAGGAGAAAAAGCTGAAGAGGAAGAGGATGTTGAAGCTAGTTCTGCTGAAAAGCAGTGGACTCCTTTTGAATCCCTAGTGATTCAAAATATGGATGCAATGATGGCTTTGCATCATGAACAGAAAGCTGAAGTTAATTTATCCTTAGAGGAAATTACAACTAGGCTAGAGAACATAGAGACTAGGATGACTCTTAAAGATTTTGATAATCTCTAGTTTGGTGGATGTAATTTCTTGCTTATGCTTGTGTTGTTAGCTTTCTATTATCCAGCAATTATCTAAATGATTATCCTATGTTTCTGCATCTTTTTTATTGGCATCAATGAATAAAGTTCCATTTTATGTTGTTTATCTCTTCCTTGCTTATTTCATTATAACTGGAACATTTATTTTGCCTATGATAAGCCAAAAGGGGGAGAAAATGAAAAAATGAACATAAATATATGAAGGATGTTGTGCAATTAAGAGAATGGGGAAAAATAAATGAAGGATGAAGAATCAAAAAAATGATTATGGTTACTCTATTTTTTAAGCATTGCTTAGTCTTTATATCTAAACTGATGAGATAATTGCTTAAGATAGGGGGAGCAATCTCAATACTTATGAATGTACATTGTTTACGCAAAGTATACTTGACATTGGTTTTTGGCAATAAGCTGATTCTATTTCAGATCAAGTATAAGCTCCTATAAATCATCTCCTAAAAGAACACTAAAGGTTGAACATGTTCAATTGAGGTTTGGCATGATCAAAGCCAAAAAGGGGGAGATTGTTAGATACAGAGGGAGCTTGAAGAGGATCAAGATGCTGAGGCTCTTAGTCTTGGATGTTTTAGCTTTTGCATGTCATTCAATTGAAGACATATGTAATCTTTAGATGTCTAAGAGTTTCATCTAATGATCCATTGAATTGTAAAAACATCATTCATTGGCTTGCATTCATGGTTTTACAAAAGGCATATGTTTTGTGAAAAAGATTTTAAAGTATTCTTGATTGCATTGAAAAGCCAAAGTGTTCAAAGCTTATGTTTTGGAAAAACATATTTTCTTTATTTTAATCGATTACCAGCTAATGGTAATTTATTACTTAAGCTTTGATGAACACTTTAATCGATTACATCTATATGGTAATCTATTACACTTCATAAAGTCACTGAAATGTCTTCCTGTGATAATCGATTAGGATTTGTGGTAATCGATTACTTGGCGTGTTCTTGAAAATAAAACTTTATGTGTTAATCGATTACTTTGTTCATATGTCTTTTTTAGAAATCTCAAGAGCAATTTAATCGATTAAACTTGTTAACAATCGATTACAATAGTGGTTTTAATCGATTACATGGACAATTTAATCGATGACATTCAGATACAACAATTTTTTTTATAAATTGTTGTTAGGTCTTTTGAAAAAATAAGATCATTACACTACGAAATTTTCATAGATTTTAAAAAATCTTCTGAAGTGAGAAAAGATATTCTGAGTTACTAAGCTCTTGTCCCACAAATTCTAAATCTTCATGTTGCATTGAAATATTTCTTCTTGGGCAAGATTTTAAAGAAGTTCTTGGAGAAATTGCTCTGAAATTTATTTTTCAACCTGAATTAAGATTGGTAAATCATATACATTCATATTCATTGGATCATCAAGTTGTCTCTCTCCATTAACTTTTCTTCTAAATTCGTTTTAGAATTTTTGGTTGATTGTAACTACTACAATAGAATCTTAAGGCTTGTCTAGAGTAGGTTTTTCTAAAGGGAAGAGTAGAGAAGGGTTCTCTATGTCTTTATCACTAGGAGTCTAAGGGAATTAGATTTTTGTTCTTAATTTAGGTTTGATTAAGGGTGATTTGTAATAAGCTTGTAAGAAAAGAATATTGTGAATAGTGGAACTCTAACTAAGTTTGGTTAGAAGAAACTGGATGTAAACTTCTCAAAGGTGAGAAGTGAACCATTATAAGTTCTTGTGTTGATTACTTTCTTTAATATCTTCTTGCTGTCTTAATCTGTTATTCTTTAGTGAAATCTTTCGTACTCAACAAGTGTAAGGTTTTGTAATTGTTTTTCTTGAGCTAAATGGTTTGATTGGTTGAAGCATTCTTGGTTTAATTATGATACGATCTTATCACTTTTGTTTGATAACCAAGTTTATATGATGAACAAATTCTATACTTCAAGAATTAAATGAAATATATACTGAAATCTAATGCACACAAGATTTATACTGGTTCACCTCTCAACCCCGAAGGCTACATCCAGTTTTCTTCCAACCAAATCTTGGTTAGAGTTCCACTGTAACAAACATCAATTCTTTACAAGCTTATAAAATGATCTCTCTTACCCTCCCTAGGTAAAATTCAAAATATACTTCCTATAGACTTTTCAAAGGACCAAGAACCAGAGATCCCCTCTTTGTTCTTCCGTCTAGAAACCCTTTCTAGAACAAGCTTTAAAGAATACAAATGTTATATGGAAATACAACTCAATTACACAACAAATATTAACAAAACAAAAGCTTTAGGTACAAGAAAGATATCACCTTATATTCCTCAGCAATTACAATGATATGAATGATTCAATCAACCTGAGATTATATGCATAAGATGACTACCAATCTTTCTTGAAAACTTTCTTTAAGCTCTAGCTTGAATAACTCTTTAATCTATGAGTATCAATACCAAAAAATCATGTAACCCACAATGACACTCATCATATTTGATTGTATCACTAATTTCAGCCTTGGGTACACTTGAGAACTTTAGAATATGTATATCACAAAGTATGCACAAATATCTCTTTCTTTCTTGTTTTTTCTTTCTCAGACTCAGCTTCTCTATTTATAAAAAGGACCGTTTTAACTAACTGTAATCAATTAATTCATCAATGTAATCGATTATTTTAACTATTGTAATTGATTATTTTATCTATATAATTGATTAAATTATTCATCAGAAATCTGGAAATCTGTTACGAACAGAATAATCGATTACATCACCTTGTAATCGATTAAGCCAAACAAACTAAGTTTTACAATGCATACATGTAATCGATTAAGTACCTATTTAATCGATTAAAACTCACTATGTCTAAAACTTAACAATGCATATTTAATCGATTTCTAAAATCTGGTAATCGATTAAACCAGATGAACATGCTGTGTAAAATTATGCAGAAGCTTATGTAATTGATTATTTCCCAAGATAATCGATTATCGCAGGAAGTTATCAATTCTGGGTAAAGTTAATATAATCGATTACGAGCCAATGGTAATCGATTAAAATGTTCATAAGGCATTTTCCAAAAAATATTCACACGCCTATAATTGATTATATTACAAGATAATCGATTATCACAGTGAAAAAATGTTTTATACAATTCCTAATAGCCTTGATGAAATTCTATATGTTTGCTAATTACCACATGATTAATTCCTATCAAATGAATGTATGAATGCATGAATTATCAATTGCTAAAGAGGATTATAAAGCTTTATCTAATGAACCAAGGTTAAACATAATTACATATGCCATCAAATTGATTGGGCATGTAAAATATCAAAACTCATTTTCTTCAATCCTCTTTGAATCCTTTACTTTAGCTTCTTTGATTCTAACACATACTATTTTTGAAGGACCTTAGGTTTGATAAGCGTTTGGAGATACGAGACTCCCTAAGGGCAGACCTTGGGTTTGACGAGCCTTTGGAGATAGAGACTCAACAAGGGCGGACCTTGGGTTTCACGAGCCTTTGGAGAAATGACCAGGAATGGATCCATCTTTGGTTTTGTCAAGTGTCACCAAGGGTGGACCTTGGGTTTGACAAGCCTTTAGAGGAATGAGACTCACCAAGGATGGACCTTGGGTTTAATGAGGCTTTAGAGAAACAAGACTCACTAAGAGAGGACATTGGGTTTGACAAGCCTTGGACCAGGAACTGCTCATCCTGGGTTTTATCATGTTCCTGCAAAGTTGTATCGTGGAAAGATAAAGTTTAGGAATATAAGAGCCTGTCAAGGGTGGACCTCGCATACCTTAGACGTTGGCGAAGGTAAGACTTGGCAATGAAGGGGCTTACCAAGGGTAGCCTTTAGTTTGACGAGCCTTCGGAGATGCAACCAGGAATGCGTCCGTCCTGGGTTTTTTCTAGGCTCACCAAGGGCGGACCTTGGGTTTGACAAGCCTTTGGAGATCGAGACTCACCAAGGGAGGACCTTGGGTGACAAGCCTTTGGAGAAGTGACCAACGACGCGTTTATCTTGGTTTTTGTCGAGGCTCACCAAGGGCGGACCTCAGGTTTGATGAGCCTTTGTAAAGTTGACACAAGGAAATTAAAAGTTGAAGGGAGATATATTTTATTCAATGTGATCAATTGAGTACAAATTCCCTTCATTCCTCAGATGTGCCTCATTAAAATCTCTGAAGCCAAAAACCTAATTTTTTTTCTCTTTTGGGACAAAAGACTCAAGTAGGAAAAATAGTACATCATCCTGTCTTGCAGTAGGTCAACTGAAATAGAACTTTAGATGGGTAGCATTCCATGTTCTTGAAATTGCTTTACCATCTAGTTTCTTTAGCCTATATGCTCTGTTGTCTAGGCTTGCCACGACCCTAAATAGGTCTTCGTAGTTGGGTCCAAGCTTTCCTACTCGGGGATCTTTTCTGGCTTCACCTCGGACTAGACACATGAGGTTGTTAGGTTAAAAGGCTCGAGGTTGAACCTTGGTGTTGTATCTCCTAGACAAAAATAATATTAAAAATATTATATGAAAATATAACTTTTTTGTTCGAATAGATAATTATAAGCTTGATTTTAATACATATTCGTATTTTAAGTCATTTTTATACCCTATATTAATGTATATTCCTCTTTGGCCTTTCCAAAAAATGATTGGATTTTAAATAATGGGGGTGTTTGACAGAGGTTACGAGGTGCTTGACCCCTAGCCTGGTGGGGAAGTCTTCATAAGCTTGAGCTTTGAACTGAGTACCATTATTGGTGACAATGGCATATGGAAGGCCATATATATCTGCATATGAGGTGTTTCCAGGTGAACTTTTCTTCCTCGTTGGCCGAGATTTCTCCTAATGGCTTTGCCTCGGTTCATTTGGTGAAATAGTTGATGGTGACTAGCATGAATTTGACTACTCCCGGGGCCTTTGACAGTGGTTCCAGTATGTCCATTCCCCACATGACGAAAGGCCAAGGAGAGCTCAAGTTGTGGAGGTTGTCAGGAGGGGTGCGTGGGATATCTGCAAACTCTTGGCATCATGTGCACCTCCTAATGAGTTGAAGGTACCGGCCCTGAGTTTCGGCCAGTAGTATCCAGCAAGCACCACTTTGGTGGCAAGGGAGCGTCCCTCGGTATGGAGTCATAGATCCCTTCATGAAGCTCTCGCATGACATAATCTGCCTGCTGGCTAGTAAGGCATTTGAGCAAGGGTGCTACAACCCTATTTTGAATAGCTCATCATCAAGAATGATATAGTAGTTGACCTTCCTTTCCAGGCAACGAGCTTCATTCTCATATGGTGGCAATCCCCCTGAATCAGGAAATTCTTGTAGGGGTCATCCAATCTGGTTCCTCCTCTTCGCCTGCCATGACCTCCTGGGTGTCTATGGTAGGAGCTTGGAGTGTCTCCTGGATGATGGTCTTGAGATGCCCGATCTTTTTGGTGCTGGCAAGCTTGGAGAGCAAGTATTCTCTGGTGTTGTTTTTCCTAGGTATGTGGTACATCTTAAAGCACTCAAAGTCTTCAATGAGAGTTTTTCTCATGTGATAGTACCAGAGGAGTATTGTTTCCTTAGTTTGGTATCTGTTGGCAATTTGTCATTGGACAAGCTGTGAGTCAGTGTAGCATCTTAGCTTTTTGGCCCTGACTTCTTTTGCTAGCTTTAGGCCAATTAGAAGTGCCTCATGTTCAGCTTGATTATTTGAGGCTTTGAAGTTGAGTTTGAGAGCTTGCTCTAAAGTGACGTTGCCAGGTCCTTCAAGGATGATGCTTGCCCCACTCCTTTTCACATTGGACGCTCCATCCACGTAGAGATTCCACCAGTCTAGGGTTGTTTGCTTGCTACCAGCAAACTCTGCTAAAGAGTTTGCCACGAATTGTATTTTCATGGAGCCATGAGGTTTGTACTGGAGATCAAACTCTGACAGTTCTACATCCATGCTATCATCCTCCCTACCAGTTTAGGCTTTTGTAACACCTGTTTGATTGGGTAGTTCATCTTGACTACCACTTGGTGACTTTGGAAGTATGGCTTGAGGCGTTGGGCTGAGATAATGAGTGCCAAAGCTACATTTTCTATCATTTGGTATTGCTTCTCAGCGTCGTGGAGGATGCAACTGGTGAAGTAGGGAAGCTGATGTTTCCCTTCCTCTTGTACGAGGGTTGAGTTGACAACTTCATCAGCTATAGTGAGATATAGGAGTAGGGGTGCTCCTTGTCTAGGTCGACTCAGGACGGAAAGCATGGCAATGGTTTTCTTGAAAGCTAAGAAAGCTTGTTCACAGGCTTCGTCCTATAGGAAAGACTCAGTTTTCCTGAATAGCCTATAAAATGGCTTTATTTTTACAGCAAGCTTTGGGAGGAACTAGACAAAGACACTAGTCTGTCGTTCAGCTTTTGGACTTCCTCAACGCAAGTAGGTTTGCGCATCTCTAGTATGGTTGTGCAATTGTTGGGGTTGGCTTTTATTCTTCAGTGTGGGATCAAGAAACCCAGGAACTTGCCTCCGCCGACCTTGAAAGTGCATTTTTCTAGGTTGAGACACATGTCATACAGATTTCTCCAAACACCTCTTCAATGTTTGCTACATGCTGGGCAATTCTTTGAGACTTGACGAGAATATCGTCTACGTATACATAGATGTTTCGTCCAATCTATTGCTTAAAGATTTAGTCCATCAGTCTTTGGTATGTGGCGTCTGCATTTTTTAAGCCAAAAGGCCTAAAGCAGAAGTTAGCATCCTTAGTAATGAATGTCATTTTCTCTTCATCCGAAGTGTGCATTCTAATCTTATTGTATCTTGAATATGCATCCAGGAAACCCAGCACTTGAAACCCGGACACGCCTTTGACTAACCTGTCAATGTTAGGCAAGGGGTATCCGTCCTTGGGGCACGCCCAATTTAGTCGGTGCACATTTGTCATATACCATTGGCTTTTTTGACCATGAAGACATTGGCGAGCCAGGTAGAGTACTTGACTTCTCTGATGAAAGTAACTTTGATTAGCTTGTCTACCTCCTCTTTGACTGCCTTCCAACGCTCTTCTCCCATCTTCCTCTTCTTTTATAATATTGGCTTGGCCAGGGGACAGATGGCCAGCTTATGGCATATGATGCTAGGGTGGATACCCAGCATGTCTGATGGCTGTCAAGCGAACCTGTTCTCATGGATGGTAAGGTCTATGCAGAGTTGCTTACACTGCCCGGGTTTGTGTTTGGGCCTTAGTCGACGGTGTCATCACGTGGATTCACATCGAATATGCCATCTTGACTTGCTTGGTAGACGATCAGGCTTTGGATTAGAGACCCTTCGTCCATGCTCATGACTTGACATCAATCACCCGTTGTGGGTGAGGCCTGTCGGGCTCCCTGGTGGAAGGATGTGGTGCCACTTCAAGCTTTCAGCATAGCATTGTTGGACCTGCTTTTGGTCTGCCTTGACAGCCACGATCTCTCCAGTCAAGGTCGAGAATTTCATTTTCAGATGATGCGTGGAGATGATGGCTCTGTGCTAGTTCATCATTTTCAAGCCAATCAAAACAAAATATGAGGTATCTAGATCAATAATTAAATACCCGAAGGTCCTTATGAGGTCTACATAGCCTCTAGTCTCTATACTCTCTACTGGAAAGCCAAGGAAAGGTCCAGAGTGAGGGTGGACCGTGTTTTATGAGACTTCAACACTCTGGAATGTCTTCCAGTATAGGATATTTGTGGAGCTGCCTTGGTCAATGAGGACCTTGGACACTATGAAATTGGCGATGACGATGGAGAAAAAAGTAAAAGTGATGGGAGGGAGACTTCATGGTGATGATATGTTGACATAGTTGATGTCAATGTCCCGGATGGCATGGAGATAATCTTCCCACGATGGTGTTGATTACACCTCATATTTGTTGGGCAGGCTCGTTTTCCTGTTCTGGAGGAGGTGGACGTTCACGTCTCTGCTGGTAGTGCATTTTCCTCCCTTTGTCTTCTACTTTGTCCCTTTTAGCATCGTGATTTCTGTGCTGGTCCTCTTGATGTCCCCCGGGTCTCACTCCTATTGGGTGATTGTTAGGCCTCTTCACAAACTAGGCTAGATACCATGCCTGGATAAGCTCTTCAATCTTATCTTTCTGAACCCAGCAGTCTTCTGTATTGTGATCGTAACTGTGATGGTATCTGCAGTGTTTGGTTTTATCTAACCTCGTCCTAGGAGAAAGTAGCGAAGTTAGTTGTATGGGTACCTCTGTGTTGAATGCTTCTCCAGGATAGTAGTTCGATTGGTTGTTAGGAGTCTATAGCGCTCGTACCTGGGTCCCTTTGGAAGAGGCTGACGCTTGTCCGGCATGTGTCGTTTATCCAACTTATGTGAGTCGGTCTTGGAACCTCCTTCTCGCTTGACGCGCTTTTGTCTGACTTGTTAGACCTCGTTTCTTAACCTTGACATCTCCTCCATATGGATGTATCCTTTGGCTTGTTCACGCAGCTAGTCCATGCTACTTGGAGGTTTTTTGTATAGACTGCCTGTGAATATACCAGGTCGTAAGGCTAGAAGCATGGAGTGTAGTGTTGCCTCTGGGTTAAGGTTTCAAATTCAGACATCAATTTGTTTTAATCCGTCCATGAACTTCTGAAGGGATTCGTCATCTGCTTGTCACAAACTGGCCAACGCAACAGAAGTCATGCGAGGTGACCAGTTGGTTGCATACTATGAACTGAAACGCTCAACAAGAGTGTTGAAGTTGTCTATGGACCCTGGAGGAAGCCCTCCATACCATGTCAATGCTTCCCCTTTGAGGGACGTTAGGAAGACACGACACAGGATTGCGTCGTTGTTGGTGTAGTGATTCGTCTAGGTGAGGAAAGCGTCCAGATGCTCATCTAGATCGATGGTTTCGTTGTACCGCTCTAGGTTGAGCGATTTCAAACCTAAGCGTAGCTTGGTTTCCATGATGTTGTCGAGAAAAGGGTGTCGACAAGTCATCCACCTTTTTGGACGGTGTATACGTGATAGACTTGTGTTGTCTTGAGTGTTGACGATGTGTTGGGATGTGATTCCCCTTGAGTATGTTTGTTCGTCGTACTGGCAAAGTGCTCATCGCCTTGGGGGTGTCTTACATGATCCTCTAGCTAATTATGGTCAGCTTTCAGCTTTCAGAGTTCCTCTTCATGATGTCGCTCCATCTCCGCAATGAAAATCTGGAGTTGCTGGAGAGTATTTGTGTTTGTCATGGTTGTCGGGAGGGACCGATTGAAGCTTTGAAGAGGGGTCTTGCATCTAAAGCCAGACCGTGTGCTAACCATTAGTGGAAAAAGAGAGGCTACAGGGTAAGTTTTACCGCGACCCCATGGTGGGCGCCAAATGTACTTACCAAAATTTGGAGCAGACCCACATCGGGATGGACTATGACAACCCTTCGTTAAGAGGATAAGACGGAGGACCTGCAAAACAAATGACTTCGATGCTTAAGTAAGTACATTAGTTAGATGAGAATGAATGATATCAAAAAGGTGAGATGAAACCTGGTACTTATAGAGTGGAGTAGAAGTTGCGGGTCCTTATTTGTCGGGACTGTTACAGTGGTGTAACAACCCTTGCAGATACTCAATTATCATATAGATAATGTGTATCTTATAGATAATTGAGTATCTACCACTTGATACGGAGGTTGCAACATTATCGTTAATATTTAAATAGTGAGGCGTTAGAGATAACATGTTCAGTCTAGTAGTCCGACTGCTAAGGGAGAGATGTTTATGCTCCTGTGTTAAGACTGCGTGGAGGATTGACGTGCATATTGGCACACCACATCACTTGCCACATGTATTTTGTGGATCCTGGACAGTACAACAAACTTGGAAAGTCACATGAGAGTGAGTGAGTGAGACATTGTAATACAAGGCAATGATGGAGCAGCATGAGCTTGTGAAAGCGAGGTATTGACACAATATGACTTCAAACAAGCAAAGGAAAAGCCGACAAGTCACTGCTTCGAACACTCTTCCTCCGACTAAAGCTTAATATGCATTTATAATTACAGGTATCATTTTTATTTTGGGATTATATATGTTATTAAAATGTCATTATTTTATGAAATATACAATTCTCCTTTTATACTCTGTATTGTGAAGATAATGACATTTTATTTATTTTTTATATTATTTATTGTGAAGATAAAGGATTTTATCTTTTTAGATAAATAATCTACTTCTCTTTTATAATATTTATTGTAAAGATAATTGTACTTTTTTAGACAAAATATTCAAATAATTTTAATTATTCTTTCCAATAGTAATTTTTTAAATAATCTTTTATAGCTATTTCAAAAAAATACAAATAATTACTCTACAATACTTTATTTTTATTTTTTAAAAATATTTACAAGAATTTTATTAGCATTCTCTTTATATAAATTTGATTATAAATGGTTTAATAATTAAAATTTATTAACATTTGTAATAGGCTAAACTTAATTACAAATACTATATAAGATATTGATAAACACTAATAAATACTTTCTCTTTCCACTCATTTCTTTGTATATATTTTTTCTTCCTTTTCTCCTCTTGTTTTTGTTTATTTGGGCATTGTTAGTGTATAGATCCAAATATGTCGTTGAATAAATCTTGAAAAACAAATCAAATAACGAGTTGAACTAGAGACATGTCAAAATTTTAGGACACTGACTATTATCATGAGATAACATTATTATTATTCTAATTTTATTAAAATTAACATTAACTTTTATCATAAATTCATGAAATTTCTTTGTGACATGTTAATAACTTAATTTATAATCATGTGTCTTGAAATATTGTTTCATTTTTTTTGTTAAATATATTTTCTCAATATTATAATAAACTATTAGTATTAATATTTTAAAATATATGAATATTTCATACGCAATTTGATGTGTATCGTCCAAGATTTGAAAAATATATGTGGTCACTTATGTGGACCTTTCATACATGTGTTAATCCTCCACGTCAGCCTTGCTACAGGGGCACATACGTCTACCCTTAGCAGACGGGCCGATTGGCCCAACAGGTTATTTTTTATACTTTATTATTCAAATGTTATTGATAATATTGCAACCACATTATCAAATAATAGATACTATATTATCTATAAGTGTCGGATTATCTATAATCCACCAGATTATCTATAAGCCTCAGTTTATCTACGAGTTACAGATTATCGATAAGGTACACATTATCTGTAACCTTAATTATCTATAATTTGCAATTATCTGTTAGCCTTTATCTATCGATTAATTATCTACAAAGGCCCAAGGCCTACGCTCATTCTATAAATAACATGTTGCATCTAAGCTTTCAAGACAACTGATTCACACCTTCACACGAATACTCACTCATACACACACAATTCATTCACGGTGAACAAACAATTCACACCTAAGTACACACTCATCCCATTATCATCAACTGATATAAACAATTATATGTGTTTTTCTCTCTATATAATTAATGTACATACTTGAGCGTTGGAGTCCTTTCCTTTGTTTTGTAGGTTCACCCTCTTAATAAGGCTGACTAATCATTCGATGTTTAGACTCTAGAGCCTACCTCGACCACGTCCACCCTAATGTGATCTGTAACACCTCAAATTCTGGAAACCCAGTCAATTAGGGGGATAAAATGTTAATTAAAGGCAGTACAGAAGTATTTAGAGAAAATGACGAAAATACCCCTGGTTATTTAGGAAATGACCAAAATACCCCTAGGTCAAAACTGACCTAGATGACTTCAGAAATTAATGAGAACCTGAGCATTAGATAAAATACTTTTAGGTGACAAATTATTAGCAAGATTGGTGATAAGAAACCCTAAATTGTGATTTCTAGGGATTTTGGAAGACAAGTTGAAAAGAGTTTAATCTAGACTACCCTAAGTATCAGAAAATTATCAGACAAATATGGACATGATCTAGAGAATTTTCTCTTAATTATGAAAGGAATAAATGTTCTAAATAAATTAGTTTAGTAATTTTAATAATTAGAGGCAATATGGACCAATAGGAAAATAGAATTTTACTATTACATACAATAAAAGGAAAATTGGATTAATTTGGAATTCTAGATTAAGCCTTGACCATATGATGCAAGATCAATGGAGAAAAACTTTAAGAAGCTTCAAGATTGGCCACATGGAAGGTTAAGAAGCTTGAAACTTTCTATTGGTCCAAGTGGAAAGCTAGTCATAAATGACTTAAAGTAAATTTTATTTTGTCTCCTTTAGCCAAATACGTGGGCAGCTAGAAACATTATTTCCACGATCCCAACGGTCAAACGTTAGATATAAGGGTTAGGAATACACCTTTAAAATTTTAAGCAGATCCAACGGTTAACGAACCCAGAATAATTATTTTACAGAAATGGGTTTTTCCAAGAAAGAAGCAAAATACAAAAAACTATTTAGGCAAAAGCTACCCTACGAATTTGAATGTAAGCAAAGAAAATGCACTTACACTTGTGGAATTCCACGGACCAAGCTAGAAACAAGGAGAAAGATGTAGAAACATCATGATAAGGACACTTGGAAGCAAGCCACTCACTAACCAATGAAAGAAAGGAACATGTAAAGTAAACATTAATGGCTACATGATATTTTTGTTGATTTTTCTTCAAAACAAAAGCAACTTCCTTCTATAAAATATTGGGACCGTGAGCTTTGAGGGGGCTGAAGAAAAGGAATAGAACGTGCAGCCTTAAGGCATTATCCCTTTCAAAACCAATTCAAAACACTTTCACAACAAACCACAAAACCGTGCCATATCTCTTTGGTATTTCTTCTACTTCCACCTTTCTATCTTAATCTTTTTATCATTTGCAAAATAAACCTTATACTCTACATCCTTTTCACGAATTAAGAAAACAAAACAAAGGTCTATACTTAAAGAAGCTCACGTGGAAAAGCTAGGAGTTTTGGGAAAGGTTGCTAGATTTCAAACCAAAGAAGCCAAGGTATGGGGAAGTATTTGGTTTACATGGTTTAGATAATTAAATAGGTGATGTTATGCCTTATTCCTACATGATTTAATCTATGCTATCATTCATTTTTACAAGATTTAAATTATGCATGCCAAGTGTTTGTCTAAATGATTCAATGAATGGACAAGGAAGCAAGGATGGTTAATTAAAGTAGTAATCTTACTAGACTTAAAGAATAGTTAGATTAAATAATAAAGTGATTGAGTAACCTAAAGAATAATTAACTTGAACTTAAATAGGTGGATGTCCAAAATATTTAATTGTACTTGGTGGCCATAGGATTACTTGGCTGCATTTGAAGTTTAATGTTGCTGTATGTTATTTTATTTTGTTATTGTATATTGCTGTAATGGTATTTAATATTGCTGTATGATATTATGTGGCTGTAGGTTGCTGTATGTTGCTGTCCATTTTATTATGTTGCTGTATTTAATGTTGCTTTATGTTATTTTAGTATGTGCTGTACATGGTTGTATTGGTAACTGAATGATGCCGTATGTTGTTGCTGTTGCTGTATGTTATTTTATGGTGTTGCTGTATGCTGTAATTAATGTGCTGTTGTATACTGTAACTTAATGTTGCTGTAACTTAATGTGGCTGTATGATATTTTATTATGTTGCTGTATTTAAGGTTGCTGTATGATATTAAGCTGCTGTACGTTGCTGTATATTGTTATATTTATAATTTAATGTTGCTGTATATAATTATGTTACTGTATCTTGTGGTATTTGTAACTTAATGTTGCTGTATGCTATTTTATCATGTTGTTATACTTGTAACTTAAGGTCGCTGTATGCTATTTTACTATTATTCACTTGATGTTGAGCTATGATAAAGTTTTATGTTCTATTCTATTAGAAATTAAGTCATGGATATATGAATAAGAGTCATGCTGCATATTATTAAGATTAATTCTTTAAAGGAATGATGGCACACTTGTATCCTTTATATGGAATTAATCATGATGAATGATTATTGAATCCGTGTGTTGAGTGATGCCATACAAAATAATATGTTGAATGAAGTTGTACCGGATTTACATCGAATGGTTAATGAGTATGAGGAATAAATTGGAGATTAATAATTAAACCATTCATGCATTTTCATATGCATATGCCTGGCGGGGGTTAATCCGTGGAGTTATGCCTAGCGGGGGCTAATCCGTAGAGTTGTTGTCAGATAGCTAAACCGAGTCCATGCGTTCAGAGGTGTTGAACTGGGGGGTAGTGTGTTTCAGGGAGGACCACACCACCATGATGATCACATAGGTGGAGGTGACATTCCTACGCGCCCCTGCCCTACCCCGACTGAATGGATAGGTGTGCCACTGGGATGGGGCTATCTTGATTGTGGCCACTGATGATAAATTATTAAGCTGAGATCTCAGTCATGCATCATTTAACCAGGAAATCATGCATCAGCCACTACGAGCATTGATTTATGATTATTTTCTTAGTATTTTATATTTTACTATTTTGTGTTGTTATAAACCTGTTGATTTATCTAAACTGTGTTTATCATGTACTTACCCCAATTTGTGTCGGTGGTTGACACCTGTGATGACCCCAATTTATTTGGGCGAGCAGAGGAACAGTAAACTAGAGAAATCGTTGAGGAAGACTTGATGAAGAAGCTGGATGTACTTTTTGTTGTGATTATGATTTTCTGTTATCTGTATTTGGTGCTACGCTGTCTGTATTAAGCTGTTTGTAACTTATTTTGTGACG
>PYAF01006199.1:354496-388433 GCA_007407185.1 Glycine tomentella | reverse complement strand
TTATTATCCTCCTACATGTATAAGTAAATTTATGAATCAACAATAAGAACATTTTTTTGACAATGAGAATTAAGTGTTTTTTGATAAATGTTATTGTGAACCCCCATTTTTAGGTTTTTTTTTTACATTTTTTAATTTTATTCCATTCTCTCTTTTTTTTTCAAAATTCCAAAAATGAAATAAAAATATAAGAAACAAGAAAGAAACAAAAAAAAAATGAAAACAAATAAAATTAAGAAGAAAAAATAAATTGAGCTCCTCAAGTTAAAACCAACTTCAATGCGACAATTTTCAAAGACCAACATTTGTTTGGCATCAGTATTTGTCTCTATGATGAAGCAGACATGTTCTTCAAAGCTCACTGATGAAGCAAACATATTCTTCAAAGCTCGCTCTATTCTCTTTCCTGGTCTTCCTCTTCCAAAAGAAGTTGAGGCGAATGCTCTCCATCAAAGCATTGCTCGGATCCAGAATCTTCAGCTCCACAATGTAATTTTCGAAACACATTGTTAAAGGATATGTTTGGTAGGAATCGAATCACAGGTTTTCATACATTCTTGTACTCTCCAGGGTCCGCAAAATACATGTGGTCACTTATGCAGCGCTCCAGTACACGTGTCCACCCTCTATGTCAGCCATGTTATAGGAGCACGAACGTTTCCCTTTAGCAACCGGCTGTTAAGCCTAACATGTTATGTCTAATGCTCTTATATTTGAATATTGTTGATAATGTTGTAACCTCCTTATCAAGTGACAGGTATCTAATTATCTATAAGCCACTGTATTATCTACAAGCTACAGATTATCTATAAGCTTTTATTTATAACCTGCAATTATCTATTAGCCTTTATCTACAGGTTAATAATTATCTGCAAGAGTTGTTACACCACTGTAACAACCTCAACATATAAGGACTCGAGGCCCCTTCTCACTCTATAAATACCAGGTTCATTTAACCCTTCACACCACCAATTCACATTGAGAGACATCTACTCTCTACACTCATTCATCCTCATGCTCAGTTATTCACACTATAGCTCATACACATTTTGATACACAAAATTATTCTTATACATTATTCTCGTATGATTGATGTACTTACTTGAGCGTCAAAGTCCTTTCCTCTATTTTGAATGTCCCCCCTCTTAACAAGGCCCACTTCTTGTCAAACGTGCTAGATATGGAGCCCACCTTGGTCACGTCCACCCTGATGTGAACTACTTCTAGATTTTGACAAGTACATTTGGCGCATCGTGGGCCACGGTAAAACTTACCTTACGGCCTCGCCGCTTCACCCACGGTCAGTACACGATCTAGTCTCAGACATGGTACTCCCCTCAAAGGCTTCATACCTCCTATGAAAAATATGCCAAAAATAGTCCAACAACTCCAGACCTGCATAGGAGAGATGAAGCGATGTTACAAGGAGGAACTCCGAAAGCTTAAGGTTGACCATGATCAATTGAAAGCTCGAGTGAGATGAACACTCGATTCCTACAACAAACGAGCATACTCAAGGGGAATCACACCCTCAACATACAGTCAATAGTCAAGATGGCCCTAGTTTATCACATGTCCATCGTCCGGAAGGGCGAATGACTCAACAACATCCTTTTGTCAACTACATAATGGAAGTTAACTTACCCTTAGGTTGGAAATCACTCAACCTAGAGCGGTATGACAACACCACAGACCTAGATGAACATCTGGATGCTTTTCTCACACAGGCAAACATCCACACCAACAACGGTGCAGTCCTGTGTTGTGTCTTCCTCACTTCTCTCAAAAAGGCAGCCTTGACATGGCATGGAGGGCTCCCCCAATGTCCATTGACAGCTTCGACAGTCTTGTCGAACGCTTCAGCTCATAATATGCAACCAGTCGATCACATCCCCTTACCTCTACTGCATTGGCCAGTCTGCAACAAGTAGACGATGAGTCTCTTCGGAGGTTCATGGACAGATCTGGACGAATAGTCGTCCAGATCCGAAACCTCGACCCAGAGGTGGCATTTCACTTCGTTAGCCCTAGGACCAGGTAAGTTCGCAGATAACCTATGTAAGAATTCCCCTTCTAGCATGGATGAATTATGCGAATGAGCCAAGGGTTACATTTAGATGTAAGAAATGTCAAAGTTCAGGAATGAGGTCCGACAAGCCGAACAGAAGTGCGACAAATAGGAAGGAATAACCAAGATCGACCAACACAAGTCTGAAAAAAGGCACAAGTCGGACAAGCGCCAACCTATCCCAAGGGGACCCAGGTGTGAGCGCTACACACCCCTGACGGTCAATCCCCACCATCATGGAGGATGCCTTCAACACAAAGATATTCGTAAAACTTCCCCTTAGGCCGAGGACCAACAAGATCAAATACTGCAGATACCATCGCAATAACGCTCACAACACATAAGACTGTTGGGGCCTAAAAGATAAAATTAAAGAACTCATACAGGATGGGTACTTATCCCGATTTGTGAAAAGACCCAGCAATCACCTAGCAAGAACCAGAGAACACCAAGAGGATCAACCCAGGAATCAGAATGCTGACAGGAAAAGAGATAGAGGGAGGCAAAGGCACTACCAACCAAGACGTGAACTCCAACCTCCATAAAAATAGGAAAATGAGCTTGCCAGCAAATTTGAGGTGTAGTTAACATTATCGCAAGCAGGTTTTCCTATGAAGGGTTGTTCAGTTAGTCAAGAAAGTGACACATCTACATTATCCATGACATCGAAATCAATTGTACGATATTCCACCACCACAGAGTCTCCCGCCAATCACTACAAAGATTTCAAGGGCATCAACTTTGTCAATCAGGACCATCCCATGGTAGTCTCCGTCGTGATCGCCAACTTCATGGTGTCCAAGGTCCTCATTGACCAAGACAACTCCACAGACATCCTGTACTGGAAGACATTCTAGGAGTTGAGGTCTCATCAGACACGATCCATCCTCACTCTAGACATCTCTTTAGTTTTGCAGGGGAGAGGGTAAAGACCAGAGGCTATGTAGACCTCATGACCACCTTCGAGCAAGGCCAGCTCTCCAGGAGCTTCATGATTAGGTATTTGATTGTCGATGCAGACACCTGTTACTTTGCTTTGATTGGCAGGAAAACACTGAACGAGCTCAGAGCCATCGTCTCCACGCCTCATCTCAAGATGAAGTTCCTTACCTTGACGAGAGAAATAGCGACTGTCAAGGCAGATAAAAAACAAGGCTGACACTGCTATGCAGAAAGCGTAAAAGTGGCACCATATCCTTCCACCAAGGAGCCCGGTAGACATCACCCTACATTAGGTGGTACTAGCCAGGTCATGAACGTGGACGAAGATCTCTAATACAAACCCTTACTGTCAACGACACAAGTCAAGATGGTCTATTTAACGTGGATCCATGTAATGACGCCATTGAAAAAGGCCCGAGGCCTATTGAAGAACTTATCAAGTTGCAGCTCGGACCCAAACTTGGGTAGTGCACGGAGCTTAGTAAGGACCTCACTAGCCATGAGCACAGATGCATAGTTGATGTCCTCTACAAAATGCAAACCTATTCACTCTAACATGCCAGACATTCAGCCCAGTATCATATGCCACAAATTGGCCATCTTCCCTCAGACCAAGCCATTATAACAGAAGAAGAGGAAGATGAGCGACGAATGGCACTAGGTAGTCAGAGAAGAGGTGGACAAACTACCCAAAGCTTAGTTCATCAGGGAGGTCAGTACTCCACCTGGCTCGCCAATGTGGTTATGCTAAAAAAAACAATGGCAAATGGTGAATGTACACTGATTACACCGACCTCAACAAGGCGTGTCCCAAAGATGCGTGCCCTTTGCCCAGCATTGACTAGCTGGTCAACGGGGCATTCCGTTTTGAAGTGTTGAGCTTCCTGGATGCATATTCTAGGTATAACCATATCAGAATGCATACCTAGACGAAGAGAAAACAACATTCATCACTAAAGAGACCAATTTCTACTATAGGGGCGTGGCCTTTGGCCTCAGAAACGCAGGGTCTACGTACCAACACTGATGGACCGCATCTTTAAGTAGCAGATTGGACGAAATATCGATGTATATGTTGACGACATGGTCATCAAATCTCAAAGCATAGCCCAACACGTGGCATATCTAAAGGAGGTCTTCGGAGAAATTCGTAATGATCACAAACCTGACAAGTGGAGGAAAATTCCTAGACGTCATGATCACACACTGAGGACTAGAAGCCAAACCCGACAAATGCAAAACAATACTAGAGATGCACAACCCAACCAGCGTTCAAGAAGTCCAGAAACTAAATGGTAAGCTGACATCCCTATCAAGGTTTCTCCCGAAGCTTGTCGAAAAGCAAAGCCTTTCTACAAGCTGCTCAGAAAAACTGAGACCTTCCTGGCCTTCAAAAAGACCATTGCCACGTCGCCCGTCCTGAGTCCACCCAGACTAGGAGCGTCATTACTTATTTATCTTTTAGTTGCTAACGAAGTCATTAGCTCAACCCTCATGCAAGAAGAAGGGAAATATCAACTTCCCATCTACTTCACCAGCCACATCCTCCATGATGTTGAGAAACGATATTAGATGATAGAGAAGATAGCATTGGCACTTGTCACCTCAACTGATGCCTTCATCCATATTTTCAAAGTCACTAAGTGGTAGTTAAAACAAAGTACCCCATCAAACAGGTGCTACGAAAGCCAGAACTAGCAGGGAGGATGGTGGCATGATATGTAAAACTGTTAGAGTATGAACTCCAGTACAAACCTTGTGGTCCTATGAAAATATAGTTCATGGCGGACTTCCTAGCAGAGTTTACTTGCATTAACCAAACTACCACAGATTGGTGGAACCTCTACATTAATGGAGCGTCCAACGTGAAAGGAAGTGGAGCAGGTATTATCCTCCAAAGGCCTAGAAATCCACTATTGAGAAAGCTCTCAAGCTCAACTTTAAAGCCTCAAATAACCAAGCCGAATATGAGGCACTCACAACAACCCTTAAGCTTGCAAAGAAGTTAGAGCTAAAAAACTCAGATGCTACACCGACTCACAGCTTGTCCAAGGACAGGTTGCCAACAAATATTAGACTAAGGAGACCATACTCCTTTTATACTATCATACTGCGAAAATGTTCATCTACAACTTTGAGTGTTTCGAAATATACCATATACCCAGGGAGAACAATACCAGAGCAGACATGTTCTCCAAACTGGCCAACACCAAAAAGATAGGGCACCTCAAGACTATCATCCAGGAAACGCTCTAAACCCCTACTATGGACACCCAAGAAGTCATGGCAGGGGAAAAGGAGGAACCAAACTGGATGACCCCCTAAAAAATTTTCTTAATTCAAGGGACGCTACCATTAGACGAACATGAAGCTCGACGTCTAAAAAGGAAGGCCAATTACTACATCATCCTTGATGGCGAGTTGTTAAAAAGAGGATTGACAATATCCCTACTCAAGTTCCTTGACAACTAGTAGGAAGTATATGTCATGCGTGAACTCCATGAAAGGATGTACAACTTTCACACAGGAGGACGCTCCCTTGCTACCAAGGTGGTGTGCACAGGGTACTATTGGTCGACACTCAGGGCTGTTACCCTTGACTTCACTAGAAGGTGCAGATGATGCAAAGAGTATGCATCCCTCCTGACAACCTCCACAATCTGAGCTCCCCTTGGCCCTTTTCCATGTGGGGAATGGACATTTTGGGGCTGCTACCAAAAGCCCCAGGAGTAGTCAAATTCTTGCTAGTCACCATAGACTACTTCACCAAATGGATCAAGGCAAAGCCATTACGAGAAATATCCGCCAACGAGGTAGAAAAGTTAACTCGGAAACACCTTATATGCATATATGGCCTCCTTTATGCCATTGTAACCGACAACAATACTCAGTTTAAGGCATGGACTTATGACGATTTCCTGATGAGTTTAGGTGTCAAGCACCTCGTCACTTCTGTCGAACATCCCTAGACCAACGATCAAGTGGAAGCAGTAAACAGAGTTATCCTCAAGGCCCTACGAACAAAACTTGACAAGTCTTAGGGTCTATGGAAGGAAGAACTCCCCAGTATACTTTGGGCTTATCATTGTTCACCCTAGTCAACTACTAATAAGACTCCTTTCCGACTCACTTATGACACAGACGCCATGATCCCCGTTGAAGTCGAGCAACCATCAACAAGGAGGATGTTGTTCCAAGAGCAGCTCAATAAAGAAAATATGAGGGTCGAACAAGAGACAAAAGACAAAGTCCAGGAAATTGCTAGAATAAAAGAAGAGGCCTCCATGTTCCGTGTAACAAGAAGATATAATACCATGGTTCAACCTCAAACCTGAAAATAATATGAATATACACAATAACCAAGAGGGGAGTGAATTGGTTTAAACTTGGTCTTTTTAAAATCTTTAGAAAATCAGAGTTAAAGGATCTTTATCACAATTAAATCAAGAATGCTTTAATCAATCAAATTACTCAGCCCAAGAAAACAATTATAAAAACTTCACTTGTTGAGTAATAAAGAATTCACCAAGAATCACAAATTAAGATAGCTAGAAGAGATTAAAAGAAAGTAATCAACACAAGCACTTATATTGGTTCACTTCTCAATAAGAGAAGCTACATCCAATTTCTTCTAATCAAAACTAGATTAGCATTCCACTGTTCACAAATTTCAGTTCTTACAAGCTTTACAACAATCACCCTTTATCAAACCTAGACAAAGAACAAAAATATAAAACCTTATTAGATTCCTAGTGATCAAGACATAGAGAACCCTTCTCTACTTTTCCATCTAGAGAAACCCATTCTAGAAAAAGCTTCAAGAACCCTTTGCTGCAATAGTTACAAACAACCAAAAATACAAAAATGAATTTACAAGCAAAGCTAATGGAAAGAGACAATCTGATGATCCAATGAATATGATTTACCAATCAGAGTTGAAATGAAAAAACAATTTCAGAACTTCATCTCCAAATGCTTCTTTGATGTGTTGCCCAAGAAATCTTTCAATACACCATGAAGATTTGAATTTGTGGGACAAGAACTTTAGAACTCAGAATATCCTTTCTCACTTTCAGAAGGCTTTTGAAAACTTTCAAAATTTCATAGAGTAATGTGTTATAAGCTTCATAAAACTTATCAGCTATTTATAAAACATAGTTATAACTAAATGTAATCGATTAAATCACCAATGTAATCGAATAAAATTACAAATGTAATCAATTATAAACAAATTTAATCGATTAAAATTCTTCAGTTTTCTGGAAAGGATATATGAACAAAGTAATCGATTATTTTGACTTGTAATCGATTCAATAGGGATTCTCTTTTTCATAAATGAACCAAGTAATCGATTACAAGCAAATGGTAATCGATTAACATAGTCATGTCTTGTTCTATGTTTGAACTAAGTAATCGATTATAAGCAGATGGTAATCGATTAAAATGTTCTTCAAGGCTTAAGTAATAGATTACCAATATGTGGTAATCGATTAACACAGTGAAAAATAGTTTTTCCAAACCATGAGCACTTTTGTTTTGATGCAATTATGAAATCTTTAAAAATTTTCACAAATCATGTATGCATGCTAATGATCATGTTTATGCAATGTAAGGATCATAAGATGAGGCTCTCAAACAACTTAACAAATTACAAATGCCTTCAATTGAATGGCATGTAAAAAGCTAAAATCTAATTAAGGCACAAGATTTCATCTTTATCTTGATCCTCTTCTTCTAGCTCCCCCTGTATCTAATAGAACCTTCCAACCTGGACCTCGTATGATGAGTCCAAGGTGAAATCTGAAAAGATCCCCGAGCGGGAAAACTTGGACCCAACTGGGAAGGCTCATTTAGGGTCATCATAAGCCTTGACAATGAGGCTTATAGACTACAAGGACTGGATGGTAAAGCAATTCCAACAATGGAACATTGTCTATCTGAAATTCTACTTCAGTTGACTTGCTGCAAGACCGAATGATGTACTTTTTTTCTACTTGAGTCTTTTATCCCAAGAAAAAATTAGGGTTTTGGCTTGAAAGATTTTAGCGAGGCACATTTGGGGAATAAAAGGGAATTTCTACTCAATTGCTACATTAAATAAAACATATCTCCCTTTGAATTTTATTTGCTTATGTCAACTTTCCAAATGTTTGCAAAACCCAAGGTCTACCCTTGGTGAACCTACACAAAACCCAAAACGAATGTGTTCCTGGCCTCATCTTTAAAAGGTTCATTAAACCTAAGGTACACCCTTGGTGAGTCCCTCCATTGTCGAGTCTCGCCTTCACAAAATCTAAGGTATGTGAAAACTACCTTGGACAGGCTCTCCTATTACTCCTAAACTTTACCTTTGCAAGGACGCAAGTCTGCAGGAATAAAACTAAATCCAGGACCAGCTCCTGGTTGATTCTCCAAAGGTTCACAAAATCCAAGGTTCACCCTTGGTGAACCTCGCCAAAATCCAGGACCAGCTCCTGGTCGATTCTCCAAAGATTTGCAAAACCCAAGGTCCATCCTTGGTGAAACTCACCAGGACCAGCTCATTCTCAATTCTCCAAAGGATCGCTAAACCAAAGGTTTGCCCTTGGTGAGTCTCAGCAAAACCTAGGACAAACACACGTAGCTGATCGTATCTCCAAAGGCTTGTAAAACCCAAGGTCCGCCATTGGTGAGCCTCAGCAAAAGCCAGGACGGACACACATCGCTAGTCGATTCTCCAAAGGTTTTACAAACCCAAGGTTCATCCTTGGTGAACCTCGCCAAACCTAGGAAGAACATGTCCCTGGTCTAAGGCTCGACAAACCCATCGTCTACCCTTAGTGAGCCTTCTCACCATCAAGTTTCCTCTACACGGAAACCCAAAGTATGCAAGGTCCACCCTTGACAAACTTTTCACTCCTAAAATTTGTCTTTGCAAGAATATAAGAAACCCAAGGTCCACCCTTGGTGCACAAAACCAAGACACTCTTGGTACCACTCCTTTGGAAACACGACAAGATGCAAGAAAGAACAAACTAGACTAGTCAGCAAGACCTTCAACCAGGTCAAAGTGGCTTAGCCTTATTATCAAGAAGCATCGTATAAATAAATGACAAGTACATGCAAGACAGAGGACAAACAAACAAACAAAGAGAAGCATTTGTATTGAAAAGAAGAATGATTGTTAAAGTTACAAAATCCTTTATGGCCCAAAATCAACAAAACAAAAAATACAAAAATGGTAGCCTAGATATTGGCCCCTGTGTCCTGCTTCTTGTCACCTTCCTTCATAATAGCAACAACTATCGCTTCTTCGTCAAGCAGAACATTGTCCTTCATATCCTTGAATGGGTCAAAAAGACCCACGTCAAGGTCTTTGGCGAAGAACCCGACCTGTTTTACGGCCTTATGGAAGCCCTTCTCATGCTACTCTATAACCTCATTCTTGTATAGGAGAAACTCTTCCTCAAGCTCCCTGTGAGCATCATTCCCCTTTGCCACTTTAAGCTCGAACTCTTCCAGCCAGGACTCCGCAACCTTCAAGCAAGTTTCAAGGTCAGTAACCCCCTTGGACAGACGATCCTTCTCAGCAGTGGCACTCTCAACCTTGCCGGCCAAGTCTTTTTTCTCCTTCAGCAGCGCCTTGCAGAGACCGGCCAACTCCTCTCCATCCAAACGGGTGCACAAGAGGTTGGCCAAGACATCACCTACCTTGGCAAATAGCTGGTGGTTGAACCTAACCGCCTCAGCAAAGGCGATAGTGGCATTGGTCACCTTGGGCCACTTCACTCTCCAGATGGTCCTAGCAGTTGCCCTCCACTTGGCAACCTCTACTTCCAAAGATGCCACCTTATCCAGAGCTTTCTGGTGACACTTACCATTCTTCTCCAAAATCACCAAGCTTCTCTGTAGAAAGACATTGGCAAAATTAGTTGCATTTTGAACCTCGATCGATCGGATTAACTTCTTATCGAAGGGGTTACCAAGCCAGTCAGAGTTCTCTGCTCTGGCCTATACACCATGCTCCACATCAAGTCAATTTCTCTCGAGGCATGGACGTGCTCGAGGGCGACACTAGGGCAATAGGAAGAAGAAGAATATGGCAGAGTGGACGGCAGAACAACATGGGGAGGAATTGGCAGAGCAGAAGAGGAAAGAGGTGACATCTTTGAAGCACCACTTGTAGTAACATCAACACTCAGCAAGGGTGCAGCAGTGGGTGCTGAAGAAACCACAATGGCAAGAGTATCAAATGCCTGCTGAACATGAACATGAGGAGGAGTAGGAAGAGCATGAGTAGCGACGACAATAATAGTGACAGTGACCTGGGTGACCGGGGATGCCACAGGCAAACCCTATGAGATAGCAACAAGAGAGCCACCTGAGTTAGAAACAACCAGGCAGCGTGCTTCATCACATAGAGGTTGAGCGGGGCCCTTGACTTCTTACGGCTCAACGTCCCAGCACCGTCGTCTCACTTCATCTTTACCAGAACAGAGGAAGGGATGCTAGGAGAAGCCTCAGCAATTTCAGCACTTGTAAGGCCAACCTCAGCAGTGGGTCGACCCTCATCTCCAGCAAGAGGTTAGCAAACAAAGGTAGCACATCCCCACCATTAGGTCCAGCGTGCTTCACCATAGGCCTCTAGGGGAAGTCACCCATTATACCTGCAAAACAAACAAAAACACGACAGATGTCAATTCAAGTTAAAGTCAGACACATTAAACACAGAGGAAGACAAGACAAGACATTTTACATCCAAAATAGAGAGAGGGTCATCCGCTGAAGGAAGGGACAAAATAACCTAAGCATCCAGAGAAGTCAGCAATTGTTCCAAGATGGCCTTGTCGACCCTCTCAACAAGGGTCAGTAGATCCACGTCAAATGACTTAAATCTGGTGGGATCAAACTACCAATAGAACGGGATGTGTGGCTCCCCATTCCGGTTGAACATCAATGGCAACCCATCTTCCACGATGTCAGTAGCTTGGACCTTGAAGAACTGTCCTTAAAGCGACAGAAGACGTTTGAGTCAAACTCGAACAACTTCTTGGATACACTGTTCAAGGAGACCCAACCAATCTTACCCGTCAGCTTCATCTGGAAAAAGAACAAGAACACTGATACAGTAGGTCGGATGTTAAAGAAGGGGAACAAAATTTCAAAAGCCCTCACCATTGCCCAACTATTAGGGTGAAGTTGGGAAGGGGCTACATTCAAGTTCAAGAAGAGCACATTAAAAGAAGGTCAACGTAAGAATCAAACCCAATACCTCGAAGAGGCCCTGATACACAAAGAAGAAGGGTGAACAACCTGGTGCCATCCTCAAGAAAGGAAAGTCATCGCACTCGCAGACCTCAATGACCACCTTGTAGGAATCCTCAGGGTTTGTCAACCTACGTTAACAATCAGAGCGTCAACACTTGTCACTGAGGTGACAAAACACCGATATTTCAAAACGTCGTCTCTCACCCATTTGTAGCCATCGAAAACAGGAGAGGACGACAGCGAGCCAACACTATGGTTGCGTCGCACACGTAGGGAAGCTTTGCTATCCCCTCCACCACTTCTCCTCGCTCCCCCCGAAGCAGAGGGGGAAGGACAATGGTAATCAGAATAGGTTCTTCGTTTTGACAGCCAGTAAAAGGTTGTACCCTATTGCAGAGACGGGAAAAGCCTTCCCCAACATGGCACAAGTCCAGCTTCCTCCCCGAAGAAGAGGACTCACTGTTGGAGGTCCCATGGTGTGTTTCCTCATCCGAAAAGTCACGGAGATGACCTCACAATCCACTAGGGGTTGCTAGATCGAACCCCAAAGTCAGAGATAGGAGACAAAGACATGATTGAAGAAATACCTAGAAATGGAAAGACGATGGAAGGAAAGAGGTAAATCAAGAAGCAAAGAAGAATCCAGAAGCAAGAAAGTCAAAAAGGCAAAAATGGAGGTGATAGAAACATCATACGTCTACTCCATTTAAATGAAGGTATGACTTTTTGGTTACTGACAAGAGTTGAAACGACTCCCTTGAAATTTGTTCCACGATACAACTCCACTCACCCACTGCCTACGTCTCAAGTACGTGCCCACTCCACGAGTGACATGTATGCAAGAGTATTGTGCGTAAGCTCCCCGCGCCTGTGGAAAAGAACAAGTGAAATGCTTGCCTTCAATGTATTCTCCAACGGTCAGGTAAGATTAAAGTTGTCCAACATAGATACTTGACTTGCCTGACTTGTCCAACCTCTTAGTATAGAAAAAACATGTCCTCCCTGGAGAACTTGTCCAAGCTTCAGAAGCATGACAAAATCATATATGTTGAGGTTATCACCACCGACACATTTGTCCACTCTCGGGGGGCTCAACAAGCTCATGACCCTCCTACTTGTTAAGGCTACTACCCTTGACACCAGCAATCTCCATCGACATCGGAGAGTCTCCCACGACACAAGACAATATCTTTTGCCCTTAAGCTGGCTCAGAGCTTGGAGGCTTATGTACTATCCAGGGTCAGCCAAATACATGTGGCCATGTACATGGCCCTCCAGTACATGTGTCCACCCTCCACGTCAGTCTTGCTACAGGAGCACAGACGTTTCCCTTTAGTAGTTGGGCTGTTAAGCCTAAATGTTATCTTTAATGCTCCCAAATTTGAATATTGTTGATAACTTTGCAACCTCCTTATCAAGTGGCAGATACCTAATTATCTATAAGCCACCGTATTATCTACAGGCTACAGATTATCTATATGGTACACATTATCTATAAGCCTTTATCTATAACTTGCAATTATCTGTTAGCCTTTATTTACTGGTTAATAATTATTTACAAGGGTTGTTACAGTACCCCGACATATAAGGACTCGAGGCTCCTCCTCACTCTATAAATACCAGGTTCTATCTAACCCTTGACAAGTACAACTCCTATCAAATTGTAAACAATTCTTTTCAATTATAAAAAACTCTAGGATGAGTTTAGTACGAATATAAACGAAACTTGTAGCTTACAAACTCGTAAGGGCATCAAGATTTCATACTAGCCATTCATAATTATCATTGTATTCCTGTATTTGTCCTACCCATTATTCACTGTAAAGAAAAAAAAATTAAAACCAATTTATGCACTTTAGCTTCTATAAAATCTTCTTTCATTTAACTTTTCCAAAAGTTAAGATGCATAAATTTATCAAAAATAAAAAAGTTAAAGTTCATAAGTTGATTGGAAAATGTATTGTATATTTTTCTTTTCGTTTCCTATAAGTACATTTAGAGAAGTAAATCTAAATAAGATCAAAGTCTGTGATCACATACATGCCTAACCACTAGAACCCATCTGATAATATTCAAGCCTTTTCTAATTTCGTGTTCATCAAACAAGCCTTCGAGAACGTCATTGTAATCACACTTCCCTTTTGCTTTCTCATGTTTTCCTAGAGTCTACATTTACAAACTTCTTTTTTCTTTTATGTTCTTTTATTTTGTTAATCTTTCGAGAATCGAGCATGTGGATTAACTAGTCCCAATTTTTTCATCTTAATCACTAGTCTTGATGTCAAACCTCAGGTATGTAACTGAATTAAATATTTAAATAGAAATTTTTGTTATTTATAGTAGTCTTAATCAACTTAAACAAAATTATGTGATCTTATATAATAAAAAACATGAGAAAAAAGATTACTATGATAGCAAGATATAACTCAAATCTTCATTTTTAGGAAAATTAAAACATTTTGGTTGACGTTGATTAACTTTGAGGATAATGGTATGCTAATCCTATGATTTGGGAAAAAGTTGACTATGACGATTTGATAATCTAAATTAAAATATCCATATTTGAATATAATTAAAAAAACCAACAATCTTTTCAAACAAAAAAGCTATGTCATTTTTTAATTCTTTATTCTATTTGAGGACACATAAGAGTAGTAAATGACTCCTCATTGAGTCTAAAAGTAATTTTAATTATTTAACCTTACTCTTCTTTTTTATCAGTACTAAAAAATTTACAACACGCACACATTGTGTTCAATCAACTAAGTTAGACCCCTTGTTCTAAAATAAAATATCAATTTTTGTTAAATAAAAATTATATAAAATTTAAAAATAAAATAATATATATATAAATATTAATAAATAGATAAAATTTTAAAAGTGAATTTTCTGTCTTCTTACTAAACATTTTACAGGACAGGATGTAAAATAAAATTACTATTTTACACATTTAGTTAAGAGTAACCATTTTAAAATTGACATAATATAATACTAAAAATGGGCATCATATAATACCAAATGAACAGATTTAGTTAAAAAATATAACGTATATAAATTGTTTATCATATGTTTGATTTTAATATATAAATTTTTCTATTAGTATTAGAAGAATTAAATTTATAATATAAAAATAATAACAAATATGTATTTTGATTTGTGAATAACAGTATAAACTTTTAAAAAGAATTATAAAATGACAATCTGTCTCGCCTCGTTATTGGCCCACTAGGTTGGTGGGTTAGGACTCCAGGCCAATGTTGGCTGATGGGTTGAGTGATCACGTAGCCCACCCTACCATTTTTTATGGATTGGCAGGCTAAGGCCCATGTTGCAACCCAGACTCTTTAACTTAACATTTTTTCTAAATAAATGTTAGTGGAGACTCATTTTTTTATAATAAAAAAGTCAATTGCTTTCTCACGATTCTAGTTGTAATACCTAATAATAATAATAATAATAATAATAATGTTTTAGGTTAAATTGTTGCTTCAGGTTCCCATACGTGATTGGTCATGACCCATTAGTGTAAATCTCCCCTGTGTTTACTCCCTTCAGATTTCCCAACATAAAGAGAAAGTATTGATCTTAGAAGAGAAAAGCGAAGAAAACTCCAAAGCCGTCAATACTCAATGTCGAAACCCTTCTACAGAGTTTTAATAAGCTATTTAAAGACGTGGGTTAAAATCTATTCAAACCCAAATACAACAAAAATGTAAAACAGGAAAATAAAAGTGCAAGCTGATTGGCACACTCGTGCGAGACGGGAAAAAGCCTGATGTGGAATAGGGGACTTGGCATACCCGTGCCAATAGATGGCATGCTCATGCCAGATTTGCAACAATCCAAAATCGCTCTTTTTCCTTCCTTAAAGGTCCCTAATGACCAAGTCTGATCTCGAAAGTCCGATATATACTAGAAAAGCTTCATTTAGTACCAAAGGTCAAGTCAATATAGCTCATGTACACATGAAAATGCCCACAGCGTAACAAGTTCGACAAAAATTAAAAAAAAAATGTGACGAATTGAACATAAACAAAGACCTAAACAACTAATAATGAAAATAATCCTAATTAAAATGCTTCCTAAATAATGACCAAATGAAATGCATCATTACCCCTACACATGCATTCATCCTAATTTCTTGATATTAGAAATTCACTACTACAAAAAAGGCTTTTTACATCGGTTATTTAGCCCTTTCTACGTCGGTTGAACAACCGTCGTAGTAATAGGTGTCGTTAATAAATCAAATTTTTAAAGTCGGTTGATGACCGTCTTAAAAAATGACTTTCTAAGACGGTCGTTAACCACCAACCGTCTTAGAATGTCATTTTCTAAGACGGTTGTTAGCTACAACCGTCTTAAAAAGTCATTTTCTAAGACGGTTATTAGTTAACAACTGTCTTAGAAAGCTGCATTCTAAGACGGTTGTGATTTAACAACCATCTTAGAATGTGCATTTCTAAGACGGTTGTTATGTAAAAACTGTCTTAGAATGTGTATTTATAAGACGGTTCTTTTGACAACCGACGTAGTTTCATGGTTTTTTTTTAATATTTTTTTTCCAATTTTTTTTACGCGTACATAAAAGTAGCTGCGGTGATATGATTAATTATTACTGGACCATACGAAGTATATAAAAATAAATATCATTTCATTAACAAGAATAAACGCAAAGTTTCACTTACAACAATATACATAAGATAAAATATAACATCTATAACAATACACACCTCTTTTCCTTTGTAAATTCTAATATTCTGACACAAAGATATCAATTGCACACGACATACAAGACCACCACAGGTTTCAAAAATGTCAAATGAACACCAAAAGCCAACTATTAAGCCCATTCCATTCTAATTACCTTCTGCACAACTTCTCCACCCCGTGGAAAAGTAAAAGGCTTGGAGTAGTGTTAGCATTAAGAGTGAGTTGTCAAATAAGATCAGTTCTACACACGTGTTGTCAGGCAGCTGGAAGTTTAAGCTACAATCCTTGACCTGCCAGAATTATTAGATAAAAAATAGCAATAAGAATATTGATACAGCATATTAGTATGAGATAGCTTCAAGCAAACATGATTACCTGCATGGCTGCTAACGAGGACAAAAACTCCTTGCAATGTTCAAGCAAAAACCTTTCTTTTGAGGTCACCTTTAGTATTTGCGCCACCAAGCAGTTAGTTTCTTCCACCTGGTAGAAATTCTATGTTTTTAGAACTAAATGAGCAAATTAGCAATTGTACATACAGTGACTCTTTTCTAAAATAAAAAGGTGTTATGGGATTCTAGTAAGTGTTTTTGCTATGCCTTTCCCAAATCAATCTTTGCTAGACTGCAAGAACAAAACAACAGTTTGAATCTGTAAAACCAAATAAGTACCGCAACCTAATCAACACATTGAACGAAATTCTAGCAGAGGTTATTCATAAGCTATGAGTAGTAATAATAAGTTCATGCCAGACACGAAAAAAGGTGAGATAATTATTAACAATATATTGTTTCATTCCCCAATTACTGGAGTTTTTTTAATCTTAACTTCTGCATGTGTTTGTGTTTGTATGCAAGTAATGCCTAAACCACTGAAAGACTTGATTTCTCTAGGCAATCTGTTTTTGATTCAGTTATTCTACAGCCCTTAGTCTTTTTTGTTTTCATTTACTTAAACAGGAGTTTCTGAATTCTACTACAGCACTAATGTTACCTCTTGGAACCGTATGTTATATAAGTATTTTTTTTACATAAAAAATTAATCTTCAAAAAAATAATTTTTAACAATCATACATTAAAAGTAAAACCATTAGAATTATATAGAATCCGTTAATTTGTTTAAGCTTATTTTATTTTAAAGAAATTTTTTTAATAAAATAAATAGTTTTTTATTTTTTGAATATGTTTATCTATTTTTTTAAAACAGTTTTTATTTTAAATAAATCTTATCTACTTCTTAAAAAATTCTTTTAATTAATTTTTTATAAATTTAAACAAACTGATTTTTATAATAAGCTATTTGATCCAATTCATGCTTCGGTTTTATAAGTCAAACCCAAAAAGCCTATTTTGTAGGAAGCCTATCAGAATGTCTAATGAACACTTGAATCCTAGTATATGCTTAGAAAGATAAAGAAATAAAAGATATTGAATGATAAATAATAAGATAATATGATGTGATTAGGAAGAGATAAAGAGAAATAAATAATTTTAATGATAAATAATAAGATAATATTTTCGTTCATGGATTTTTTTTTATTTTTGCAAAATGTGTATATATATATATATATATATATATATATATATATATAATCTACTAATAGAATTATTCGTTAATATGATATATCATATCGTAAATATAATGTAGACTTATAAATAATTCAAATTTTATTAAACGAAAATTATGCCACTTAGAGTAAGTCTAATGGCGAGTAATTTTTATTTCTGTTATTATACAGTATATGATAATTTTTTTAAATATAGAATTACAATTGAAATTAGTTATTAAATAACTTTATTAAATTCAAATACAGACACTTCTGCAATAGTAGCTAATTATGAGTGTAGGAATTATATAAATAACACGTACTGCTCAAACTTGCCACATGGTCATGATCATACCAATATTTTTTGGAAAAGGAAGAAAAGAATAATAGTGAAGCTAGTTTTTAACATCATTACTTGTTCTGTGCTCAACGAAGGTAGCTCACGCTGAATTAATTGATCTCAAGTGAGATTAAGAGTGTACTTGATAAAAATAAATAAACATGATACGATCACACAGAACAAGCCATCATCATAAATACACGCTCAATGCTTGCTGATTTGGCCTACTTATATTTCATGTTTTTTAAGCAATTTTAATTGCTAGTATATGCAAGCACCCCTAATCATTTCGCAAAGTCCAACTAATTTTTTTATTAAAAAATAGTATATAAATCACATACATATATATATATATATATATATATATATATAAATATATATATAGCCAGCCATCATCATATGTGCATGTCAAAATCTATACTTACTTACTTACCAGCAAATATAAAAATCAATTAACTAATGTTTCCCACTGTACTTGAGCAAAACTGGTTTGTCTAGTTATACAAGAATGTGATAATAGTACCTGGTATCAGGATTCATGGCCAAGAATTTATCCAGAAAGTCCACAGCTTCCATGCTGCTAATATGAAATAACTGAAAAGAAGCACAAAATCTCTTTTATCCTTCGGTATACCATATGGGCATATCAGTCAAAGACAGAATGTGTCATATACTCGTAGTCATACTATCACCATCATTAATGTACCCTATATATATATATATATATAAAATATTTTCCCTCTTATCATATAAAATCCAGGAGAACCTTTAAGTTGGCAAGTTCCCTCAAACCCATCAAACCTGTAACAATTACTCCGAATATTTGCTTCCCTAGCAACATCATTCAAATCACAAACAAGTTTGCTTCTATCTGGACCATCAACACCTGGTTCATATAATTATACATTAACTTCATAAAAGCATCCAAGCAAAGATAAATAATGAACAAGCAGGAAGACTATAGCGAGTCCAGAATGAATTATCAAAGTACACAAGAAGCAAAGCATCATTCATAAGCAAACAAAAAGCTTATGACCATGTGAGTGTCAAAGATTCTCCACTCAACCACAAATGATCCTCTTCCATATAATGTCCTTTTTTTGACTCTTATGTGCTTTCTTAGGAAAAAATTTATTTAGTTGTGCTTTCATCTACTAGTTTTTATGAAAACTGATTTGGCCCAGAGAATGAGAAGGAGAACATTAGAATTGCAGCTGATTTGGCCCAGAGAAAAAGAATGACAATGAGGAGGAGAACATTAAAAACAAAAGACAGAAGAGTATAACCAGATCTTTCAAGCACAACCCAAACAGCCAGTGTGACCAACAATATCCCCACAGTAAGGTTCTTCCGCTTCCACAGTTAAATCTTCAACTGCATTGAAGCATGGCATTGATTCAACAAAGATTCAAAGATCATGATCAATTACCAATCCATTCTTTTCTTCTGATTTTGACCCATTTCCCATTGGTACTAAAACCAAATAAAAAACTAAAACAAACAAGCACAGACGCAGCCCATACAGCTATTCCACTGTTAAAAACAGTTCCAAAATGAACATAAACAAACAACACCAAGGAAATTAAAAGAAAAGATTGTGATATACAGATCAAAACAAATCACCAATAAAGCTTAGAAATTTAATCAAAACTAATAATAAGAATAAGAATAAGAAGAAAAAATGGCAAGCCTTGACCACCACCAAGGATCTCATGAAGACTTCTTTGCCGGTTAAACAATCGATCAGAGGAACCCATTTGGAAGAGAATCCAAAGTGAGGAACTTCAACCCAGCAAGGGATCCGTGTCACAAAAAAGTAGAGATCTTTGAAATGATCCACGGGAAAAAAAGAAGATAAAGCAGTGAACACCAACTATGTCGAACTTTTATAGTCTTATATGACTCATTACATATACCATAACACTAACCCTAACCCTGTTGGATTAAACCTAAAACCTAACCCTATTGGTTTAAACCCTGACCCTGCAGCTGCAACTAAAGGAGAACCTTGGTGAAAGTAAACGATCATACCTGAGCCACTTGAAGATGTCGGCACCAACTCGAAGCCACACGGAGCAAAGGCACTTTCACGAGGCTGACAACAGGCGAGAGGCTCTGTCGGTTGGAGGTAAACACGCGGGGACGGTGGTTCAGGGAGATAGCTTGGGTGGAGAAAGTAAGCAAGGACGACAGTGGGATAGGGGAACTATAATAACCCTAGGGCTTGGCGAGTATGGTGCAGGCATTTGCGTGGGGAACTCTGGTTTCTGCAGCATTTTCTGCAGAAAACCAGTTGCAGAAGTGTGGCGCGGATGACGCCAGGCTGGCGCGATCAGTGCCATGTCCACTGGAAGCTGGCGCGATTAGCGTCAGGTTGGCGCGAGTAGCACCACAGTCTCTGGAGTTTGACGCGAGTGGCGCCATAAGCTCTGGAGTGTGGCGCGATCAGCGCTGGAGTGGCGCGGTTGGCGCCAAGGTTTCTGGACTTCCACTCGGTTGGCGTGAGAGTGGCGCTGGTGGCGCCACCTGCACCGCCATTGTGGCGCGAGTAGCGCCGGGGCTGGCGCGGGTCGCGCCAGACCTCGGGCAGGCCCAGTATAAAGGGCAGATCGCGTTTTGGAGGAGAAAAAACTTCTTCTTCTTCCTCCCAAAGCCCTGGACCTCCATTAAAGCTGTTCCAAGCTTTCTAGGACCTTATATGTTAGCCTAAACACCTTCCTGTGACCTAGAAACTTATTCTAACCGATTGAAAGCTAAAATCCTTCATCCTTTTCTTTGATTTGAGCAAAATTCATTCCCTCAGAGAAACCTCTGAAACTTGAGTGTTGGCAAGGACCCAAGGCACAAAACAGACTACAGAGCTTAGGAAAGCTGTCCTCTAGCCTTCTGGGTCGCCACTGAGGTAAGAAACTTAAGTTTCTCCGGTTGATTTTGAGTTTGGGGATTTTCTGGATTTTGTAATTTATGTTGATCTGGGGCTAGAATTAGCCCAGGATTCTGTAGAGAAACTTGTTTATAACTGTCTAGTGATGAAGGATTAGCTTTCAGTTTTTGAATTGGTGTATGTTGGATATTGGCTCTGTGAATGCATGTGTGGCTGTGTGATAGTCACTTGTGATGGTTAATTGACATGCTAGAGCCTAGTTAATGACTGTGTTGTGCCTAAGAGGCTAATTGAATGGTGCTTTGAGTGAAACTCAGACCGTTCCAGTGAGATTTGAAGTATAGGCTGTACATTGAGTCTGGAATGACTCAAATGCTTGATACTCAGCCTTAGTGTATCATGTATATATCTGTGATGGCCTAGTGTGCGCTGGGCTGATATGATTGAACCCTAGGATAGGAAAATTCTGTATATGATATGTTCTGTGCTTGAATATCTGTGGATTGGTTTTGATATTAGAATGTCCCTTGAATAGGGCATGATACTGTGACTGTTGGTGGCGGGAGCCACAAACTAGGGAAGGAACTGCAGACTGATACCTTGCCAGGTAAGTTCTGAGTCCCTGGGGATTGATTCCCACTTGGTTGCACACCACACTCCGGGGGAGTGATGGTCATATTAATAATGCATGCATTGGTTGTTGCGTACTGATATGACTCTGTATAAATTGTAATTGGCTGTGCTATGATCTGTAATGGCATTGAGTGGAACTCTGCCATATATGGAGGGCATCGAGTAAATCTCTGCTCAGGGCATCGAGTGAATCTCTGCTATACGTTGAGGGCATCGAGTGAATCTCTGCCATGTGTTGTGGGCATTGAGTGAATCTCTGTCAGATATTGAGGCATCGAGTGAATCTCTGCCATGTGGAACGGCATCGAGTGAATCTCTGCCATGGATGTGATATTGATTTGATATGTATGCTTGTCTGTTGTTTGTATTATGAATTGTGGGCCAGGGTGGGAATGATTTCCCAAGGACCCTGAGCTTACTGAGACATGTATCTCACCCCGTGTGGGGATTTGTGATTTCAGGTGACTCTTCAGATAGAAGAGAGCAGTCTCAGGGCAGGAGGCCCGAGTAGAGACATTTCTGCTTGGCTGAGAGCAGCAGAAGGAGCTTGAAGGCTCAGTTTTGTATTTTGTTTACGTTTTGTACCCTGTTAAGGGTTGTATAGTTCTGTATACCCTCGATGAGGGCAACCATTCTTTTGTATCACCATGGTGTGGTGAAAACTCTGATGTATATGTATGTACAGAACTATTTATGACATGATATGAGATGAATTTTCTCCTGAATATATTGTGTATGTTACTGATCTGTCTATGTATATTTATGAGAAACTGGATCAGCAGGGGCGTGATTTATATGCCTTATGTAACTGCCTGTTGTAAATTATGTTATTCCATACATAATAAATCAAGAAAAACGATTCTATGCTTCCACTGAGCCATAGTGTATGTTAAAAGACGCTTATCTGATATTGTTAATGATAACGCACCGGAGGCCTACGGGGTGTTACAGGAACTTCAACGGAGGAGTTTAGGGCTGGCGCGACACAATTTCGTGGGGACCCTTGAAGACAAATACCAAAACATACAAAACGGCGTCGTTTTAATTTTATGTTCCACATTTTCGACACAAAATGAAGACGGTTATTTTAAAATCGTCGTTGTTTTCAACCATCTAAGACGGTTGAGCTATGAACCATCTTTGAGATTTGCATCTTAATTACAGAAATGCCACCGCACCCCCTTCTAAGACGGTTCCTCGACAACCGACTTAAAATGCCTATCGTAAAATGACCTTTTTTTTGTAGTGATTGCAACCATAAACACATCAATCAACACACGTTCATCCCAATAATCTAGATTGCAACGTACAATTAATTGAAATTTAGAAGATTGGAGAGTCACGTGAGAGTCAATGAGTGAGACAATGCAAGACAATGACGAAGAGGCATGAGCACGTGCCAGAGTGAGGAAGAGTTATTAAAGAAAGAGAGAAGAAGAAAGGTGTTCATGAGTGTGCATCAGAGAGAAACGACAATGGTGGCAATAAGAATATGGTACTCTGAATTATGGTTGAACCTAACTAAAACATGCACGTCAGTGTTAGCGTCACCTTTGTGTTGCCTAATAAAAATGAACAAAAATGTAACTTTGTAGTTGTAGTTGTTGCAGGTAGTAGTCAAAGTGTCAAACACATGCTAAGTTTATGTGACCCTCATTCAACGCTTCACCATACAAATAAATAAGTTGATTGTATAAAGATGAAAAGGCTAAATTATATTTGTTGTGTCCTTTATTTTATTTTTTAACATTTATTTTGGTTCTTTATCTTTTAAGAGAAATTCTAGGGAGTAGAAACATACTATTTAATACTCTTTTGAAAACACTCTCTCATTGGTTGAAATTTATTGAAAATGATAAATTTTTGTGGGTTTCACATTATGTTTGGTGATTCTATCTGATTTTATAGTATTCAATAATTTTTAACTTAGATTGGTGAAGTTTAAGTTAAGCTCGAATTACTGAGAGTGGTCCACATAACTAAATCTTTTAGCCAGCCTCACATTTCTATGGCCCAAATTTTCAAAATTTACACTTTTTTTTAATAAAATCTAAAAAAATTAAAAATTGGCTAGAGTTCCCTTTGTATTTGGAGCTCTCCCAAAACAAAAATAGAGCAAAAAGAGAAGAAAAACACATGCATGCAAAAAGAATCACCAAAGTTTCTCAAAACAGATTTGTTTTTTCTCTTCACAAAACTAAAAATTTCAACATGCATGCAATGGAGGATCCTTACACCATGGTTGCCTCCTCCCAAAGGAAACCATGGGTTGAGTCCATGAAGAAGGACTCCTCACTTACCCAAGTTTCAGCTCACACGAATTAGGAGAAGAGAAGAAGATGAGAGTGCAAGCTTCTTAGTAGTGCAATGGCACCACCAACAAGAATCAAGTGCAGAATTTGATTTGGCTTAATCCCAAAAATAAAATATAATACTAGCTGATAAATTGTACTTTTATTTGTAAAAAATTATTTATGAGCAAATTTTTCTTGAGTACTAAATTATCAGAAAAACTTAAAACTCAAATAATTTAATCAAGTGTCAAACAAGACAATTAAATCACACATGAAGCCAATTATTTAGAAATAACTCTACTCACATATAATTATGCAAAACACTCACAAATAATTATTCTAATAGAATTAAATATCTATGCACATATTAAATAAATAATCATTATAATTTTTAATCAAATCACACTCTACAAACAATTCAATCTCAAACAAATTTACTTACAACCCACAGCTAAAGAAATTAATTAGGGAAAATTATAAATGCGATATTGTAAACTTTTCAACTTAACCATTATTAAAAACTACTGATCTTTTTTATTTTCCATTTTTTTTGTATGAAAAATAAATAAATCCTAACAAAACTCACTTATGTGTTTATTTAACAGGTCAAATTTTTGGAGGGTTACACTCTACACATCCATGAATATAAATCCACGACACAAGTAACGCCAAAGGCTTCTTGGTGACTCAAGAGTCGTACTAAAAGTCGGCATCACCATTATCCAACTTCATTTTGAACCCCTCTAGGAGATGCTTCATAGCTTTCATGATTGCATTCACACATCGTAATTTTCTTATTGTGTGTTTTGCAGATTTGATACTTTGTTATTTGAATGTTTATTTTTATAATTGACTAATGAAGTAGCAGTTGACTAATCTTCATTGTCAAGGTGATGAGTAATTAGGGGGAAAATGTGTGAAATTTTCTAAAAAAAGAAAAGGCATATATTTAATCTACACGCTTAGTGGTAAATAATTTAAAATAATATATCATTATAAAAATATTACAATAGTTGTCCCTCTTAAAAATAAATCATTAAAAAACACATTTTTAAGCACAAACAAATGGATCCTATATTTATTGTAAGAAAAATATTTTTTTCGTATTAAATATTTTTCTTTTAATTAAATAATTTTACTATTATTAAATTTTTTAATTATTAATTTTATAAATTCAAAAAAATTATTATTAAGTTATATATATATATATATAGTTTTCTAATTATATAAACAAATTTCATAATTTGTATGTAATTAAATAAATTATATATAGCAGTCGATGCTCACATAATTCAAGGAATTCGAAGCATTGTAATAGTTGTCTAAATGAGGAGACTTTCAATGGGTTCTCCTTTTGTTATTAGTTGTGTGACTCATCCTTGCAAAAACATGACTATGCAATGAACCACAACATAGGTGACATGGCTTAAAATTAATCATGTCCCTTTGCCATATCAATTCATTTGTGACATTGCTTATCAAATTGAAGATACATGTTCTTGAATATATCTTTCTTAGGACTATAACTTTTTTTTACCACTATCCATTCTAAATTACAGTTAAACATGATAATATACTTTATGTATTAATTTATTTTATAATTTATTAAATAAATTTGTATAAGTTATTTTGTACAATTTTTTTCATATAATAAATATAAGGCCTATTCGTTTGTGTTTAAAAAGGCATTTTTAAGAAATTATTTATTTTCGAAAGGGGCAAACATTATAGTTTCGTATTTTTTTTATAAGGAAATATCATTTCAAATTATTTTTATAAGTGGTTTATTCTTAAATTGTCTTATTTTTTAGTTTTAACTAAAATAATAAAGTTTCAAATTAAATATGAACAATGATTGTATTTGGGAGACCAAGTGTTAAATTAAAAATATAGAAATAGAATATATAAATTAAATAAGCAAAATGACTTAGTGATTTAGTGGTCTCAAAAAGAATATGAAGGTTCCCATCTCACCTCTAACTTCTTTTTAGCATTCATCATATTTTGTGCATTTTACCTACTTACAAAATGTCACACATTTCCCTCTTAAGTGCATGTCATTAGCCCAATGTCAAGTCAGAAATTCATGTTAGTATTACGTATATTGCAACATCAATGATTAACATTGCCACATCATTAATCAAGTAACGAAAATGGACGTTTTATTAACAAAGGGGAAATTGATAAAATTTAAAAAATAAGGAACAAAATGTGTGGAAAAAAATTGTCACAAAATTCACAAAATATGAATGTAAGGAAACAAAATGTGCAATTAAACTAATATACAAAAAGAAATGTTAGAAACACAATCTAATATATTCTTTTTAAATACATTATTAATTATTGGGTGGAATTTATTACAAATCACACACACTACTACAAAATACATTTTTTACGACGCACCTTTTAAGACGGTTTTAAAAAAACCGTCTTAGAATGTTAGGCAGTGACAATTTTGTAAATAATAGAAGATATACGACGATGGTTTTATGATAACCATCTTAAAAATGCATGTTCAAAGATGGTTTTGAACTAAAACCGTCTTTGAAATTGGTTAATTCTTGGTTTTCAAAGCCGGTTTCGTCAAAAACCGTCTTTGAAATTCTTTTCACTCTCATTAATTCCAGTCCACTCTCTCTCCTGAAAGGCTGAAACCCTTAGGATTCCAATCTCCTCTCTCTCCTAAAACCCTCACGATCACGCTCTTCCTCAGTGACAACCACGACCTCATCATCCTCATCGTCAACACAATCCAGAGAGACCTCGCCTTTGATAACTACCTCTTCGTTTGCGCCGCTCTTAACGCCATCTACAGGCTCATCAACGAGGAGAGTATCCCCGTCGTGTGCCCATGTGTCATCGAGCTTCTTAACCACTCCAAGGACGCATCAATAATTACCCTGAACAAGCTAGGAAGAACATGCATAGCGCTAGGGTTAGGGTTCTGATGTCGGTGGAGTGTATTTTAAAGCACGAGCCAAGGTTAATTTCACTGGCAGTGGAGGGGTTCTATGATAGAGTTATAGACACAATGAAGTTCATGATGAGGATGGAGAGGTTTGTGGAGAGAGGGAAAATAGAGGAATTGGTGTGCGTTTCGGTGAAGATGTCAAGGGCTATGTACATGCAGTTGGCGCAGCAGAGGTTTTAGGCTTCGAAGTGCTACCCTGAGATGCCGACGTAGAATGCGCCATATAACCGACGTAGAAAGCCTGTTTTGTAGTAGTGACACTTGTGCAAGTCCACTTGTTATTTGAATTGTTGAGATTTTTTCCTAGTAGTTTTTGAGGAATGTTAACTAATTATAAAATATGTATTAAAATGAATGTTTTAGAAAGTGTATTAGCATCCCTTGTATAGAAATAAATGAGATAGAAACAATTATTTTTTTTTATATAAAAATCTCTATGAGTTTGGTCAACGTCTATATGTTACTCCTTCCGTTTCAAAACAATGAACTTTTAAGGTTATGTCACAATGATCAAGAAGCATTCAATTATAAATTTAGACTAAAATGCTCTCAATATTTTCAACTACTCTATCATAAGTTATCCTACTAGCCACCAAAATAACAAAAATAACAAGTAACCTTCCGATTATTATATTATGCTTAAGTCATAATATATAACTAGAAGATATAAATTTTTCTAACGTAGAATTATTAATCAAACCTGATTAAGAAAAATTTGTCTCAATATTTGAAATTTAATTGTGTTAGTAATAACTTGTAAATAATATTTCATACTATAATATTAATATTCATATATTACAAAGCATATAGGAAAATACTACAAATCTGTAACATTAAAAGCAATTTTCCAGTTTTTTCCCAATTTGTAGCTGCTTCTCCCGATATGTATGTCTGGAATGACACGGGAACACACTAAAACAGTGAGAATTCCAAAGAATTCTCACTAGGTGAAAAATGACTTATCATAAAGTGTCATCGTCATCATTTTAGCTACTTCAGTTTATTAAGAAAACATGTGAACAATCATAGTTGATTTTAATTTCGTAAACATATAACCCGAAGTAGTTTTATTTTATTCATAAACACTTAAAAATAATCTAATACTTCATCATTAAAGCAAGCATATATGACCATGCATAGCTTTTCTTTATTAATATCTTCTTTAACACCCTAAACTAGATAATGAGCTCATTACTAGACTTAGGTTCCTCCCACAGGGTCGTGCTTAGCTCAACTGTATCACCCTTTGGGGTCCCATAGGGTCATGCTCAGCTTAACTATATCACCCTTGGGTCAATATGTCTTTCCCGCAGGGTTATGCTCGGCTTAACCGTATCACCCGTTGGGTCCTTCAGGGTAGTGCTAAGCTTAAATTATCACCCTTTAGGTCTTATCTTTCTTTAATCTTTCCCTCAGGGACGTGATCAGTTCAACTGTATCACCCTTTGGGCACCATCGGGGTTATTCATGGACTATCCGCTTCACCGCTAAGTAGGTCTTTTATCTTTCTTAATCCACAATGACATGCAAAGCTACATAACTCTTGTCATTCAATTATGTCACAAACCATCAAGATTTCATCATCATACAAAACGCTTTTCAAGAACATCATAACAACAAGATTTCTCACCACATTATTCGGTTCTTTTTATAATTTGTGTTAATCTACAAGTCATTAAATTCTCATCTTTTAGTATGTTAAGACTTCCTAAACTTTATAACAAGGTATCACCTGCCTTAATTGGAGTTCTAAAACTCTCGATATAGTACTTAAAAACAAAACTCCAAATCTGCTAGGAGACTCAAAATGAGACACTAACATCTCTTATTGTCTTCGTGACTGCAAGTAGTAAATAATCCATATTTGGCTAAATTTTGATATGTTAGAGTTCACATCTAGATCTTTGATTCCATATATCATAAGCCTAATTTGATTAAGAAATGAGAGAGATATAAATTTTTAAAACGGGTGGCAGTAGTTGTTTAGGTGTGGACAATTTCGAACAACTTGTGTTCAAATAAATTATGGATACAATTCACTGCTCAGTTTGGTCCCATATTTTAGGATAACATAGAGAACATCCTAAGCTTTAAAATAAGTGGCCAAACATCTCATTTGGTTAAGTATAGAGGGAGATATAAAATTTTAAAAATAGTCCAAAATTCAGCTCAAAATCATTCAAGTTTCAACACCAATACTCACCAAAAACTTGGACCTTTTCATATGAAGTCACTTCAAAAACACTTACTCAAGTGAGATCAAGAGGTTAGTGTCAAAACTGAACCATAAGATGAAGAAAAATCATACCAAATCCAGTCATGAAGTCATATCTACTACATATAGTTACTACTACACCTACCTTGATGTTACTTGAACTCTTTCACTCATTTCTTGAAGCAAAGTTGTATACAAGATCTTCAAGAAAGCAAGATATTAAAATTCCACATGCCATCAAGCTTAAGAATAAGATACAGCAAAATACCATTCGAATAATCTCAAGAATCAAGTGATAAATAAACCTAAACCTACACCTACCTTAAGCAAGTTTTCTTCCAACTCCTCCAAGTACTTGGCTACACACCTCAAGGTATTGAAGGAATGAAAGTCTTATCTTGTATTAGATGGTTTGGAAGGAAGAGAAGAAGGAATAGAGGTGAAGGCTACGATTGGAAGTTAAGAAAGAAGCGAGAAGAATGAAGCAAAGTGAAGAGATATAAGGAGAAAGTGAACGTGAGGTTGAAAGGGAGAACTTGGCAACGTGCAGATTTTTAAATCAAGGAGGTATTTATATGAAAAAATTAGTTAGGATGGAAATCTAGGAAAAGAAATTAGTTAGGGTGGAACTTAGTTAGGTTATTAGTTTAGTTCTAATGTAACTAAGTAACTATGTCATAAAGATAATGATTACATTTTTGTCTTCATTCATTAAATGCAAGTTTATCTCTTTAAAAAGCAAAGATTCCCTTTATTATGACTGGTCACTTACGTGGAAGGCTTGCTTAAGAAGATGGATTCTATTTGTTTTATGCATGGCTTCACATTTGTCTCTTGTACACCACTTATAAGGCATACACGTACACATGCACACGACTACACTTCCATTTTCTATTGATTTTGCTTAAAAAAAATCTCACGTACACATGCATGCTTTCCTTTAAGTTTTTGTCTCTTTTTGATTTATACCACTTGTACTTCATGTGTTTTTCAACTAATATGATAACTACTTATGTGTAATTCATTTAAAGTCTTAAGCCTTTAACCAACATCCTACATGGCTAGATCTCTTTATGTTACTAAAATTTGTTTCTTTTATTAAGTTAATTAATCATGACTAAATATATTTTAAGCACTTCTAAGCTTGCCACTTGGATCCATTAGTTTCCTATCCTACCCTTCTTGTAATGTTTATCTGTTACTAAGGGTAATTTGATAATTTGTCATTCTAGGGGTATTACAGTAATTTCTTCTTCAAGGGTGACATCATCTTGCTTACCTCACTTTCTTCTTCTCCAAGTTTCTCCAAAATATCTAACAAAAATATCTAAGGGTATTATTATAATATCCACTTCAAGGATAGTATGGTAATTCTCACATCAAAGGAAAGGGTAAATGGTCATTCTTCTTCAAGCATTTTTTTTTATAATTTCTCTTTTTATCTCTAGTTAACATATTTAAATTGTTGGGATGTTACAACAAGTACATTCTACTATTCAGTAACTTATTTTTTTTATAACAAATGTCTCTTTTCAGTGCAAGTATTACTAATTGATCTTTTTAATTATGTGTAGGGTTATCGTTAAGAAAAATAGTTTAAAAAGACTAAAAGGACTATTGTTTTGTAACAAAAACAAAAAGCCAAAACCATTGGGTTTTTTATGTAAAAAGGACCATTGTTTTGAAACGCAGGAATAACATGTTAAAAGAATCATACCAGCCTTTGAAATGTATCTGGAAAAATCTACTACTTTCTCCATCCTAAAATATTTATTGTCTTAAGTTATTTTAAATATATCAAAGAAAAATAATAAATAGAATAAAAAGTGTAATAACTTTACAAAATTAACCTTACATCATTATTATCATTAATATATAAGGAATATAAGTAAAAATAAAAATTAAAGTTATATTAAAAATTAAAATGAAAATTATTTTGAATTTTTTTCTTACACAACAAGGAATGGAGAGATTAGTAATTATTTACTGTTGTTAGCTTATTTGAATTGAAAAGATATATTAAATCTTAATTAATAATATTAACTAAACCCTTCAATTTAGTTTTAATAATATTAACTCAAGTGGAGAAGATTAAAGTAGATTTTATCTCTCATTAATGATATTGAATTAAAAAGTAAAAAAAAAATTCTTTATTACGTTCCAGTAATAATTTGTAGATGGAATTCGCTTAAAAATAACATCTATTTTTAAGATGTGGCATTTTTACTTTATTCCTTAATTACTTATTTCTAATTATTAATGATGCATTTCTATTTATATTGAACCCCACACTTTTGCTTCCTTCACAAACCACAAGTCACTATGGTCAGCACTCAGAGTCTTAATCTTCCAAAGGAGTTCAACAAAACAAAAGAGAAATTTCCCTTGGTGACGAGCTTATTACTAAAGGGTCCTTGCAACGCCAAAAGGGTTCAAATTCAGTTATTTCTAATATCATATCCAAGCCCATCTACTTACAATTAATTAATCTATTATTTCCATTTGTTTAATTAAGCTTTGGGTAATTTAAAATTTTATGAGTTTTTAATGTATTTTTTATAGAAAAATTAAACAAGCCTCAAATTTCGAAACATACTAGACTAATAGGGGTAGCACATAGTCTTTCCAAAAACAAAATAATCCAATGAAGTCCAAATAATGTTAAAGTCCAAAAGGCTTGTCAATTATCCCTTTCCCTATGTTGTGCTTGTCTCTAGATTTATAGACTACTTCAACATAGATGTTTCCAATGAAGTGGTGGACAACACCGACTCAAGCAATAGTCTGATCAAGGAGAGGCATCTCACCAAACTAGGAATGGTGAAGACACCTCAAGGCTGGCAAATGGTTGGTCAACAAGCTGCTTCTGCTCCTACTGCTGCTAGAGTTGATGATGATGATGAAGATGCTGAAGAAAGAGACCCCACTCAACCTGCCTATAGTCCATTTGAATCCTTAATGATTCAAAAGATGGATGGCCTGTGTGATGACTCTGATGCCTGGCGCGGCTGGCGCGAGGTTTGGCGCGGTCAGCGCCAGGGTTCTTAAGCAGAAAACCCTGTCTGGGATGTGGCGCGGGTAGCGCCGGCTTGGCGCGAGTAGCGCCATAGCTTCGGGAGGTTGACGCTAGTTGCGCCAAGGTGACGCGGTCAGCGCCACAAGTCCTCCAGAAACTCAGTTTTCTCTGGAAGTTCACGCGGTCAGCGCCATTGGTGGCGCGAGTCACGCCACAAGTGCCCTGGAAAACCATTTTTCCTCTGGAATCCAGCGCGGGTGGCGCCAGAGGTGGCGCGAGTCATGCCGGAAGTGCTCTGGAAAGTCAGTTTTCTCTGGAAATCGGCGCGGTCAGCGCCAAGGGTGGCGCGGTTCGCGCCACAGGTTTCGAAAGGGTGGCGCGGGTAGCGCGGGGCGTGGCGCGATCCGCGCGGGACGTCTGAGAGAGTTGGTATAAAAGGATCAAGTCGCGATTTTTGAAGGAAAACCTTGCTTCTTCTTCCTTGGGACGTCCAGCAACCATTGTTGAAGCTCCAAGCTTCATTCTTGCACCATAGTTCACCAAAACAAGTCCCTTAAACACCATTCTTGATGGAAAACACCTAGTGAGCTTGAATCTTTCATCCATTTTCCTTGAAAACCCCAAATTAGAGAATCCCTTTCTCAAGGGAAGTTCTTGAAGCTTGAGTTCGGCGAGGAACGGCGACGATTCATGGGTACCCAAGCTAGGGGGAGTTGTCCTTGGGCCTTCCTTGTCGTCATTGAGGTAAAAAACTCAAGTTTCACCGTTTATTTTGTTGATTGGGGTTTTGGGTGAATAGTGACCCACTTGTGATAGAGCTAGAATTAGCCTTGGGTCCTTTAGATATATGTGATTAGAATGTGTTGAGGATGAAAGATTAGCTCTCAATTGCTAGTTTGGTGAACTTTGATTATGGGCTCTAGGTGAGGCATGTTTTGTTGATGTACTAAGTTGCTTGGTTTTGTTGGACATGCTAGAGCCTTGGTATGTGTTTTGTTGTGCCTTAGAGGCCATGAGAACGGTGCCTTGTGTGTGTGTGATATGGACCGTTCGAGCCCTGTGTGAATTCTGAGGAATTGGGTTGTTGTGAGCTTCAAGCTCTTTGTGCTTTGGCTAGGCCAAGCGAGACCATTGAGGGTCTGAGAATCACTTATGAAGTGGTTGAGTGAGTGTTATGCAAACGGATTATAGCCTTTCATTCTAACGGCTTAGGACCGTTACTGACACGTTACATGTTTGATGTTATGTAGGACGTGAGACTGATAGTTTCAGTGGTGGTGATAACGAGGCCGGGAGAGCCGGTGCGTTGCTTAGAGCAGGTAAGCTCTTGGTTCTTGGATGTGTGCCCTTTGCTGTGTTCTACCATTCACCAAGTGGGGTGATGGTTCTGTTGTGGGCAAATGCATGTATATAGAAATTGTATATTGATATGGTTGATTAATGAGTTGTGCTCTGTACCCTGTGATGGGAATCGATATGCATTGATTTTATTGATGTGATTGATTGATGAATTGTACTCTGAACCTTGTGATAGTGATTAATGAATTGTACTCTGAACCCTGTGATGGGAAACTGATGTGTAGGTTGGACCCAATGATTGGGGAATTGATATGCATGGCTGTGAACTGTTGATTTATAACATGCCGGTTGAATATGAGATTTGATTGTGAATTATATGAATGAATTGCATCCTATGGTAGTAGGATAGATGACTTGAGATTGAGTAAGACCTGCTGTGAGATGTTCCTGTGATATAGATGTAGCCTCCCGAATGGAGATGTTCCTATACTCACAGAGGTAGCCTCCTCAGGCAACTGGGTTGATATAGGTTATGAGATGTGCCTGTGATATATAGATGTAGCCTCTTGCGTAGAGATGTTCCTATATACACAGATGTAGCCTCATTAGATGGAGATGTTCCTGTGATATATAGATGTAGCCTCTTAACTGAGATGTTCCTATATACACAGATGAAGCCTCCGATGGAGATGTGCCTGTTATATAGATGTAGCCTCTTGACTGAGATGTTCCTATATTTCAGATGAAGCCTCCAATAGATATGTTGAGA
>PYAF01006199.1:342013-354396 GCA_007407185.1 Glycine tomentella | reverse complement strand
AGTTGAGATGAAATGATAGTAATGATGTTGAGTGAAGGGTGATGAGACCCCCTGCTTGTTGTGAAGGATGATTGAGAATTATTCTGATATTGAATTTGATTATGAATGGTTGAAATATACTATTTCTATGTATGTGCCAGATAGTGAACTAGTGGAAGGAAATACCTTCAAGGGCCCCGAGTTTACTGGGATTTTATATCTCACCCCTTGTGTGGGGCTTATGTTTTGCAGGTGAGTCCTCAGGAGGAGCAGATAGATCCCAAGGCAAGAAGCCTTTGCAGGGATAGTTGATGTTTATAAACCTTAGGCTTAGATGACATGAGCGTGTGGCTCTGATATTTTGTATTCGCCTTTGGTTTAAATTTTGTTGTACCGTGAGGGGAGATTTATGTACAGTTTTGTACTTAAATAGAAAATGTATGTATAATCACTGTATTATAATGTACAGTGTGTAAGACGATGGCATTTGATGATGCCCTTTTATATATATATATATATATATATATATATATGCTTCCAAACTGCTTAATCTCTGATGAGTCATGTATGATGTTTGTTGTTTATGCGTGGTAATGACCCTGGTGAGCGTAGGGGCGTTACGGCCTGCTTTCTCTTCATCATGAACATAGGACTGAGACCTATTCAGCCTTAGAGGATATTCAATCTAGGCTAGAAAACATTGAACATCATCTCAACTTTGATGTTTCTGAATCTTTTCAGACTTTCTATGTTTTCTAAGTTCTTTGTGTTTTTATGTTTTCTATTTTGCATTGTAATGGTTCCCTCCTTTAATGAATGACAGTTTCTTTGTTTATATCCGTTGTGTTGGTTTAATTTTTGTCTTTAATAAGCCAAATAGGGGGAGAAAAATGTTGATTGATTGTGCTCTGCATAATACTCTGTTTTAACCTATTTTTCTGCTCATTTTTTTGCACAAATCATAAATTGAATGGATTGTCATGTTAAGGGGGAGCTATGTAAAGAAACTTAACAAATTAAGTCAGATATACAAGTTAATGAATGATGGATAATGCAAAGAGATATCTTAGCACTTGTTCTTGGCAAAAAGACTGATTATTTTCAGGTTTGAAAAAGCTCAAGTATTCTATTTTGATTCCCTCAACACTTCAAGTCCAACACATGATCAATCAAGAATTTGGCATGTTCAAAGCCAAAAAGGGGGAGATTGTTGGATATAGAGGGAGAATTGTAACATCCAAAAAATTTAAATATGTTAGTTAGAGATAAAAAGAGAAATTACAAAAATGTTTAAAGGAGAATGACCACATTACCCTTTCCCTTGATATGAGAATTACCATATTACCCTTAAAGTTGAAATTACAAAAATGCCCCTGAAGTAAGTGTCAAATTACCAAAATACCCTTGGATATTTTGATTAGATATTTTGAAGTAAAATTACAATAATACCCCTGTGGTGAGTGACAAACTACCAAAATACCCTTAGATATTTTGTACAGACTTGATAAAATTACAAAAACACCCCAAGATGACAAATTACCAAATTACCCTTAGTAACAAATAAATATCATAAGAAAACTAGGAGTACCTAGACTGGCCAAAAAATTTTGATTAGGTAAGTCAGAAGATAAGTCTCTAAATTTTACTACCCAATATAGTAAAAATGAAAGAAAATTTCATGAATATCTAAAGCTATGATGAGGTATAGTTTCAGACCATGTGATAATATGAGGAGGAAAATTATCACATTAGAAACACCTGTGATGGTAGCACAAGAAGGATAGAATAGAAGCTAATGCATTCAAGTGACAAGTTTAGAAATGCTTAGAATATATTTAGTTATGATTAGTTAATTTAACAAAAGAAACCAATACTAGCTGTGTAGGATTTTGGGCAAAGGCTTATATTTTAAATGTATGTCACATACGTAGCTAGTATATGAATTAGAAGACACATGAAGTACACTAGATATAAATTAAAAGAAACAAAAACATAAGACCAAGCAAGCTTATACGTGAGATTTGAAGCTATATGGAAGTGAAAACATGTGTAGGTTAACGTGTAAGCTCTAGAACTTTGTATAAAAGATAGTTTTTGGGTGAGTTGTTTATAAGAATTCAAGGTGTTGTAATGTCTTGTTATGATTATTGAACTATAGATGAGTTCGTGAGTGTGATGAACATATGAATGGTGAATATATGATATTATGACCTCTTATGATGTCGAGATTGGTGAACGAATTATTGATGATGTATGATATCGATTTGAATGATCATAACATGCATGCATTGATGAATGACATTGCATATGAGTAGGCACGTAAGTTAGAAGGTGCTAAGAAAACCCTCAACCTAGTGTTGGATATTGTCAATGGTGGCTAACGATGGAAAGGCCTATAGAATGGATTCGTGGGCAAATCCCTAAATAGATTAAGGTCATTGCAAGTTTTACCTAACATAATCTATTACCCACACTCATCCATTTTCGATAAAATCACATTTTCTCCACAAGGTTAATTTCAATATCCCCAAATGGTCAAGGAGTGACTATGTTAAAAGATATACTTAGATTAATCGGTCAAGGTAAAATCTTTTGAGAATAAAAGAGTCAACATGACATAACATGATAGTTAAACATATGCATTGATAATTTTTGAAAATATAATGAACACTTGTACAAATAACCAAGAGGGAGATGAATTGGTTTTACCTCAGAGTTTTAAAATTTTCTTTCAGAATTGCTACAGCGGAAGACTTTCAAGAAGGATCGTATCTTTTAAAAACAATTAAGAAAAAAATATCGTCACCTTAACCAATCAAACCACTTTAGTGCTGTGACCAATGTTGTAATATGAACAAAACTTAAAACTTCAAGAACAATATGAAGATAAACAGAATTATTCAAACACACAAGATTTATACTGGTTCACCTCTCAACCCCAGAGGCTACATCCAGTTTTCTTCTAACCAACACTTGGTCAGAGTTCCACTATAACAAATATAATATATTTACAAGCTTACAAAGATCTCTCTTACCCTCCCAAGGTAAAATTCAAAATCTAAACCTATAGATTTCTCAAAAGATCTATAACCAGATATCCCCTCTCTGTTCTTCCTTCTAGAAACCTTTCTAGAGAAAGCTTTAAAGATCACAATTTTCTATAAGAACATTCAACAACAAATACAACATAAATATCAACAATAACCAAGCTTATAGTTCAAGAAAGATATCACCTCTCATTCCTCAGTGAATTCAATAAAATGAATGATCTAACCAGATTGAGAATGTATGCAAATGATCTTTCTTGATGACTTCTTTAATCGAAAAGCTTGAACAAAACTTTGCATCATGTAGACAATGACTTCATAACATGACAAACCCCATGACTCTTAGAATCCTTTTGATTTTCTAATCTCCCTCTTTCTTTTTGTATTATGAACTCTTGAAGGTGATTTTCTAAGTGCTTGTTTGAAAACTTCACAATGTATTTTTTTTTTAAACCAGTGCAAGTTGTTCTATTTATAAAAAAATAGACTTAACTAACTGTAATCTATTATTTCTGTTGGATTCAATGGAATTACTTGAAGACTGGACAAAGAATCAAAGCTTGGTTTTAGCTTTCAACATGCCTTAAAGTATTGAAGAATTATGTGTGATTAAATGTAAAAGGAAGAAGCATTTCTGGTGATCCAAGTATATTGCATTCACACCATTCATTCTTTAGATTAGTTTAAATAATTAGAATTCACAAGGCCTTGATAAAATGCTTATGTCTAATAGTTAAATCAAAGGTTTTTGGAAAAATATATTTTCTACTGATTTAATCGATTACTTATTCGTAATAATTGATTATATTGTTCTTAGTGCTTTCTGGAAAACTTTACAAGAACAATGTAATCGATTACATATCGGTTTAATCGATTAATTTACCTTGGTTTACATATAAACTGCCTTAATGATCATTTTAATTGATTATCTTTGAACTGTAATCAATTACATAGGCTTAACAGGAAAAATCATCTCTCTGTCTTAATCGATTACCAAATATTGTAATCGATTACATCATATGCCTATGCTTAACATATCTTGCTTCTTTAATCGATTACCAGAATTTATAATCGATTACTCTGTCTATTTTATGTTTATGAAGTCTCCTGCTTTAATCGATTACCAAAATCCATAATCGATTACATAGTTTATTTCATGATTATGAAGCTTCCTGTTTTAATCGATTACGTATCGAAATAATCGATTATTCTGTTCGTTGCTTCAACCCAGATTTTTATAGAACCTTTTAATCAATTACATGCTTGATTTAATCGATTACATAAGTGAAATAATCGATTATTGAGCGTGTTTAATCGATTACTGACGGTTAGAAAAGTTTGGTATAAATAGAACCCTTGCTCAGCTTGATTTGTAACTTGATCAATTCGTATTCTGAGCCTACCTAAGCTTTTTAAACACTTTCTTAATAATTTTTCTAGGTTCTATGAGTGCTTGTCTTCACTAAAACTCTTATGAGTTATTAAGTGATTCTTGAAGCAAGAAGAGTCTTTTCAAAGGTTAAGGAAACAGATGTTCTGAGTTTGTTTTCATCATTCAACCTGATATATTCATTCATAAGCATATCATTCATTAGATCATCAGGTGTTTTCTCTCCTTAAACTTTGTGGTTGTAATTCTTTTGATAACTTGTATTTAATTGTCTATTGTAATTGGGTTTCTTGCTTGTAAACTAGAGATAGAGTTTCTCTAGGGGTTTACTGAGTAGTGTTCTCAGTGGGGTTGTCTCTAAGAATCTAATAGTGTTTTAGATTTCTGAACTTAATCTAGGGTGGATAAAGAGAGACTTTGTTATTACTTGTAAGAACAGAAATATTGCAATAGTGGAACTCCATTCTAGTGTTGAGTGGAAGAAAACTGGATGTAGCTTCATAGTGTTTGAAGTGAACCAGTATAAATCTTGTGTGTTTTGATATTGATCTCTTTCTTGATGATATTCTATTTAACTAGATAATATTGCCTAGTTTATTAATTCAATCTTGAGCTATTGGATACCTTGGACTGAACATTAGATTGAATAAAGATTCTTGGTTACTAAAGTGATAAAGATCCAAAGGGAAACTCTGATTTTGTCAAAGAAATTTTTAATTTACCAAGCCTAACCAATTCACCCCCCTCTTGGTTAAGTGTGAAGTGTTCCTATATTTTACAATTTCGTCAATGTAATTGATTATTTTAACTCATGTAATCGATTATTTTAACCAGATAATCGATTAAAGTGTTCATCAGGATTCTGAAAAAATGCCAAGAACAAAATAATCGATTAAGTCATCTTGTAATCGATTATTCCAGATGACCTGTGTTTCCTGATACACATAGATAATCGATTAATTTCTCAAATAATCAATTATCACAAATAATGTGAAAAACCCATTAACGTATATTTAATCGATTACAATAATCTGGTAATCAATTAAACTAGAAAAAAATGCATTTGAAAATTATGCAGTGACTCAGATAATCGATTATTCCGTGATGTAATAGATTATCACAGAACACGTCTGATTCTGTGTTAGACTTATTTAATCGATTACGAATCAATGGTAATCGATTAAAATGCTCATAAGTCAATATGCAGACCTGTTCACAGGCATTTAATCGATTACATCATATAGGTAATCGATTAAAACAGTGAAAAACTATTTTTTCTAATAATCTAATTGCCTTTATGACTTAACATCTAAATGTTTATTACCATATGATTAGAAATGATTTAATGTATGTATAAATGCATGAATCACTCAGGATAGTGAGAATTATGAGGCTTTAACCACTTGAACCAAGCTTGAGCAAGAAATTACAAATGCCATCAATTGAGTGGGCATGTAAAACATCAAAACTTCATTCATCTTCTTCTTGATTCCATGACTTCATTTTCCTCATAGCTAACTGAAGTAGACAATCATAGAAAAGGAAATAGGTGAAATTCAATAGTCATTTAAGAGAAATATAGAGCATATGAAAAAGAATCAAATAACAAAATTAAAATCAACTATAACAAAATAATACAAACTAAAATGAATTTACTTCATCCCTTTGTTCATGATGGAGTGAGAACAATGCATCCATCTTTTGAATCATCAAAGATTCAAATTGAGAATAGTGTGGTTCAGATGGTGCAGGCTCATCTTGAGATTCCTCAGCAGCTCCCAGTTGATGTTCTTCTTCATCACCTCCTTCTCCTTCTTCCTCAGCCAATGGCACAGGTTGGTTTGCCATTTGCCATCTATAAGGAGTCTTCATTCCAAGCTTTGTGAGGTGCTTCTCCTTGATTTGGCTGTTGCTAGAGTTGGTGTGATCCATGACCTCATTTGACACATCCACTTGAAAGTAGTCAATGAATCTAGAAACCAAAACAGCATAGGGAAAAGGATAGTTTACCAATCTCTTTGATTTCTGCATTATTTCTTGAAGGATCAAAATCCAGTTTAGCTTAATTCCCTTCTTCAAGCCATAGACAACTTGAAGATCATCATCTGTAGCTTGAGCGTGGTTGGTAGACCTAGGTGTGAGGATGTAGGTGATTATGTAGTGCAATAGCCTGTCCTCATGTGTCATAGGACCAGTGCTCAACCTCAATCTCAGATTCATGTGAGGGTCAATGAGCATGCTTCGATATGTCTCCATTTTGTTGTAACCTTCAGCTTCCTTTTCAAATCTTCTTTCTCCATCAAAGGAGATACCAGCAACTTCGTTCCAAATCTCAGGAGTGATTTCCATAGCAACACCATTAACTTGGGTGAGTATTGTTCCATGCATGGAAATCTTGGAACAGGTGTAGATAACTTTAACTAAGTCAGGATAGTATGTGCCTTTCATTTTTACAAATTTAGTTAGGCCTTGTTGCTCTAACAATTATGGAAACTGAAAACCTTGTTGGGTAAACCAAGCAAGACTCAGAAATTTGGGTGGACAGAGAGATTTGGTAGCATTGAACTGCAAATAGTTCAGTTTATCAGCTTCTTTGGTGAACCAGTGATCAAGCTTATTTGTGACAGGGTTAGAAGGCTGGGCTTGTGCCTTTCTTTTGGATGTTTTGACCTTTCTAGAGGTAGACATGGTACGAATTTGAAGCTTAAAGTTGAAAATAATCTCTTAGAATAAGAGAGTTTCAGAGAGAAATATACTTAGAAAACAGAGTGTGAGGTGTGAGATATCAATCTACAAATTCAGTATTTATATGCAAGTTTAGGGCAGTAGGCAATTGAAAATATGAAAAATATAGTTGTTGTGGTCATAATCACTAACATAATGGCTTTGATTGCATTAAATCATGCTTAATAACCGTTGGGCAATTTCAAAAAACTGTCAGATTCTGCAGTAACTGAAAATAATGGGAATACTTCATAACAACCAAGAGAGGGGTGAATTGGTTGAACCTTGGTATTTTAAAATCAATTTCAAATCAGAGTTTTCAGGATCTTTATCACTTTTAAAACCAAGAAACCTTTTACTCAATCAAATAGCTCAGTCCAAGAATTCAATAGATCAAAGCAAATCTTGTTGAACAATGAATGTGATTCAAAGAATTAACAATAATGAATATGATGAGATAAGAGATATAGAAAAAAGAACACAAACAATTTATACTGGTTCACTTCAAATCATGAAGCTACATCCAGTTTCTTCCAACCAACACTAGGTTAGAGTTCCACTATTATAAAAATATTCTTACAAGCTTTTACAAGAATCTCCCCTTTATCAACCCTAGACAAAGAACAGAAATCTAAAACCCTATTAGAAATCTAAGGAGAAAGATACAGAGAACACTACTCTGATCTTTAAGCTAGAGAACCCTTCTTCAGTCCCAAGCTTTAAGAATCAAAATTACAATAGCCAATACAGCACAAATTTGTAAACAAAATTACAACCAATCAGTTAAGGAAAGAAAACCCCTGATGATCCAATGAATGATATGCACATGAATGAACAAACCAGGTTGAAATACAATTTTAATCTCAGAACGTCTCCTTCCTTAACCTTTGAAAGAAACTTCTTGCTTGAAAGAATTACTCAAAAACCCATAAGTGTTTTAATGAAAGCAAGAACTCATAGAACCCAAAAAAATCACTTAGAACGTGTTTAGAAAACTTATGTGTGCTCAGAATACGAATTGATCAAGTTACAAAACAAGCTGAGCCAAGGTTCTATTTATAACAAACTTTTGTAACTGTCAGTAATCAATTAAACGCGCCAAATAATCAATTATTTCACTCATGTAATCGATTAAATCAACCTTGTAATCGATTAAAGTGTTCTACAAGAATCTGGACATGAGCAACGAACAAAATAATCGATTATTCTGTCTTGTAACCGATTAAGACAGAAAGCTTCATAAACTTGAAATACACTGTGTAATCGATTACTAATTCTTATAATCGATTAAACCAGGAAGCTTTGGAAATATATTGAACTATGTAATCGATTACTATTTTTGGTAATCGATTAATGCAGCAAACCTTATATGCATTAACAAAAAGTGTAATCGATTACTGAATTTGGTAATCGATTATGACAGGAAGATGGCTTTTTCAGTTTAGCCTGTGTAATCAATTACTGTTCTTTGGTAATCGATTCTTCCAGAGAGACTTAAACTCATGTATAGCAATGTAATTGATTACTACCTGTTGGTAATCTATTAAAGTGTTCATCAAGGCAGTTCATATGTAAACGAAGGTCAAATAATCAATTAATCCGATAGGTAATCGATTACATTGTTCTTAAAAAATTTTCCCAAGTAAACCAAGAACAAAATAATCGATTATATCCTCAGTGTAATCGATTAAACCAGTACAAAATTCATTTTTCCAAAACCTTTGATTTCACATGAGAACCTTTAGTTAAATGTTAAAAGCTTAGGTGGATTTGCATGAAAAAATACTTAGTTAGATGAATGAATGAGTGAATGCATGGATCAATCAGATGGCTTTCCTTTTACTTAAAATTCCAAGTCTTCAAGCATGTTTGAAGTTCAAAACAAATCTTGGCAAAGGCTTCCAGTCTTCATGAAGCTTCACTTGGAATCAACAGTAACCACTGAAATAATCAATTATTTCGTTTATGTAATCGATTATTTCATTTGAAATATCACAATTCAGAAATGATTTAGTCGATTAAAATTTTATGCAATTGATTATATCAGAGTAGTATAGCTAGTTAAGGATGAAGTGTAATCGATTATAATTTGATTTAATCGATTACGACAGGGTGAGATGGAAATATCTGACAAGCAGGATCAGAGTAATCGATTATCCCATTGTGGTAATCGATTATTCCAGAGAAGTCCAGAATTTTGAAAAGCACAGGGACATCATGTAATCGATTAAAAGGTCGATTTATTCGATTATTCCAGAGTAAACATGAATTTTCTGGAACACGAATTGAGAATAATCTATTAATTCGATGACGCAATCGATTACAAAAGCTTTGACTTGTTTCTAAAATGCACAGAATGAACAAATAATCGATTAAAGCGATATGGTAATCGATTATTCCAGCTTTTATACATCAAATGTAAATTTTATGCAGCAATCAACATGTGATTCTTATATCAATTTGAGTTGTTATTATTCATGAAATGTCTAAATCATTCATAATCACTGAGAGTAAACATAAGAATGCCACTTAACATACACTAGATTCATCCAAGATTCCAAGCATATTTCTTAAAGTAAAAAATTTGTCCCTATCCAAAGGTTTAGTGAAAATATCAGCCAATTGATTTTTACTGTCAACAAATTCAATCTTAATGTTACCTTTTTGCACGTGATCTTTGAAAAAGTGGTGCCTTATTTCTATATGCTTTGTTCTGGAATGCATGATTGGATTTTTGGAAATATTTATAGCACTTGTATTGTCACATAGAAGTGGGATTTGTTGAAGATTCACACTAAAGTCTTGGAGTTGTTGCTTCAACCATAAACTTTGAGCACAACAACTTCTAGCTGATATGTATTCGACCTCTGCTGTTGACAAGGCTACACATGATTGCTTTTTGCAATGCCAAAAAATTAAAAAGCTTCCCAATAAGTGACAAGTACCACTTGTACTTTTTCTATCCAATTTGCATCCTGCAAAATCAGAGTCAGAATAACCAATTATGTTGATTGTTGTACCTTTTGGATACCAAAGTCCCACTTTTGGTGTAGACTTTAGATACTTTAAGATCCTCTTTACTGTTGTTTGATGGGACTCTTTAGGATTTGCTTGATATCTAGCACACAAGCAAACACTTAGCATAATGTCAGATCTACTTGTTGTGAGATAAAGCAATGATCCTATCATTCCTCTATACTTTGACTCATCAACACCTTTTCCTCTTTCATCTGAATCTAGGTAGGTGGAAGTTCCCATAGGAGTTGTTGCAGCTTTACAATTTTCCATATCAAACTTCTTTAGCATTTCCATACAATACTTTGATTGGCTTAGGAAGGTTCCATTCTTCATTTGTTTAATTTGAAGTCCAAGAAAGAATGTAAGGTCTCCCATCATAGACATTTCAAATTCATTTTGCATACTAGCTACAAATTCTTTACATAAAGAATGATTAGTGGAACCAAAAATGATATCATCAAAATAGATTTGAACCAAAAGTATATCTTTGTTTCTCCTTTTGATGAACAAAGTCTTATCTACTTCTCCTCTTGTAAATGATTGATTAAGCAAGAACTTACTTAACCTCTCATACCAAGATCTTGGAGCTTGTTTCAAACCATATAAAGCTTTTCTCAATCTGTACACATGGTTAGGATATTGATGATCTACAAAACTAGGGGGTTGGTCAACATATATTTCTTCATCAATATAACCATTAAGGAATGCACTTTTCGCATCCATTTGAAACAATCTAAAGTTCATCATACATGCATATGCAAGGAGTAATCTTATGGCTTCTAGTCTAGCAACTGGAGCAAAAGTTTCATCATAATCAATGCCTTCTTTTTGGTTGTAAACCTTTGTAACCAATCTGGCTTTGTTTCTAATTATGTTGCCACTTTCATCCAGTTTGTTTCTAAATACCCACTTAGTGTCAATAGGTGTGTGAGTGGAAGTTCTGGTACTAGTTCCCAAACATTGTTCCTTTTAAACTGATTTAATTCCTCATGCATAGCAATCAACTAATGTTCATCTAATAAGGCTTGTTCAATGTTATTAGGTTCAACTTGTGAAACAAAAGCCATAGTGTAACAAAGATTTCTTAAGGAAGATCTAGTTGATACTCCTTTTGATACATCACCAATAATGTTGTCCAATGATAAATCTCTTGAGGTTCTCCAATCTTTATGATTTAGTGTGGCTGCTTCCTGATTTATATCTTCTAATGCTTCTTTTTCTTCCAGCTTTCTAGCTTCTATGTGTTGTTGTCTTTCTTCTTTATTTTCTGCATCATTATCACTCAAAACTTCATCTTGAGAAGGGTTAATTTCATCACATACAATATGTACTGACTCTTCAACACACAAGGTTCTCTTGTTAAAGACCCTATAAGCTTTACTTTGCAAGGAGTATCCTAGAAAGATAGCCTTATCAGCTTTTGAGTCAAACTTACCAAGATTATCTTTGTCATTGTTTAAAACAAAGCATTTACAACCAAATGCCTTAAAGTGAGAGATATTTGGTTTCCTCCCTTTATAGATTTCATAAGGAGTTTTGTTTAAAATAAGCCTTATGAGAATCCAATTAAGAGTATAACAAACTGTACTCACAGCATCTGCCCAAAAATGCTTAGGTAATTTTGTTTCATTTAGAAGAGTCCTTGCTCCTTCTTCAAGTGATCTGTTTTTCCTCTCCACAACACCATTTTGTTGAGGTTTTCTTGGAGTTGAAAAATTGTGATTAATTCCAAAATCTTCACAGAAATTTTCAAAGTGTTCATTTTGGAATTCACCACCATGGTCACTTCTAATTGAAACAATATTACATCCCTTTTCATTTTGAATTACCTTGGCAAGTTTCTTAAAAGCTGAGAATGCTTGGCTTTTGGATCTTAAGAACAATGTCCAAGTGTATCTAGAGTAATAATCAACTATAACAAGTCCATAATAGTTTCCTCCTAAGCTCATGGTTTTTAAGGGACCAAATAAATCCATGTGAAGCAATTCAAGAGGTCTTGAAGTAGAAATCATATTCTTACTTTGAAAAGAGTTTTTAGTTTGCTTCCCTCTTTGACATGCTTCACAAATTTTGTCCTTTTCAAACTTAAGCTTAGGTAGACCAATTACTAAGTCTTTCCTAATTAACTTGTTGAGATGATGCATGTTTATATGTGATGTTCTTCTATGCCAAAGCCATGTTTCATTCACTTTACTCATCAAGCAATCAGTTTTATGTATGAATGC
>PYAF01006199.1:321823-341913 GCA_007407185.1 Glycine tomentella | reverse complement strand
TTTTCAAACTTAAGCTTAGGTAGACCAATTACTAAGTCTTTCCTAATTAACTTGTTGAGATGATGCATGTTTATATGTGATGTTCTTCTATGCCAAAGCCATGTTTCATTCACTTTACTCATCAAGCAATCAGTTTTATGTATGAATGCATGGTCAATAGACAAGACATAGATATTACCCTTTCTCTTACCAATGTGTGTCACTTCACCATTTTTACTATCATGTATCAAACAAGTCTCGTTGTTGAAGGTGACCTTGAAGCCTTTATCACACAATTAACTTATGCTAAGTAAATTGTGTTTTAGCCCTTCAACAAAAAGCACATCCTTGATTTTTGTATACAAGCTATCTCTAATATTTCCTTGCCCAATTATTTTGCCTTTGTTATTATCCCCATATGTAACATATCCTCTTTCTTCAAGTATCATATCTGTGAGCATGGATATGTCTCCGGTCATGTGTCTAGAGCATGTGTCTAGAGCATCCACTATCTAGATATCAAATTGATGATTTTGCTCTAAGACACATCTGCACAAATCAAGTAAAGTAGAGAAGAAGGGTCCCCAATTTGAGTTGGATCCAAAAGGGTTAGTTGGTTTCTTTCTTTTCTCAATCCATATGCAATCTCTATTTGGCACATAAAACCTTCTAGCATAGCACTTGTAAGATGTATGACCTTTTGACATACAATAATTGCAAGAGAATTTGATGAGTTAGCATGAGAAAATCTATGATACGTATTTGGTTGATTACGTTGTCTATAGTACTTATGTTTTGGAGGTACAAACACAAGCTTATTTTGAGTTCTAGTTCCATGTTTGTATCCCAATCCATAAATATCACCAACATACTTTTGAACACTTAGCATTTCATCTAAGTTACATTTTTCTTTGTAATACTTCCTTAGCAAATCAACCAAATAACTAATTTCACTTTGAAAATCCATATTTTCTCTAGCTTTGGTTATCTTATACTCATCAAATTCTTTCTGCAAGTTTTTGTATTTATCAACCTTAGAAGTTGCTAAGGAGCATGTACATCCATATTCCTTGTAACTTGAAAGAAGTTTGTTATGTTCTTCATTCAGTTTACAAAGCTTTTCTTGCAATTCAACAAGTTTGGAAACATGCCATCTTAAGTCACCCTTAAGTTTGTTGTTAGTTGTAGCTAATCTTTTAGCTTCATTATGCATCTCATGGAAAGCATCAACGAATGTATTGAATTCAGAGTTTACCTCAGATTCTATACTTAATGACTCTTCATCTTCACAAATGGTAGATGTAAGGCATAGATGAGCTTCTACATCTTTTTCAGAAAAGGATTCAGAAATTGTTAATTCATTATCCTCCCAAGCAATGTAAGCCTTTCTAGGCTTCCCTTCTCTTCTAGATCTCTTTTCAACTTGTGGCTTTTTTGATAAAGAGGGACAATTTGATTTTATATGACCTTGCTTTCAACATTCAAAGTAAGTTATTGAGGAGGAGTTGTTGTTCTTGTTGGTGTTGTCATTTCTTTTCTTTTGAAATAGTTGCTTTTTGCCCTTGTTCTTCCTTAGAAACTTGGAAAACTTTCTTATAATGAGATTCATGTTCTCATCTTCTTCATCTTCACTTGAACTCTCATCTTTTTCTATCTTTGGAGGTGCAGCTTTTAGTGCAATGCTCTTATGCTTTTTATCTGCATTTTCGCCATTTGTTAGTTGAGATAATTCAAGCTCATATTCTAAAAGCTTACCAAACATAGCTGCCATAGACATTTGTGATAGATCCTTTGATTCTTTTATGGTTGTGACTTTAGGTTGCCAATCCCTTGTTAGACATTTGAGAATTTTGATATTCATCTCTTCTACATCAAAGGTTTTTCCTAGTCCAAGCAAGTGATTTACAATGTAGGTGAATCTTGTTTGAAGCTTTAAGATGTTCTCATCATCTCTCATTTTAAACATTTCATATTCATGAATGAGAGTGTGCTTTCTTGATCTTCTCACATCATCAGTACCTTCATGTGTAACATCAAGTAATTCCCACATTTCTTTGGCACTCTTGCACCTAACTGTCCTGAAAAACTCATCAGAAGATAAAGCAGAGGTTATTATATTTTTTGCTTTGAAATCATATTGAACCATTTTCTTTTCTATTTCTGACATTTCATCCCATTCTTTTGGTATTGTTTTGCCATCAACAATCTTGGTTGGAATGTATGGACCTTTCTCAATACAATTCCAAGCACCCGGGTCATTTGACTGGATGAAGATTTGCATTCTATTCTTCCAAAAGTTAAAATGTTCCCCTTCAAACAAAGGTGGTCTATTCAATGAGGCTCCCTCCTTGAATGTTATTTGATTATCATTCATTTTCAAGGATTTTGAAAAGATCTTGAGCAAATTACAAGAACTAGCTCTTGATGCCAATTGAAAATATAATAAACACTTGTATAAATAACCAAGAGGGGGGTGAATTGGTTTTACCTCAGAGTTTTTAAAATTTTTTCAGAATTGCTACAGCGGAAGACTTTCAAGAAGGATCGTATCTTTTAAAAACAATTAAGAAGACAATATCTTCACCTTAACCAATCAAACCACTTTAGTGCTATGACCAATGTTGTAATATGAACAAAACTTAAAACTTCAAGAACAATATGAAGATAAACAGAATTATTCAAACACACAAGATTTATACTGGTTCACCTCTCAACCTCGGAGGCTACATCCAGTTTTCTTCTAACCAACACTTGGTCAGAGTTCCACTATAACAAATATAATATCTTTACAAGCTTACAAAGATCTCTCTTACCCTCCCAAGGTAAAATTCAAAATCTAAACCTATAGATTTCTCAAAAGATCTATAACCAGAGATCCCCTCTCTGTTCTTCCCTCTAGAAACCTTTCTAGATAAAGCTTTAAAGATCACAATTTTCTATAAGAACATTCAACAACAAATACAACACAAATATCAACAATAACCAAGCTTATAGTTCAAGAAAGATATCACCTCTCATTCCTCAGTGAATTCAATAAAATGAATGATCTAACCAGACTGAGAATGTATGCAAATGATCTTTCTTGATGACTTCTTTAATTGGAAAGCTTGAACAAAACTTTGCATCATGTAGACAATGATTTCATAACATGACAAACCCCATGACTCTTAGAATCCTTTTGATTTTCTAATCTCCCTCTTTCTTTTTGCATTATGAACTCTTGAAGGTGATTTTCTAAGTGCTTGTTTGAAAACTTCACAATGTATTTATTTTTTTAAACCAGTACAAGCTGTTCTATTTATAAAAAAACAGATTAACTAAATGTAATCGATTATTTCGTCAATGTAATTGATTATTTTAACTCAGGTAATCGATTATTTTAACCAGATAATTGATTAAAGTGTTCATCAGGATTCTGGAAAAATGCCAAGAACAAAATAATCAATTAAGTCATCTTGTAATCGATTATTCCAAATGACCTGTGTTTCCTGATACACACAGATAATCGATTAATTTCTCAAATAATCGATTATCATATATAATGTGAAAAACCCATTAATGTATATTTAATCGATTACAATAATCTGGTAATCAATTAAACCAGAAAAAAAATACATTTGAGAATTATGCAGTGACTCAGATAATCGATTATTCCGTGATGTAATAGATTATCACAGAACAAGTCTGATTCTGTGTTAGACTTATTTAATCGATTACGAATTAATGGTAATCGATTAAAATGTTCATAATTCAATATGCAGACCTGTTCACAGGCATTTAATCGATTATATCATATAGGTAATCGATTAAAACAGTGAAAAACTGTTTTTTCTAAGAATCTAATTGCCTTTATGACTTACATCTAAATGTTTATTGCCATATGATTAGAAATGATTTAATGTATGTATGAATGCATGAATCACTCAAGATAGTGAGAATTATGAGGCTTTAACCACTTGAACCAAGCTTGAGCAAGAAATTACAAATGCCATCAATTGAGTGGGCATGTAAAACATCAAAACTTGCATTCATCTTCTTCTTGATTCCATGACTTCATTTTCCTCATAGCTAACAATTTTGACTTGAGAATGATGTGTTAATTGATGAGTCTTGAAAATACTTTGATGTCTAATGATTGATGGACTAATTGATGATGATAATGTATGATTATTGAACCTTATGTAATGGTGGATAAACTGATGGTTATTATGAGATGCCCTATTATGAGAAATCTAAGAATTATGCTATATGTATGATTTCTACATATTATGTTATATATGTGATGATACTAGATCAAGTTTTAATTGTTAAGTTTTATATTGCTTTAGTATGCTTATTTTTTGTGAGCGCGTTATTGCACATGTAGTTTATGCATGTGATGATCCTGCATCCGATGTATATGGGGAATAGATGGATAGGATGTGGTTCATGCCTTTGGAAAGTTCATTGATATGTCTACCTAGGCGTGAAGATGTGTTATCTCTTTTGTTTCCTTTTAGCGTCATGTATAGCGTTGACTGGCTCAGAGTTGTTATATATATATATATATATATATCATGTGATGTTTTATCTTGGTATTGTGCATTTTAGCTTTTGGCATTTGAAACCTGAAAAGTTCATAAGTATTTTCATAATTAAATCCATAGAAGAGTTTTAAATGAATTAAATAAAGTCTTCAGCTTGAATTAGTTCTTAGTTCCATATAACGACGACGAACCATTACAAAGTGCACCATGTTGCTTTAAATCGAAAAGGCCTTCAATTTCCATTATCTTTTTTATCGAAAAATATTATTAGTTAGTTTGTTAATTTTTGTTAGCGGGAGGATTTAAACCCACAACCTCTTCATCCTTCCTTTCTCTTCTCCTTTACCACTAAGCCAACCCTAGATCTCTTTAATCTCCATTAGTTATAGGATTACTGTAGCATAACAAGACAGAATTATGATCAAAATTCTTTTTCACCAAATAAAATTTGCTCCTTGTAAAACTAATGGAATGCTTTCTGTCAAAACCATCAGTACGTGTAATGCTCTCATTTTAGTTGTTCTTTGATCACATTGAACATATAGATATCCCACGTGCACAAAGTAAACTAAGACTTTTTTTGGCATTGATTTGTTGAGTGTATGATTAACAATTTGGAATAGTGGCCAAATGGGATCTTGTATATATTGATATGAATTGAAAATAGTTATAAGTAAGGTGTATGTTTAATTTAATTAATTTTTTACATGTATGTAATTTTTATGCATAATAGGAATAATAAAAACTATCATATTTTTTTAGTAAAAATCACATTATACATCGATTCTAACTAAAACCAATCTAAAAAGTGACCTAACAACCATAGCTTTGTGAAAAAATCGATGTTGTATAATACTTTCTACATCGGTTATTTAAACAACCGATTTAGAACATTGACATATTTACATATTGTGACACACATGCTACATTGGTTTCATGCATAATGTAGATTGAAAAGTGTTTTCCACATCGATTTAAAAAATTATCGTTGAAAGTCTTTTTTGTAGTAGTGGTCCATTGACACTTCAAGAATATATAATCTCCAATTTTGATCACACAAGAATCTATATAACCTTTTAGAAACCACATTTCCCCCTTTGAAGTTCCTTTACAAGGTAAATTTTGTGCTGGAAAACTCCATAATTAACAAGTTACAATTATTAAGAAAAGAAACACATATATTGGCCTTAGCCATAGAAATATTTCCCAAATGTTGCTCAAATGTAGAAAGAATATCATAAAAGTCACCCACTAGAACCTAAGGTTCCACAATCTAATGCCTTAATTTTCTCAAGTAATCACAAAGATGCCAACAAATGGAATAAATAGGACTTGCATAAACACCTAAGCAAACCCACATCTGATTCTTCAAGGCTAAAAAAAGGAGCAATGGCTTGTGACATAGAATCAATAACTTGATAATAGAAAATGCTAAATGCATTTCTTAAAACCTAGATTCATCAAACATGCCCATGAACTTCCTCGGACCCTATTAAATAATATCATTTTTACTTATAAAGCTTTTAATCCTTTTCATAAATAAAGATAAACTTTGGCTTGTATCTTTTCATCATCTCGTGCATATGTTGATGACTTTACTACTCACAAACCCTTTAACATCCCATAAATGTATAGAAAATTCTTTAAATCCAATCAAGATAAATAAATAAAAATGTAATGGAGCCCAAGCACAAAAAGTCTTTGTTTTTGCATTTCTACCAACATCCTATCATGTTCTTTGTCCCCTACCTAAGATAAACACTAAAAGGAGAGTTGAATAGTATCTTAGATAGAACTTAAAACTTTCTCAAGTGATGCAGGTTTTCATAAAGCAAGCTGGATCACAAGTTCAAAATGGATTATTTGCACAAGAGCTTCCAATAACTTAAAACATGTTTTCACAAAGCAAGCTTGATCACAAGTTCAAAATGGATGCTCTGCGCAAGAGCGTACAAAAGCTTAAAACAAGTTTTCACAAAAGATATTTTTAACAACTTGTTCGCCCAATAGTAAGATAGAAACAACTAAAGATAAACAAGTTATAACATAAGCTGGAGAAAAACACAAGGTTTATACTGGTTTACTCAAACTCTTAAGCTACGTTTAGTTTTCCTTTAAATCCTTCAAGGGTTCCACTAATCATAAACTTATTACAAACAATTTTTACCCTGTCACTTCTGACTACAACAGGTATTCTTTAGGCTACTTCTGGATCACCCTTAATCTCCCCTTGAGATTAAGAGCACCCAAGTATTCTTTGATCATTAAGCCAGTCTTGGCTTTCCAAACAACATTTTGAATGAATACAATATTCAAATCTAACAAAGAAAGAGTATACCATTAAGCTTTAATACAAGCAAATAACTTAGCTATGCAATGAATAAACTTTCTAAGTTCTTTGTATTTGAGCATCCAATATTTTTGACAAAATTTCAGCACTTCAAAATTAATTGTAGTCTCGTGTTCTATGTTGATCCTTGAGACACTTTTATAGGCTTCAGTGAAAGTCTCTATTACAGGATTAGAGTCTTCCTTTGATAAGACTATTATCTCACAATTGTCATTCTTTCAAAAGTATTTGTTATAGTACTTTTTCGCTCAGGCAAGTTCTCTGCTTCCATTACTTGTACTATTGTGGCTCTTGCAGGTAATTCTTCTTTTCTATCTATAAGAACACAACTTGAAATTCAAATATTAAAGGAAATTCAAACCATACAGCAAGAAGGAAAATTCAAATAATATAATGTTCTAGTAAGCGAATCAAGCTCGGAATGCTTTCATGTGCAAGCCAATCATATGGATGTTAACTAACTCAATATAAAGCTTTAACACAAACATTGGACGCTTGTTTTTTTAAAAAAATACTAGGCTATCCTTTTAACTTTAATAAAAACAAGTTCAATTATAGTGGACGCATGGAAAACTTAAACTATAAGTTTAAGATGTTACCTAATAAGGATAGGATAGTGTATACCTTTAACACTTGAACAATTCCATTAGTCGATGTAAAATTTAATACTTATGTTAGCATCAAAAACTTTACAAAATGATGAAGAACATGACATTGTCTAATGTGTAAGGTTTTAACACTACTTCCATGGCTTGGCTTGATACACTTGCAATTTCCATTCCCACCTCAACATAGGATCTGATAGTTTAGAATCCAGAAAACTAATCATGTTTACATGTAATATCTCCACATTCACAATAATCTTAATGCCATAATTGTTTAAGTATTCACCACGACCATGTTGAGCCATCTTTTCCATAAACATACTTGGTCCTTAAATAGGCACGTCTGCACCTGCTTGGCCTTTTCCTCCTTTACATATTTAGATTAATTAAACCACATTGAAGGCATGTAGAATAATTTGACAAGCACTTGTGTCATTATGTTCCACCAAGTCTCCTTATTTCTTCTCATTGTGATTCCATTTTTCTTTTTCCTGAATGAATACCTTCGTGATCAACTACAACAATTTAGGTATCATCATTTAGCAATGATTGCAAAGAGCTCACGTCTTTATTTTCCTCCTCAGGCACAGTTAAGACATTGTATTTCTTTCCACCTTAATTTTCTTCTCTTGCTTACACCACTCGCCAACGCCTCCTTTACTGACACCATTTAAATTATTTTCCCTTTGTTTGACTATTTCACTCTAGTAACCATCAACCAATTTCCATTCAAAGCAACTTCCTCATTAATTGCACTAGCCACCTATTCCAGATTAAGGTTCACATGATAGTTTTTTTCTCCAATGCTCCTTCAATTGTCATGTTTATTTTTGCCAAATTTGTTATCACCACATACTTTGGGCAATCTGTAGTTGTATATCCACAAAGCCCACACCTTTTGCATGGTAAGTTTAACCCTTCATATTCTACATTAAACTAGTTATTTCTAAACCATACTCTTCTATTCACCAAAAAGCAAAAACATACTCTTCGTACCACAAGTTGATCAAGATAAATCCCCTACAAACCCATGTGAACCTTCTCCTAGATGCATCAGTTGTCCTTATATCATATATTTTAAATGAAAAATATAAGGCTTATAAATATATTGTTAGTGTAAGAAAAACTAAATAATCTAATCATGATTATACATAAACAACATAAGCAATTAGATTAAGTGCGGAAAAATTAAGATCATAAATAGCAACTGCCATTGCTATTCTTGTTTGCTTCAAAGATGAACTGTAGCTGTCCATGAGTCAAGTAATCTGTAAATAGTTTATGAGTCTTCAAACTAATTAATTTGACTTTTGGCTTAAGGATCTTCTATGCTTTCACTATCACTCACTGATGGTGTATTGAGATTTTCAGATAGCAAGCACAGGGAACTTAGCCATGGTGCACATCTCCTTTTATAACCTTTTCCCATCAAAGAGGTTGTTTTTTTATATGCATAAAATGTGGGCACCTTAAAATAAGGGATAAGATTAACTGATAAGATTAGTAACAACTTATTCCTAAAAAGATAAGGGATAAGATTAGCAACAACTTATTCATAAGAATATAAGGTGAGTGGACCACCTTATGTGGTTTTGACTTAGTCAAGCAACAGAAAATAAACTAACATTCTCCCACTTGGTCCACATATCTCATCATACACTTTAGTGAGAAATAAAATACATGAATCATGGAGATAGTTCCTCTAATATATACACGAGTAGTATCTTCCATGTATTACATTGCATTATATTTCTCAAGCCCATACAACTTAATGAATAAATCCAATATTTATTCTAGGTCCAAACTTAATTGATGTTTCTCAGAATAAATAATTATAGATGCGCATAAACTGAATGAAAAACATCACAATAGAGTTTCTTAATATCATTTTTACAATGAAAATCACATATGGGAACCAAGTCCCATCTTTTCCACATGATCCTTAAATTTAAATGGTGGCATGTCCTTAGTTAAAGGATCGACAATCATTAATTCAGTGTTAAAGTGTTCAATAACCACTGTATTATCTTTAGCACTTTCTCTTATGGCTAGATACTTAATGTCGATGTCCTTGCTTCGACTACAATTTTTGTTATTCTTAGCCATAAAAACAGCAGTTGAATTATCACAGTATATCTTCAATGGCCTAGAAATGGAATCCATAACTCTAAGCCCAGAAATGAAACTCCTTATCCATACACCATGTGAGGTAGCCTCAAAACAAGAAACGAACTCAACCTCTATAGTGGAAGTAGCAGTCAATTAAGGTTTGCCTGACACTTCTCTAAGACACAATATTGGCTAGCATAAAAATATATGTCAAAGTTATTGACTTCAACGCAGCCAGTGTAGTCTGAATCTGAGTAGTCAATCACTTCCAAATTCTCAGTCCGTCTGTACATAAGCATGTAGTCCTTAGTTTCCTAAAGTTATCTCATTACTTTCTATGCAACTTTCCAGTGGTCTAAACCTGGGTTACTTTGATATCTCCTTAACACTCCAATCGCAAAAGCAATATCAGGTCTTGTGTAGACCTGAGCATACATAAGGCTTCCAACAGCTGAAGCATAAGGAATGTTCTTCATTTGTTCCCGCTCAAGATCATTTTTCAGGAACTGGCTTAAATCAAACCTTTCACCCTTCACAATGGCAGCTACACTTGGTGAACAATCACTTATTCTAAATCTTTTCAAAACTTTGTTAATATAGGTCTCTTGAGACAAATCAAGAACACCTCTTACTCTGTCTCTTGATGCCAATAACGTAAGAAGCATCACCCATATCCTTTATATCAAAGTTCTTAGAGAGAAATTATTTTACCTCATATATCAAACCCTTGTCATTGGTTGCAAGTAAAATATCATCCACATATAAAATAAGGAAACAAAGTTTGCTCCCACTGACCTTTTGGTATATACAATGATCCATAACATTTTCTACGAAACCAAATGAAGAAATAACGTCATGAAATTTTAAGTACCACTAACGGGAGGCTTGTTTCAATCCATATATAGATTTCTTAAGCTTGCATACCAATTACTCACCCTTAGCAGAGGAGAACAATTCATGTTGTTTCATATAAACCTCTTCCTCTAGGTCTTCATTGAGAAAAAGCCATTTTCACATCCATTTGTTGCAACTCTAAGTCAAAATGTGCAACCAGTGCTAAAATGATGTGAAGAGAATCTTACATAGATACAAAAGAGAATGTCTCCTTGTAGTCAATTACTTCCTTTTGATTAAATCCCTTGGCTACGAGTCTTGCTTTATATCTTTCAATGTTGCCTAATGAGTCTTTCTTAGTTTTGAAGATTCATTTACATCCAATGAATTTTGCACCATCAAGCAACTAAACAAGATCCCAGACTCCATTCAATGCCATATAATTCATCTCATCTTGCATAGCATCATACCACAAGTTTGATTCTTTAGAACTCATGGCTTGTGAAAATGTTTCATGATCATTTTCAGCTCCAATAGTATAGTCAGATTCCTATAGATACAACAAAGTCACTCGATATCATTGATTTCTTTATTCTGGTAAATCTAGTTAATGTTGTTTCGTTATCATCTTGAGGAACTTGTTGTTCAATTGGTTGATCAACAATTTATTCTTGCTCCTCATGAACAACTTGATCTACTAGATTATCAGCAGGTTGTGGATCTTGAATGATAGGTTGCACAACACCCGGTTGAGCTGGAAGGGTGTTGTTAATAACAACCAATCTAAGATCTGAAGTGGATGGTTGAATAACTGAATGATCTTTGACAGAAACAAAATCTTTGGATTGATCGCTCCCACTAATTAAGTCATTCTCAAGAAATTTAACATTTCTTGATTCCACAATCCTAGTACTGTGAAATGGACAGTAAAATTTGTATCCCTTAGACCTTTCAGCATATCCAATGAAGTATTCACTAATGGTCCTTGGGCCAAGCTTCTTTTCTTATGGGTTATATATTCTCACTTCAGATGGGCATCCCCAAACGTGTACATGTCGCAAACTTGGTTTCCAACTCTTAAATAACCCAAATGGTGTCTTTGGGACAACCTTAGTTGGAACTCAGTTCAATATGTACACTGTCATCTTCAGTGCTTCAGTCCACAATGACTTAGGATGCTTGGAGCTACTAAGCATACTTTGGACAATGTCCATTAAGGTTTGATTTCTTCTTTTTGCCACACCAATATGATCCGGAGAACCAGGCATAGTGTACTGGGCAACAATCCCATGTTCTTGAAGAAACTTCACAAATAGACCAGGTGCTTGTCCATTCTACGTGTATCTACCATAGTATTCATCACCTCTATCGAATTTCATGATCTTAATTTGCTTTACTCATTGTTTCTCCATTTCGGCCTTAAAATCTTTAAAAGCATCTAAAGCTTCATCTTTAGAATAAAGTAAGTAGATATACATATATCGTGAAAAATCGTCTATGAAGGTGATAAAGTATTTCAGACTACTTGCGTCCATGTCTAGACAACAAATATCTGTATGTATGATTTCTAATAGATTTAAGCTCCTTTGCACCTTCTTAGACTTGTTAGTTTGCTTACCCTTAATGCAATCTATACAAGTATCAAAATCCAAAGCACTAAGTACCCCTTCAGTTACCAATCTCTTAATTCTCTCGATAGAGATGTGTCCTAATATTAGGTGCCACAACATAGAGGAATCTTCATTCATAACACATCGATTCATGCCAACATTAACATGCATAGCATCATAAGTGGTATTATTTTGCAAATAAATATAGAAAAGACCATATTGCAAATCAATCCACCATGTGTTATGATTAATCATATTAGATTCATAACAAACTAAAGAGGTAAACATACCTTTCTTTTCAAACCATAGCTTGAACTTAAGACAATCTTTTATTCATGTGCCCTTTCTCTTTATAGAAGAAACACCTGGATTCTTTCTTAATTCCAACTTGAGGTGGTATTTTACCACTTCCCTTGTTCTTATGGTCTTTCTTATTATCCTTCCTTTCAGTCATCATAAGATAACTCTCTCCTTGTTCCAACTGCAACCTCCCCTCCTCCTGAACACACATGGTCATGAGTTCATTGATAGACCATTTATCTTTATGTTTGTTGTAGGAGATCTTAAAGGGACCATATGATTATGGGAGAGTATTCAGAATGAAATGCACCAGAAAAGAGTCAGACATGTTCACCTCTAGAGTTTTGAGTTAAGCTGTAATGTCCCTCATCTGCATGATGTGCTCACGCACACCCCTCAGAGTATTGAGCTTCATGGAAGAAAAATTCATTACTAAGGTATTGGCCAATGTCTTCCTTGAAGTTTCAAATTGTTCATCAATGTACTTCAGGAGCACTCTCACATTGTAATATTGTTTAACTGAGTCGTTAATACCATCCTATATTTTAGTCTTTAATGAACATCACATAGAGTCGGTTGGATCTTTCCCATTTCTCATACAGATCTATCTGCTCTGTTTCACTGTTCTCTATAATTGCTAGTGGCTCAACTTTTAAGATAGCATAATTAATGTTCATATACCCTAACGTCAGTAGAATCTTTTCCTTCCAGATAGAAAAATAATTCACTCTCAATTTCGGGACATCACTTGTATTAATAAGTTGTATAGTTACAAAATAATTCAACATATATGCTTATCATTAAAATTTGAGACAAAAATAATATATCATGTTTTACCAATGTAAGTCATGCTTATAAAATTGTGAATTTAGCGACATAAAATTTGCCTGTGGACTAAAATTTTAATTCAATTAAATTCACATGATAAAACTATCAAATTATATTTCTTGATCCCTGTGGATAAATAAAAAAAATATATAATTTTAATATATTATCCTAATTAATCATACAAAACTATAATAGAAATTCCTGTGGGATGATATCTATTATATTATATATGACTAGTTACAATTAATATCATCTTCCTTATGTGATCTGGAGGGTCTTAATATATAATTTAAATAATTAAAGTTGTTGTGACTAGGCTTTAATTAATTAAATTATAAAGATCACTAAATATTATCTAATTTCCAAAATTAATTTTATTGTAATTAACCATAAACAATAAAATTAAATAATCAATCATTCAGATTAATCAACTTAATATTACATGTATAGGAAAATATAAATTAATACATGTAATGACAGAATAACAATAGATCATGTGAACATATATCACAAAATTGTCATTAGTTCAATTGGCAAAATGCTTTATAGTCATTTATTTGGTTACGAGTTCAATTCTCATTTAATGCATTTTATTTACACAAATCAAAATAAAAATAATAAATAAAATAAAAATGAAAATAGTAACAATAAATTATAATATTATGTTTAATTCCTTATATGATCTTTAAACAACTTAATATATAATTTTAATTAAATTATAGATATTGTGACTAATCCATAATTAATTAAAATTATAAAGATCACTTAGATATAAAACTTAATCATATAAGAATAAATCATATTATGCACTTCAAGATCAAGATATAATATAATGATAAATAAAATTTTCATATATAATTGCATAATTAAAACATAATATTATGCATTTGAATATATATATATATATGGATAGAATGAACTTTTTCAGAATATATTCATGCATAAAATAAATCAAAACTCTACAAATTCCAAAATTAAACACGAACGCATGAAATGTATAACATGAAGAAAAAGCAAATAAATATTATATAAGTTGCAATAGCCTAGTGGTTCATGTGAATTTTCCTAAAAGTGCTAGAGGATGTGGGTTTGAGACCCACATGGTGTGAAAATAGTTTTTTATTTATTTATTTATTATTGTTCATCATCTTCAATCTTGAGTCGGGTCACTTTGGCACAGTTGCGACCCACGGACCCGAATTAAAAATCCAATGGATTTTCAACCTTTTTTCAACACCGAAATCCATATTTTAACTTACAGAAAGCTTAAAAATTCAATTTCCATATGATTCCTAAGTTTCTTAATAATTAAAACGTTCAAATAAAATACTTATATTTCAATAAAACAATATTCAAATATATGAGTGTCAAACAAAAGTAAGGCAGAGACAAAAATGGGCTCTGATACCAAATGTAAAAAAACTAAATAATCTAATCATGTTTATACATAAGCAACATAAACAATTAGATTAAGTGCGAAAAAATTAAGATCATAAATATATTCCGTCATTGCTATTATTGTTTGCTCCAAAGATGAATTGTAGTTGATCATGAGTCAAGTAATCTATAAATAGTTTATGAGTCTCCAAACTAATTAATTTGACTTTTGACTTAAGGATCTTTTATACTTTCACTATCACTCACTGATGGTATATTGAGATTTTCAGATAGCAAGCACAGGGACCTTGACTATGGGGCACATCTCCTTTTATAACTTTTTTCTATCAAAGAGGTTGTTTTTTTATATATAGTTTAAATATATATGTTTTTAGTTCCAAATAAGTATTTGGACCAATAGGCTTGGTTGTTTTTAAGCCAATACTTTATTGGCTCGGCCAGACAAATTGGCCTAGTTTCTTTTGGGCCGCAAATTAAAGAACCTAGCCAATCAAGCCATTCGGCCTGCTTGTCGAGCTTGGCCCATTTTTAAGCTTTAATTTTCATTAGTTTTTATTCTACTAAAGTTCTTAAATTTCATTTCTGAATTCCAAAGTTGCTCGGATCGAGCGGAAGCATAGTCAATGGGGAATGAAGTAAAATCAAATCAAAGAAGGTAGAAATCCTATATACTAAACTAACCAATAAATAGATACAGATGAACCATTTCATAATAGAAAGAGCCTGTTGTAACTTGGGCCTTGTTAAATAGAAGCAAAAGACTTTCACTTCTAAATCCAAAGGGAGAATGAACCTAAGAAGAACATAGAAAGTCAAGAAGAAAAGGCATACCTTTCCAATACCTACAGCAGCTCCCGCTAAAGCAATTGTAGCAGCTTTAGCACCTATTGTTTGTATTTGGACAGCGATTTCACTCGTAGCCTCAAACCTAAGCTTTCAGGCTTCGAGCTCTGACCTTTAATCAGTGAATAAGGGAAACCATTCGAAAAAGGTTAATCAATCAAGAATGCATCTATATTTTTAATTAAAAATTTCAAAATATTTTAAATTCATTTTTGGAAAAACCTCATAAGTAAAAATGTTATAAGTTATATATAAATTTAAGGCTTATATATGTCTTAGGTCCCCGATAAATAGTCGATTTTTGTTTTAGGTTTCTAATAAATTTTTTGTTGCATTGGATCCTTGATATATCAAAATTTTATTTTGAGTATCTGTCATCAATTAAGTGATATCTAAATTATTGTTTATATTGAAAATATATATTCACAAGATATCATGTTATCACTTAACTGATAACATATTTTTAAAACAAATTTTGATATATTGGGATCCATTGCAACAAAAAAACTTATTAGGGGCCTAAAACAAAAATAAGTCATTGATAGAGACCTGAAACATATTTGAACCTCAATTTAAATTTATTTACAAAGCTAACATTTTTACAAAAAGTACATTTATATAAATGAAAATAATATCACACACTTACTAATATAAAATTATATATATATATATATGTATATATATATATATATATATATCAACATTCCTTATTATTTTCACATATATTTTAAATATTAATATACATATCTACTAACATTTTTATTATAATTGAAAATATATTAAAATAAAATAATATTAAAAATATATATATTATGAATAAACACTCAGCACAAATTAGTACGTACACTAGTTTAACACAACATATGATTATGTACATGAAGAAAAGAATATTTTGTTTCTTTTTTTAAATTTTAGATTTTTATTTATTTATTATTACAAGGGAAAGCTCGGCACATCGATAAAGTTATATCTTTGTGACTTGTTGATAATGAGTTGAAATATGGAAACAACCTCTTTTCATATACAATAATAAGATTGAGTATAATATTATTCCTTTACATTCACATAGTAAGGAACATGTGGATAATAGGATACTTACATCAGTTCAACACAATATATGTAGATCGAGTAAAGAATCTTGAGTTTTATTTATATATATTTTTTTTATCTTATTTGATATGTTGATATTTTTTCTATTTAATAGTTTTTTGGCTTCTTGATAGGATCTCAAAATATTTTTATAAGTTTCAATCGTTTGTCTCAGCTATAAGACTAATTCTTAAAATGAAACTTAGTCACATTTAAATCAAACTCTTCACCCTCTCCAAACATCTATGTGGGAATCAAACCTAAATATTTTGTCATAAATTAGCCCTTGTATGTTATCAACTTTGCCACACCTATTAGGTGTTGGATTTTTGCTCATGTAAGGATTTTTTAGAATAAACAGATTTATTTTATATTTATTTGTTCTATTTTTAATTTATTAATATATAATCTCATCTTAATTTATTAGTTCCTATGAGTGTTCATTATCCACAATTTACGGACAACATATGTCAGTAATTTATTGGAGAAAAAACTTGACATTTCTTAAATAATATAGGCTAAAATAAATATATTTTAATATAAAAAGGACCAATACCAAAACATTACAATTTTATAAGGACTTAAAAATATTATTAGGGATAAAAGCGTAAAATGAGTATATTATAAAAATCAAAATTATAATTTTTTATAGAGATTAAAAGCATAAAACGAGTATAATATTCTATACATCTAATTGCAATTGTCATGTATTTTTTCCAAAAATAATTCACATTTTAAACTTTTAATGTAACATTAATTACTTTTTATATTTATAGCAGTATTTTTTTATATATTAAATATGAACATTAAAATCTAGAAATGAACTAATGATAATGTAAGATTAATTTTAAAAAAAATTATTATATTTTTTATATGTTTATTTTTTTTCTTGCTATGTAAAATAACCTATTACAAGAAAAAATTTATTTATTTTTATCTCATCTATTTCTACATCAATCCACCTTAAAATTAATGAGATGAATGAATATATATATATATATATATATATATATATATATATATATATGCTATTTCAGATATTAGATCAACAATGGTGGCCACCACTAACTCCGTTCTCTTCCTCATACTCTAATGTTTCCAAAACACACTGTGAAATCCCACCGACCCAAACCCTCGTTATTCATGACCTCATGGCTCATTGATGACCTCGTGTCAAGCTTCGTCTCCTCCACAAAGCGGAAAGTGTTAATTAATTCAAGGGTAATATGACAATTTTTTTAAAAAATAAACATAGACGCATTTAAATGATATGTCCGTATTTAAATTAATAACACATTAATTACCAAAAATATTAATAACACATTAATTACCAAAAAGATTAATAACACATTAAACTCAAGGGAGAAAAGACAAGAGTGCATTATATAACTCATTTATGATATTGAGTTTCAAAAATGAAAATGGCATTGCTTTATAATTACTATCTTTATTTTTATTTATAAGGTTTAAATTTAAAATGATATTTGTTTTTTTATATAAGATTCAATATATATAATGCTAATTACATTAATTATTTTTAGACTAAAAATATATTTCATTAATTAGGTAGCAGTTACAATTTGTATGCATAGATGGAAATTACTTTCTATAAATATTAAACCCAGCACTCTGTGCTTCATTCACAAAACACAAATCACTTTAGTCAACTCTTCAAGTCTTGATCTTCCAAAGAGATTTCAACAAAAATAAGAAAAAAATTCACTTGCCTTAAACATGCAAAGCCTAATAATCACTTGTGTTTTCATTCTTGCCTTTATTATTTCACCATATTTATGTCATAGTGTTGGAACCAACGCAATTTATAATGTGATAAGTTATGGTGCTAAGGGAGATGGAAGATCAGATGATTCACAAGTGTGTTTCTGTTGTGTTATTTACAATTTTAAAGCTTATTGTAGTTTTGGATTTTCTATTATTGTTATTTTTTGGATTTATTCTCCTTTGTTTTTTGTGAATTTTTTATATAATTTTAATTATATAATTTTGATCTATTTGTCAACATTCAATATTTAACTTAATGAAAATGCTAATTTTACATTTTATTACACAACCAAGTTAACACTATGTGTGGAGCACAAGGGGCAGCAACTCTACTTTGAGTTGATGGTAGGCATTTTTAAAAGATTATTCTATTTTGAGTTGATGGTAGGCATTTTTAAAAGCATGGCAAAGCATGTGTGGAGCACAAGGGGCAGCAACTCTACTTATACCATCGAACTATGTATTCTTGGTGTCAAGCTTAATACTAAAGGGTCCTTGCTCCGCAACAATTCAAATTCAGGTATTTCTAATATCACATCCAACTAATTACCACCAATATGTTATTTCTTTTTGTTTCATTAAGTTTTTTTGGTACTTTAGGCCTTGATCGGAGTGAGTGTGAGTCTTCCGTTTTCTATTTATTTTAAAATGTATTTTGAAACGGAAATGCGTTCGACAAAAATGGGACTGAGTTAGTTTTTTTCCTTATTTTCAAAATAATTTTTAGTCTATTTCAAAAATAATAAAAATGAGTTTACTAATTCAAATAATTTTCCCTTCACTTCACGATGCTTTGTTAATCTCTTTCTTTCCATTGTTTGATCCTCGTCACTCGCCGCTCATCGTCGTTGGCCGTCGTTGGCTGTTCTCCCTCTCGTATGGTGCTTTATCTTTCTCTCTCTCTCTTTCCCTTTCTAACCCGTTGTCGTTGGTTGTTTGCCGCTCGCCACCGCCACCGCCACCACCATCTCCTCCTCGTCTCTCTCCCAAGATCTGGATATACTTCGATGCCGATCCTCCCCCCCCCCCTCCCAAAGATCATCGCGTGCCCCTGTCACATGTTTATGTTCTGTGTTTTGGGGTTCTATATTTTTTTGCTACGTGTTTTAGGGGTTAGGATCTAGATTTTTTTGTGGTGAGTTCTGATTTTTGACATTGAGTTTGGAGTTGTGGATTCAACTCTTCTCTGAATTATAGATTGAAGGTCATGGTCAATAACTTCAAAATAGTTAAATGACTCCTCTTGCTGAAACAAATTTTAAAACAAAAGAGATGGGTGTATTTGGTTGTGCCATTTAATCTGTAAAATTGGATTAAAAGTGATGGTTGTTGTTTGTGTGGAGTTGAAAATGACGTTGAATTTGGAGGATGGAGAAGAGGCAAGTAGATCCAAGGAGAGTTGTTAAATTGGCATCATGCTTCACAAGGAATGTGATACGGGTTGGAGCCTAGAGGAGTTGCTGATAAAGATAACTTTTTAGTCAAAGTTGATTTTAAAAATAAAAAAAAACTGAAAATAAAACAAAATTTAAAACTGAAAATTCAAATCTAAAATTAAGTTTAGTTTATTAAAATTTTAAAATTATAAACTAAAAAAATCCTGAACGGGACCTTAAAGTATTATGATTTTTTAGTGTAATTTTTATTTTAATATTTTAAATTAGTCCCTAATAAAATATTTTTATTTATTAATTCTCAAGTTTTTATTAAAGGCCATTTTATTCACTTTTTAATTATTTAAATACCATTTTTAATTTGATTTGTATAAATATAACAAGTTTTTCACTTGATCTCTAGACTAGGATAAGGATAAAATATAAAATAAAAAAATTATTAT
>PYAF01006199.1:299196-318105 GCA_007407185.1 Glycine tomentella | reverse complement strand
AGAACAATTTTATCTCTCTCTTGAACTAGGGAATACTCCTCACAAAATTATACTCAAGAATAATATTATAACAAATAATATTATAAGAGAAGAGAAGAAGATTTTGGTGTGAAGAATATGAAGGAAGGGGGTCTTTATTTATAACCCCTAATCTTCCTCCCTTGGCTTGTTCCCACCGATGTGGGACTTGCCTCCAACACACATAACCGTAAATCAATGTCAAGGTGCCATATTCTCTAATATTTATATTCGTGCTCCTGGTTATAGTCCCAACACTGATGGAATTGACATTAATTCTTCCCAAAATATCATGATAAGAGATTCCTTTATAGCATCTGGTAAACCAATAAATTTTCATCTATCTTATACATGTACATATCATATTTCAATGCAGTGTTTTAAAATAACTAATTTAACTTAGATTGTTTTTCTAAATAGGTGATGATTGTATTGCCATCATTGGTAGCTCCTCTAACATCAATGTTAGTGGGATTAATTGTGGACCAGGCCATGGAATAAGGTTTATATAAATATTTTATTAGTTTATATAATGTGTGTGTGCACAGTAATATCTTCAATTTAAACTCTTTAATATGAAAATAACAGTTAAATATTTGATGGAATTATTACACATTTGCACATAAATTTAAACTATAAGATGTTTCCTTGATTAAATTACTATCTTTCATTATTTCTAACTTTGGCAAATTTCGTCAATTAACATGAATGAATGAATCAGCATTGGCAGCCTTGGTAGAAACAATGATGATACAGTCCAAGAAGTTTATGTAAGAAATTGCACATTCACGAGCACTACAAATGGAGCAAGAATCAAGACATTTGCGGTAAGTAATATATATTTATATATTGAGAATTTTATGTTGCTGATAAAAAATAAATAGGATGACAACATATTTGCTTCCTATAGCTATATATTCTTCTTTAATTGTATAAATTTTGTACCCTTTTCTTAAACTCAAACCATATAGTTATATAAACAACCAGAAGTAATATATTACAAACTGCTATTATTTTAAATCCTACAACATTGATTTAGAGGTGTCCTTAATAAAACTGAGAATCAAATGCTTAGGAAATATTCAGATGTATGGAACAACAAAAAAGGAAAAAATATTTTTTTTACATTATCTCTTACCACTTGAAAGTAATATTTTATATATTGTCCATTTTTTATAGGGTGGATCAGGTTATGCAAAAAAAATCACTTTTGAGGAAATCACATTAATACAGGCTCGCAACCCAATAATTATCGACCAGTTCTATGGTGGTACAGATGACTTAACGGTATTCACTTAACTTTACATTCATATTGTGATTTCAACTTGCTTTTCCTGTTTATTGATTATTAAATTTGCATATTTGGCATAAATAGAATGGAGAAGTCCAAGTGAGTGAGGTAACATTCCGTGGATTTCGAGGAACATGTACATATGACCAAGCTATTGACTTAAGTTGCGGCCCATTAGGTTGTTCCAACATTTTATTGGACCAAAATAACATTGACTCTTCTCAACCAGGAAAGCAGGTTTATTGTTCTTGTAAGAATGCCCATGGAAGTGCTACATCCACTGTTCCAAAGTGTCCTTGCTTACTGCCATGAGCATTACATGCGTAAGCAAAATAATGATCAGTACCGTGCTTTGATAAATATTATTTATCAACACCCAATTTGGGGTTTATTTTATTTTATCAATTTTTTAAACTTGATTTATTATACATCTTTTCTTTTTCCTTTTACAAAATAATCCCAAACTTAAAAAAAAAAATACAAAAAAACGTATTTAAATAAATTCCACCATAAATACAAGAAAAAAAATAAAAAAAAGATAAAATAAATTGAAAACATATGCATCTTAGCTTTTATAAAAGCCCTTTTACTTAACTCTTTTCGACAACCCAAAAAGTCATCTACTTGCCACATAAACATATGTCACGTGGAAATATTAAATTTTTGGCTTAAATATCTTTTTAATTCTTAAAATTGTGCAAAGTTTCCTTTTGGTTTCACTAATTTAAAAAGTGACTCTTTTAGTTATCTTAATTGAAACAATAGCTTATTTTGGTCCTCAAAGTTAATGTTATTAAGAAAAAATTGTTGTCGTGGCTAACTATGTGTTTTCTAGCAGTTTTAAAAATACTAATTTATGGTAAAAGTGTACTCTACATTCCAAAATAGTAAAATGACACGTGGTCATCTCATAAATGTCATTGTACACGTGGACACCTTCCACGTCAGCATTACTACATTAATAGCTGTCAATTTAGCCTCCAAGTGTCAACCCAGACACACATGTCCGGGTTTCCTGCCAACATCGCTATAGGAGCACAAACGTCGATCTTCTACAGGAGCACAGACATCAACAATATTATCTCCTTATTAACAACATATCAAATATGCCAAGATATTCAAATAGGTGCAACCACCTTATCATATAATATCTCAACAAGTTATCTACTAATTGTTACTTATCTACAAGTAACAATATATCATAAGGTACACATTATCTCTTACTTGAATTAGATAACTGCCCGCTATTATCTGTTATTATCTTATCAACAGATTATCTATAAGCAATGGCCCAAGGCCCATACTCCGGACGCTATAAATATAGCCTCACATGTTCTCTCTAAACAATCTCAGATTAAGTACTTGAATGCATTACTCAAGTCTTTCATACTCTACATCTTATACTGGGTTATCACACTCGGTTATTCTTTAACAATTAGTGTACTTACTTGAGCGTCGGAGTGTTTTTCCTTTGTTTTGCCGGTCCCTCCTCTAAGCAAAGCCTACTCACTTCCCGGCGTTACAGAATTTAGGGTTCACTAAGGCCATTCAAGCCCACACGTGGAATTTCCAGATTTTGGTAAGAACATTTGTTGCCCACCGTGAGGACCAAGTAAAACTTACCCTGCGGCCTCGCATCCCAGAAAATCATCGGCACACGTCCATGGTCAGTACATGCTCCAGCGTTAGACGCAACACCCCTGTCGATGCATCTAACCCCCCACAAACTACCATGATGAATGTCGACACCATGATGCAACTCCAGAATTGCATAACAAAGATGGAACACAAATACCGGGAAGAGATCCAAGAGTTGAAAGCTGATTGTGATCATCAGGAAGCCCGAGCGAGACATCCTTGGGAGGATGAACGCACTCTCACCACCAGAGACGAACAGACGCAAGCCGAATCGCATCCTCAACAACCTCTGCAGCCTCGACAAACTGTCGACCCTCTAGGTACTCATAATCTAACTTAAGGCTACCAACCAGAGAGGCATAATGCACGACGCAACCCTCTTGCTGACCGCATCAGAGAAGTCAATGTTTCGTTCAGTTGGAAACCTCTACATTTAGAGAGGTATGATGGCACCACCGACCCCGACGAACATCTGGATGCTTTCCTATCACAGGAAAATCTCTATACAAATAATGATGCCATATTATGTTGGGTGTTCCCTACCTCTCTAAAGGGGGCATCCCTAAAATGGTATGGTAGCCTCCCTGAAAGGTCCATCGATAGCTTCAACACCTTGCTCGAAAAATTCAGCGCACAATATGCAACCAACCGAACTCATCGGTTGACATCCATTGCACTAGCAACATTGCGCCAAGAAGATGATGAACCTCTCCGCAGATTCATGGAACGATTTGGACAACTGACTGTCCAGATTCGAAATCATAATCCTGAGGTAGCACTGCACTCTATGATGCTGGCCTTTCGACCCGACAAATCGGTGGATAGTCTATTCAAGAAGCCTCCTTCTAGCATGGACGAAATATGCGAAAGAGCCAAGGGCTACATTCAGATGGAAGAGATGTCAAAGTTCAGAAACAAAGTCCGACAAGTTGGACAGAAGCGAGAGAAACATGAGGCATCTAATTGATTCGACTCTCACAGGGCCAACAAAAAGCGAAGGCTGCAAGGCCTCAACTTCTCTCAAGAGCACCCAGGTTTGAGAGATATACTCCCATGATGGTCAATCAAACTACCATCATGGATGAAGCCTTCAATACGGAGGTACAAGTGACTTTTCCAGGTCCCACGAAGTTAGGAAAAAACCCTAACAAATTTTGTCGCTACCATCGAGGCACAGGCCTCAACACAGATGACTGTCTGACACTGAAAGATAAGATAGAAGAACTTATCCAAGCTGGACACTTATCACGATTTGCAAAAAGACCTGATAATTTTTCACGAGAAAACAGACAGGAAGGACGATAGGGAGACCGATCCAGAAACAGAGACAACGACAGAAGAAGAGACGACACAGAAGACCGAGGGAGGCAATGACAACCGCAACCTAGACGCGAGCGTCAACCCCCTTGTCAACAAGAAAAGGAGTCCACTCAACATATTTGTGGGGTAATCCATACCATCACAGGTGGTTTCTCCGATGGAGGATCGTCTAGCCAATCTCGAAAGAGACACTTGCACGTCATACGAGACATAGACATAAACTGTGTCAATATTCCTTCATTATGAAGTCTACCTCCCATTACGTTTACCAACGCAGATTTTGAGAGAATCAATCATGTCAACCAAGACGACCCTATGATTGTTTCTATCATAATCACCAATTTCAAGGTGACAAAAGTACTCATTGATCAAGGTAGTTCCACTGATGTTCTATATCTAAAGGCTTTCCAGAAGCTAGAGATCTCATTCGAGTTCCATACATCCTTATCCAGACCCTTTACTCGGCTTCGCAAGAGAAAGGGTAGAAACCCTGGGCTATGTCGACCTAATGACCACTTTTGGTCAGGGTTCTTTATCAAGGAGCTTTACTATCAGGTACCACATTGTAGATGCCAATACATCCTACCTTGCCCTGATAAGTAGGAAAACATTTAATGAGTTGGGGTTATCGTCTCTACCCCCCACTTGAAGATGAAATTTCCTACTATAACAGGAGAAATTGTAACTGTAAAGGTAGATCAGAAGCAAGTTAGACAATGTTATGTTGAAAGCCTTCAAGTGGTACCATATCCTCCCAACAAATAGTCAGACAGACATCGTACCACTTCAGGGGCACCACCCAGGTAATGAATATAGACAGAGAGTCTACTCCTTATACATTGACAGTGTACACAGCTCGCATGATGAAGCCTTCGGTGTAGATCCACACAATGATAATATCGACAAAGGACCAAAACCGATCGAAGAGTTAGTCAAATTGCAACTCGGGCCCAAACCCGGATAGTGCACGCAGCTTAGCAAAGAGCTTACCAACCATGAGTACAGGCACATAGCGGACGTGATTCGCAAAAATGCATCCCTATTCGCTTGGCAGCCATCCGACATGCTAGGTATTGATCCTAATATCATTTGTCATAAGTTGGCCATATGTGCACAAGCTAAGCCGATAGCACAGAAAAAGGAAAATATGGGAGAAGAAAGACGAAAGGCCGTAAAAGAAGAGGTAGACAAGCTGTTTAAAGCTAACTTTATCAGAGAAGTCAGGTACTCTTCCTGGCTCGCCAACGTTGTCATGGTCAAAAGAGCAAGTGGAAAGTAGCGCATGTGCACAGACTTCACAGACCTCAACAAGGCATGTCCAAAGGACGCATATCCACTACCCAACATCAACAGACTGGTTGATGGAGCGTTCGGATTTCACATCTTAAGTTTCCTAGACGCATATTCTGTTTATAATCAAATTAGAATGCATGCTTCGAATAAAGAAAAGACAATCTTCATTACTGAAGATGCCAACTACTGCTACAGAGTCATGCCCTTTGGCCTCAAGAATGCAGAAGCTACATATCAACGACTAATGGACCGCGTATTCAGAAAGCAGATCAGACGCAACGTTGAGGTCTATGTAGACGACATGGTTGTCAAATCTCAAAACGTAGCCCAACATGTGGCAGACCTCGAAGAAATATTCGAAGAAGTTTAGAAGTATGACATGCATCTCAATCCCGAAAAATGCACATTTGGGGTAGGCGGGGGCAAGTTCCTTGGTTTCATGATCACACACCGAGGAATCGAAGGCAACCCGGACAAATGCTCAATCATCCTACAGATGCATAGCCCAGCCAGCATCAACAAAGTTCAGAAATTGAACGAAAGATTAGCGGCCTTATCAAGATTCCTTCCGAAGCTTGCCGAGAAGGCCAAGCCTTTCTACAAGCTACTCAACAAGACAGATTCATTCCTATGGAATGACACATGCCAACAAGCATTCGAGGAATTCAAAAAGACAATAGTTGCGTCACCTGTCTTGAGTCGACCTCGACAAGGAGCACCGTTGCTCTTATACCTCTCAATTGCGGACGAAGCTGTCAGCTCGGCACTTGTCCAAGAAGAAGGGAAACATCAATTCCCTATCTACTTCACTAGCCGCATGCTACATGACGCGGAGAAGCGCTATCAAATGATTGAAAAGATAGCCTTGGCACTGATCACCTCCGCTAGGCGCCTTCGACCTTATTTCCAAAGTCACCAACTGGTAGTTAAGACTAACTATCCAATCAAACAGGTACTGCAGAAACCAGAACTAGAAGGCAGGATGGTAGCATGGTCAGTCGAACTGTCGGAATTGGACATTCGGTATGAACCACGTAGCCTCATGAAAATACAATTCATGGCGGACTTCTTAGGAGAATTTGCAGGAAAAGACAAATCCACCCTAGACTGGTGGAACCTTTACGTGGACGGAGCATCAACGAGTACAAGGAAGCGGAGCAAGCATCATACTTGAAGGACCTAATAATATCTCGTTAGAGCAAGCTCTCAAGCTCAACTTCAAAGCCTCAAACAATCAAGCCGAGTACGAGGCACTCATAGTAGGACTGGAACTCGTAAAAGAAGTCGGGGCTCAATGTCTAAGATGCTACTTCGACTCACAGCTTGTCCAGGGTAAGATATCAGACAGGTATCAAACTAAAGAGGCCATACTCCTCCAGTACTACTATCTGGCCAAAACACTTATTGACAGTTTTGATTGCTTTGAGATGTACCACATACCTCGAGAAAGTAATACAGGGCTGACTTGCTATCCAAACTGGCCAGTACCAAAAAGACCGGGCACCTCAAAACAATCATCCAACAAACACTCCAAAAACCCACCATTGACACCCCAGAGGTAATGGCTATTGAATTGGAGGAGATCAATTGGATGACTCCCTATAGAGACTTTCTCGTGAAGGGAACGCTCCCAGCAGATGAAAAAGAGGCCCGACGTCTGAAGAGGAAAACCAACTACTACGTCATCATTGACGGTGAGTTATTCAAAAGAGGGCTGACAACACCTCTACTCAAATGCCTGGACAGCTTACAGGCTGATTACGTCCTGAGAGAACTCCATGAAGGGATTTGCGGACTCCAAACAAGAGAACGCTCCCTAGCCACTAAAGTAGTATGAGCAAGATACTACTGGCCATCGCTATGTGGGGCATGGACATCTTGGGTCCATTTCCCAGAGCTCCAGGGATGATCAAGTTCTTACTAGTGGTAATCGACTACTTCACCAAATGGATCGAGGCAAAGCCACTACGAGAGATAACAGCCAGTGAAGTCGAAATCTTCATATGGAAAAATATCATATGCAGGTACGGTCTACCCTACGCTATCGTTACTGACAATGGTACGTAATTCAAGGCACAAACCTACAAGGACTTCCTCACACGACTAGGCGTCAAACACCTGGTCACTTCTGTAGAACACCCACAGACCAATGGCCAGGTGGAGGCAGCCAATAAAGTCATACTACGAGTCATTCGCACTAGACTGGACAAGTCCCAAGATATCTGGAAGGAGGAGCTCCCCAGCATACTATGGACTTATCATTGCACACCTCAAAGCACTACAAAGGAACCCCCTTTTTTCCTCACGTATGGTACTGACGCCATGATACCCGATGAGCTAGGGGAACCTTCATCTAGAAGGATACTTTTACAGGAACAATGCAACGAGGACAACATGAGAGTTGAACTGGAGACTAGCGAAGAATTCAAAGACATAGCCAGAATCAAAGAAGAAGCAGCCAAGCTCTGCAGGACACGAAGATATAATTCCAAAGTTCAACCTCAAAATTTCCAACTAGGCGACCTAGTCTGGCGTGTCGGGGGTAAAGCCCGAAAGGATCCCCGTACAGGGAAGCTATGACCAAACTGGGAAGGTCCGTTCAGAGTGATCACCAACCTGGACAATGGCGCCTACAAGCTACAGGAACTTAATGGCAAAGACATTCTAAGAACTTGGAATGCTACCCATTTAAAGTTCTACATCAGCTAAGAAGATCAAGGCCAGACGGCGTACTCTTTTTTGTATTCATGTCCTTTTTTTCCATTTGGATTTTTCACTTGAAAGGTTTTAATGAGGCCCGTCTGATGAATAAAAGAGGGAATATGTACATTAAAAGTTACTTTAATAAAACATATATCCTTTATCCTATGTCTGACCTCAATGTTGCAAGATTGTGACTAATTTCAGGAACTACAGTGAGATCATTCTCCCAGGTCCAGCTTCGTCAAAAACCCAGGACCATGTCCGGGTACTTGCCAAGGTCCAACCTTGACAAATTCAGCAAAAATCCAGGGCAGACGCGTCCTGGTACTCTGCAAAAGTCTTGGAAGACTTTGAAGGTTCATAAACCCAAACTCTGGTAGGCCGAAAAGGTTCATAATCCCAAGTCTTAGTAGACCTCAAAAACCCAAGAACAGCTCTTGGTACTCTACAAAGGTTCATAATCCCAAGCTCTAGTAGGCCGAAAAGGCTCATAATCCCAAGTCTTGGTAGACCTCAAAAGCCCAAGATCCGTCTTGGCTCGAAGACGTTTAGGTTGTAAAATCCTAGGTATTCCTAGGTGGACCTAACATGAAGACTATTAGGTTGTAAAGTCCTAGGTATTCTCCTAGGTGGACCTAAGGTAGATCTTAAAAGGTTCATAATTCCCATTACGGGGTAGACCTTAAAAGGTTTGTAATTCCCGTTGTACGGTAGACCTTATTGAAGACCAAAGGTAAATCCTTGGAAGAAGATTCATAATTCCCATTATGGGGTAGATCTTAAAAAAGGTTCGTAATTCCCATTACGGGGTAGGCCTTAAAAGATTTGTAATTCCCGTTGTGGGGTAGACCTTATTGAAGACCAACAGTAAAAGGTTCATAAAACTAAGCTCTGGTAGACCGTCAAGGTTCATAAACCCTAAAGCTTTGGTCGACCTCTAAAAACCCAGGACGGACGCGTTACTGGTACATCTACAACAACACAAAGAACCCATTATCAGCTCTTCGAATAACCAACCAAGACAACATCTGGGTAAATCTCTACAAAAACCAACACCGACAAAACATGAGGTACAATTGTGTCTACCCTCAGCAGATGTCATTGTTATCATATTATGTCATTGCAGGAATAAAAGTTCTCAGGAGCATAAGACCAAGATACATACTTGGCACATCCACCCTAGGTCTATTAAAATCCAAGAAAACTCTCTTGGTATCATTATACAATATGGAATCCCGACATGGAGAACCATAGTTGTCAACAGATCTTGACAAGAATTAACATTGACCCGTATAGTTATCAACAACTCTTGATAACCCATGACTCTCAAAACTTGATATCATCTGCGGTCAACCTCGTTTTCACCGACTTATCTACCAAAGAAACACAAGGTACTAAATGCTTTACTTTGATGATTTCAACGCTCACAAATTTTATTGATGCAGGAATATGAGCCACAAAGAAACATCTTTGTTATATAAATGTCCAAGGTCATCCTCGCATGATAAACCCAAAAAAATATTCTGGGTACTCTAACTCCTATGGAACCTCGACATGCAGTACCATAGGACCATTCTATTTTGCAGGAATAATTGTCTAAGGACCACCCTCAACATATTAGCAACACTTGGTGCATATGGTGGGAACCTCGACAAAAGAGTCCACCCTCGACAATGTAAATTCAAGAAACAATCTTGAAGTCCGTGGTCAACCCTCGACATTTCCAAAGCCTAAGATACATTCTTAATACATATTGGAAGCGGAAACCTCGACAAGCAAGACTACAGACTCAGTCATTTGCGAATGCAGGAATCCAGCAACAGTTCAAGAATCACGCTTGACACTACAGACACAAGTTATACTCTTGGCAACTCAGTGGCTCTTAAGTCTTAATAAGCAAATTGGGATATTTTCAACCACAGGGCCTCAATGTTTATGAACAACATAAGTCAAACGGATTACGGGTTACCATCGCAAGCAAACACAATCAGAAGATAGAATACAAACAAAAGAAGACACGAAAGAGTTGAAGCAAAAAGAGCAGTTTCATTAATTTGTTAAAAGCTTTACAATGCCTTCATGGCTAAAAAGCAAAAACAAAGCAAGAAACATAAAAGATGGCAGCCTACACTCTGGTCTTGTCATCTTTCCCTTCGGCAAATACTCTATCATGAGTATGTCCGATTATTATCCTTCTTCATTCACTAATCTACTCTTATGCCTTGGCGACTCTGGTGAGATGATCTCCACCCGGCTCTGGTGAGATGATCTCCACTCATCTTTGGTGAGATTATCTCCACAGAATTATGGTGAGATAATCTCCATCTGCTTCAATAGAGATATTGAGGGCAAGCTTCTGCACCTTTATCTCCCTCATTGGAATGAAGACTTCCTGCAGAACACCTTCCTTTGCACGTCCATAACCACAAATGGCAGAAACAGCTGATGACGACCTAACATAGGGACCATGACGCACGTGAAAGGAAGCTCTAGCACCCCCAGTACTGTTTTGCTTCATCCTCGTCGAAGAAGAAACAGCGATGATAATAAGCGGATGAAATTCATCCACTTTTACCTGCTCACAAGGACGAAAAGTCCCTTCGCCAACTTGGCGAGAATGGGTCCTCCTCCTAGAAGAGAAGGACCCCTCAGAAGCACCTCCGTGGGTGTCCTCCTCGGAGGAATCACCGATGGAGATTACATCGCGCATTACGCGCTGCTCAATAGAGCCTCAAGAATCGCTATCCCCATACCCAAAGCGGAATCAGAAATGGGTGACTCAGAGATTTCCAGAAGAAAAGCTTAAGCTTGAGAACAAGAACGAAGAAGAAGATTTAAGAGAGCAAGGACACAGGTAGCGAAAATGGTGAAAAACTCATCTACTTAAAGGGGGAAGGAAGCTCGATGGTTACTGGCGGGATTCCGAAAAGTCCCCTAGAAGCTCGCGTCATGATTGACTCCACTAACCCACTACCACACGATCTCCATAAACGTGGCCACTCCTCAAGTGACATGTGTTCATAGGTAAAGGGCGTGGGCGGCACACGTCTGTCAGCATTAATGAGGGCACAAATCCCATTTCCAAAGATCACATCAAACAGTCACAGATTGACAGAAAAATCATCATCATCGACGCCTTATCTACCTGCCAAGTTCAGACTTATCCAATAAAGTCAAAAAGTCTATTTTGGAAAATCCAGCATTCACAACCTGGACAACCCTGTCCAGATTCAGGTTCATAAATCCAAGCTAAAAATTTAAAGTTTGGTCGACCTATGAAGTTGTCAACCTTGACACATCCTATCTACACTCGAGGGGTGACAATAGTCATTATATTACTTTGACACTGGACATCCCGCTTCTATGCTCTTCCACCCTCTTTCGCCCATAAATTGGCTTAGAGGCTAGGGGGCTTATGTATAGTACAAAATGGTAAAATGACACGTGGCCATCTTATAAATGTCACTGTACACGTGGACACCTTCCATGTCAGCATTGCTACATTAATAGGTGTCAATTTAGCCTCCAAGTGTCAACTAGGACACATATGTCCAAGTTCCCTGCCAACATCACTACAAGAGCATGAACGTCGATCTTCTACAGGAGCACGGGCACCAGCAATATTATCTCCTCATTAATAGCATATCAAATATGCCAGGATATTCAAATAGGTGCAACCACCTTATCATATAATATCCCAACAAGTTATCTACTAATTGTTACTTATCTACAAGTAACAATATATCAATATGGTACACATTATCTCTTACTTGAATTAGATAACCCCCTGCTATAATCTGTTATTATCTTATCAACAGATTATCTATAAGCAATGGCCCAAGGCCCATACTCCACACTATAAATATAGCCTCACAGGTTCTCTCTAAACCATCTCAGATTAAGTACTTGAATGCAATTACTCAAGTCTCTCATTCTCTACATCTTATACTGGGTTATCACACTCGGTTATTCTTTAACAATTGATGTACTTACTTGAGCGTCAGAGTGTTTTTCCTTGGTTTTGCACGTCCCTCATCTAAGCAAAGCCTACTCACTTCCTGGCGTTACAGAATTTGGGGTCTATTAAGGCCATTCAAGCCCACACGTAGAATTTCCAGATTTTGGTAAGAACATGTAGCATCCCAAATTATGTACATTAGAAGTAAGGTCATGGTAAATGGTTAAGGATATTTTGGGCTTTATTAATTAAAGTTGCCTTTATTATAGAACTTTATCCATACGATTAGATAATTACCAGTACCCAAATGGGGTTTGCTTCCTACACCAAGCATATTTTTCATACACCCAACATTGTACAGTTAATTTCCGAAAATACTCTTTGTTAAGTACGGACATACAACATTCAGCTTCTTCTCATCTCACCTATTTTCGTTTGTGTTGAACATTTATGGATTGGCAATATGACTCTTACGCATTGGTAATCCGTAAGAGGGTAAAGTTGGAAAAAATTATGTTGGGTGTATTGGAAATATGTTGGGTGTAGGAAGCATAACCCTACCCAAATAGGATACTAAGGCCCAAGTTGGGCAAAGGCTAACCAAAGTCCACACACACATAACTATATATGGGAAGAGAAGGAAAAGAAAGAAAAGGAGGAAAAGCAAGGAAGAAGAGGAAAAAAGCAAAGATCAGAGACCTAGTGCCCCAATGCTTAACTTCATAGGGTTCCTAAGGTGAATGCTTCCCTTAACCTACCTAAACCCTTTGATTACCGTTTTCCTTGGTTTTTCCTATGTTTCCCTTTTGAAGCCTATGATTGGTTTTTTATGGGCTTTGACGATTATGCATGATTGAGAGATTTATTTATTAAATTTATCAATTAGAAATGAAATAAAGTGATTAGTAACTTTTTAGTATGCATTGGTCTAGTTGGTGCCATTAGTGGTAATTGGGAGCATGGATCCAAGACCTTTTGTAGGTTGCAGATCACATGTACACACTAAGCGCCCCATGCACATGGAGCGCACATGGGTCTTAGGTTTTTTATTGATGGTCTACATTAAGCTCATTGAAGGCACATTGACTATTAGGCTTCCAAAGGTGGAAGTGTTATAAAGTTTGAGGTGCTAAGTGTGACAAGATGAATGCTAAATGTTATATCCTTTTCTACTTAAGCTTGATGCTCAAGACTTGATGCTAAGTGTTAAAGTCTCACGCTGAGCATGAAACCCTCAAGAGATGAGGTGGATTTTGACTGGAGACTATACTAAGCATGGCATGGTCATGCTAAATGCAAAACCTTCCATAGAGCAATGTTTTTGGAACTTGTAAGTGGCATTAAGCATAACTTAGTTGTGCAAAGCATAGACCCTTCTAAAGAAAGGGTTTGAGGCTATAGTGGAGTGGTGTTAAGTGTCAAGGGACCTAGACTAAGCACAAGACCTCTAGGACAGTAATTGTTATTAAAACTCCAACTATAACCCACTCTTTGTTCTTTGATATGGAACCTATTAACACCAAGTTTTGCTGCAAAATTCAGATGTTGAGGATTCAGCTAAATGGTTGCCAACTAAGGTGGATTTCGACTAACTTTTATGTTAGCTAAATGAGGTGAAAGCTAGTTTGGTTGAATACGGAATTAACGACTTATCAATATTAGTCAAACAAGAATGTTAGCAAAACATGGACAAACTAAATATAGTTACCTATAATGTTAGCTGAATTGGAAAAATTTGGCTAATTTTAAGGTTAGATGAAGAAGTAGAAGATCAATTCAGCTACATTCAATATTAGCTGAGTGGGATATTCAACTAACTTTAGTGTTAGTTGAAGGTGAATGAGGTCAATTTGAAAACTTATTATGTTCATTGAATTGATAGAATTCGACTAATTTTAAGGTTAGTTGAATGAACAAAAGATCAATTCGGCTACATTCAATATTAGTATAGTGGGAGATTCAACTAACTTTAGTGTTAGTTGAAGGTGGATGAGGTCAATAAGGCTACTTACAATGTTAGCCAAAATCTTTAGGCATCAGAAAGTTAGTTGAATTAAGTCAGATTTAATTTAATAAAGATAAGATGAATATTTCCATCATTTTCTGATATTCAAATGGCTTGTAGAGATTAAAACAAATCAATGATAGTGCTTCCTAAAAAATAGGAAGTGGTTTCCATATTCTTCAACATTTAAAATAGCCAATCAGTTGGCTTGTGGAAAGAGGAGAACGTGCCTAGATTTTAGGAGTAATTACTAGAAGATAACTTTGCCTCAGAATTAGTTAGCCGAAATAAATTGCTACTTGCCAAATTCAACTGGTAGAATTAGTCGAATTAGTGTAAAATTGGCCGAATAACGCCAAACCTAGTTGTATGACTCCCAAACCACGTTCGAGGAAGTTATCTAAGTAGAAAACATGGTCCAATAGGGGATTTGAGTTTGTAGCCTATAAGTAGGCCTTGTACTTAAATTTTAAGAACAACCAATCAATCCAACACAAGCCTATTTTACTCAATATTGTATCTTTCTGCCTTTTATCTCTTTACTTTACAACTTTCTTTTACTGCTTCTATTTACAAGTTTCATTTATAGCCCTTTGTTTATAGCTTTCCACCTTTATTTTTACGCAAATCTTCTCCTTCTTCTTTTTTGTTCACCTACACTTAGAACTTTTCGAAGTAGCTTAGGAACCCATATTCAAGAAGCAGAGTCCCTTTCTTGGAATGAATCATTGATCATTATTTGGGATCGTGTTGAAACAAGCTGGGCGAAACGTATTTCGGATAACTTTAAATTTTCATGCGACAACAAAACCTGAAGCTTGGAGTTTCTTGCAAAGAGATGTTTGTGTTGGTATTAAGTTGTATAATATATTTATTTAGTTTTTCACTTAATCTATGATGTTTTTGTTTTCAAAGTTTCCATGTACATGAATTTTAGATACAAGTTAAGGTAGCATTCTCTAGGGTGTTCTCAAAGGAAAATGTCTTTGCTGATGAATGAGAAAGTGTTCATGTTTTTGTGATGTTAGGAAAGGAATAGGTAGTTATTGTCGTGGAACGAGTCTTTAGAGCCTTTTTTAGGAACAAAAGCAACATTATTGTGGGTCAGGGATTTGTTGTCGAATTTGAAGACGACAATTTTCTCATGGAGGAAGTTGTGTAAACTTGACGTTTCAAAGCAAATATCAATGGTTTCTTCTTCTTCTTCTTCTTTTTTTTTTTTTGCTTTACCGAATTTTGATAGTTTAAATCTACCACGAAATGTATTTTAAAACATTATTCTTTAATATGAATTTTAGGGTTTTAAATTATCATAAATCCTATTTTTAAAATTGCTAGAAAAAAGGTTAGCGACGTCAATTATTTTTTAGCTAAATTGAAATTTTAGTTCTCCTTTAATTTCTAATCCATGATTTTGGTCCCCTTTTTTTTGTAATTTTAGTCCCTGCATTTTAGAAATTTTGCACTTTGGGTCTCATATTCAATTTTGCATAATTTTTTTTATATTTTAATCAATTAAATTATTTCTCTTGATGCATTTTAAAGAAATATGTTAGATTTAAAATGTAATTGGACCAAAATAAAAGAAATAAAATGTATGTAAATTTGAAGATTGGACTTAGATTGCAAATTTTCTAAAATGTTAGTACTAAAATAGCAGGTAAAAATAGAAGGATCAAAATCATAGAAAAAAAATAAAAAAGGACCAAAAATTTGATTTTACCTATTTTTTTAACATCAAATTTAAAGACCAAAATAAGTTATATCTAAATTAAGAGACTAAAAAATCACTTTTAAATTTGAAAAGTAAAAAAAAAAAAATCCACCTGACATGTGATGATGTGAACTCTTAGTCACATCAACAAACAACCTATGATATTGATATCTCATATTTATCTTTGCTTCCTCACTTTTTTTTTTGTTTATTTATTTGACAAAAATAGTTTAAGGAAAATTAGTTTGTGTTGTGTAGTCATATTTTTTTATTACTTGTTGTCTAGTAATATACAACAAAAACTTTTTACTTTATGAAATTGATTCCATTATTTACTATAAATTGACACCTTTATTTCAAATTAATCACACAACGAAAATAATTTTTTTAACAAAAACTAGTTTATTCGTATATTTAATCTGAAATACATAATATAAGCTATTTTTCGTTGTATCATAAAATAAATAATTTGATTACTATTAAAAATGGTAACTTGTATGTTAATTAATTCAATTATTATTAAAAAGATAATTTGTATCATCAATTAATTCGATTATGTTGACAAGCATTTCATATCTTAATTGATTTAATTATTTATTAAAAAAGATAACTTGTGTCTTAATTAATTCAATGCCTATGAAACTAAGGAAACTTGTATAATAATAATACAATTACTACTAAAAGAAGTAATTTGTTCAATTATCATTAAAAAATTATAATTTGCACTGTAATTAATTCAATTACTATTCAAAGAGATAATTTGTATCTATTATATTCTGATACAATAACTTTTTAATAATAATTTAATTAACTATGATACAAGTTATTATGTTTTAACAAAAATAAAATTAATTATGAAACAATAACGAAAATTGACAAAAACACTTCTAGTTTTGTATCCAAACAGGCTCGTAGTCAAATACCATGGAAACTAGTTTTCTTGGGGAGTATTTTTTTTTCAGAAAAAAAAAAAAAAAAAAAAAACTCAGTATGAAGATCAAATATAGGGTGTAATACACTGGGCCAACAGTCGAAGTAAAATAAGGCTGGGAAATTAAAGTTGGTTCAATGAAATATATTGGTCTTGAACGTCATGTAAAACTCATCCCCTATGCCGACATACTCGGTTTCAAAATAAAGAAGATACAAATTGTTGGGGGGAATATATGGTCATTTTCACACTATTAAATCGACACTTCTAGCTTTTCCAAAGCAACCGGAGGAACTGTTATGGGAATTATCCCAACTTCAACGATATAAGACAAATTTCACATAAAGTTTGACGATGAAGGTTAGGATATGAAAGTGTAACTCGTGCGTAACTTACGAAATACGTTCATAGTCATTAGATCAAAATTATGAGATCGATTTTAAAATGAGAAATCGTCTTATAACCGTGTATGATTTTTCTTTTTTCTATATTTACCCTTGTTGCTAAGCATCCCATGTTGTCCTTGGCTCCCTGCTGCATTTTGCCTGCGTAAGTGGATGTGACAGCCATGAAAAGACAACGCTCCTGGCAATGGTCATGATATAGCTTGCTAATATATTCATAATAATAAACAATTGTATATATGTTAAAAATATATATATATACTTATAAATAATAATTAATTTAACAATAGAAACAACCATTTAATTTAATTCTTTTTTTTTATAATATTTAATACTTATACTTAATAATTGACTTGACTCAAATTTTTAAAATAATTTTCTTAGTTAAATAGGTTAAATTACAAATCTTTAAATTAAAAATATCTATTAACTTGCATATTTTTTTTATTTAGTAACAAAATATTTTAATAAAATGTTATTATTAATATGATATGTTATATTATAATTATTTTAATTAAATTATAAATTATGTTAGTAGTTTGACTATTAGAATCATTTTAATGTTTAAAATATTTTAATTTCTATAAATATAGACAGGGAACAAAAATTAGAGTTATTATTTTTGGAGCTTAAAAGATTTAAGTAGATAGTAACTCATCTTCACGACAAATATAAAGAGGAATTAATATTTTCAGTCAAAATAAAAGTATTGATAGATAGATATCACACTTACATAGATAGTGTGCAACCTAGTTTGAGTAGACATTGACACAATAAATACTAAAAAAGAAAAAAAAAATATAGTCTTCAAAACTTAATAAACATATTGGTAGATTTTTAAATTTTTAAAAAAGAACCCTTGAACTAACAAGTTGATAGATTTTTTAAATAGAAAAATAGACGGGATAAGTTTATAAATTGGTAGAGTTTTTAAAACTTAAACAAAATGTAGATTTTTAATTAAACAATTGGTATGTTTTTTAAAGTAGAAAAAATCAATAGTTTAAATTAACAAATTAGTAAAGTTTTAAAATTAAAACAAAATGAGCAGTGACAAATTGGTAAATTTTTAGATGGGATGAATTGATGATAAATAGTGTAATATAAAAATTCCAAACAAATATATCAAACAAGATCAATTCATCCTTAATTTTAATATTTATGAAACTAAGTGAAAAAAACAATAACAATAGAAGATATAAATAAACAATATTATTACTTTTTTGTCAGCAAAATTAAATATATATTATTATTAGTAGCAAGGTAACAAAAACAAAACAATTCGAGGAGGTTATGGTATATTTCAATCATAAGTAGAGACATGTTGCAATTTTATTTACCAAAAGATACAAATGTTTACTATTAAAAAAATAATTTAATTTGAAAATAATAAAATTAAATAATACAAATAAAAACAAATTAATTCTAATTAATATTTAAACGCATGTACTTGCACATAATAATAATTTAATTTTGACAATCAATATTATAATACATAAATATGTTTATTATAAAATTGTAATATAATGAAATTCTGAGATAAAAATATTATAAGATAATTTATTTTAACTATTGATGATTTGTTTAAAAATATATTTAAAAAGATATTAGCAAAAAATGGAAAATAATATATT
>PYAF01006199.1:282942-297161 GCA_007407185.1 Glycine tomentella | reverse complement strand
GGTAGGACTACTGTAGTACTATTGATCAGTTGATAATTAGTATCTATGTTGAGACTAAGTTTGTATGTGTGCCACCATCTTATGGGTGGATAGCTATGATGTATAACTCGAGAGCTTTATTTATTTATGCAGTATGCCGTTTCTGTATTAAGTTATGCATGGTGTTGTTAGTCAGACTTTATTTAGCATTGCAGCATCGATCATGTGAACTGCTGGGAAAAGAATTTGAGAAAATGTTTTGGAAAAATTTAACCACGATTTCTATGCTATGTTTCCAAAACTGATTTTTTTTTTTATAAGTCTTCCGCTGAAAACTCTAATACCAAGATGAGTAACAACCGGAGTACTACGAGGTGTTACATTTAAATTATATAATTTTCACACATAACATCTTATTAACTCTCAAGTTCTCTCTCTTAATATATTTTTAACTCCCAAATAGGAGGAAGGAAATTTTCTCATTTTTCTCCTTTTCCTTCCCCTTAAATCTCTTTCCTTTCCTTCCCCTCCTAACTCCCAAACAAAGCTTTAATATTTTTTAAATCCCAAACAAGGAGAAATGAATTTTCCTCATTTTCCTCCATTTCCTTCCCATCCCTTTCCCTTGAATTTCTTTCTTTTCCTTCCCTTCCTAACTCCTAAACAAAGCCTTAGGTCGAAAACAATTTCCATTTTAAATGAGCGAGGGGAAGTGGAGGAGGTACGATGGATCATGGCAAGGAGAACGGTGGTCAAGGGGAAGGGTGGGAGGTGGTGCGGCATAGGAGAAAGGGAAGGAAGCCCTTAATCTCGTTTTTCTTCATCAATTTTTCAGATATTTAAATACATTTTATGTCCATGTGATTTAATTTTTTTTCATTTTTGTTTTTTAAAAAAATTGTTTCCATTCTTGTAAAATGTGTTTGTTTTATTTTTATCTTTAAAGAACTTTAGAGAGTACTTTGAGCAATAAAAAATATATTTAAAACACTTCAACGACAAAGAATAAGGATTAAAATTAATAAAAAATTACAGGAATGAAAAACCATTAAATTACAGGAAAAAAAATAAAAATAAAAAAAAGCCTTAAAAATTACAGGGACACCACAGAAAAATTAGTGGGGTAGAAGTTATGGCTTTGTACACTTATGTGGTGTTGAAAAACCATTGGTACTTGAAGGGGAACTGGATAGCATTTGTATTGGAGTACGACGATTCATGTTACCATGCCCAAATTCCAAAGAAGGGGGGAATGGGAGAGAAGGTGCAAAAGGCTAAAACAAGAAATCACTTCCTAAACCCATACAGACAACCATTCACTTCTAACACAAGTAGAAATCAAAATGGTGGTATCTCTACTTAGAGGCAAGGTAACCGATAAGCACCAAGTCGGGTGTGGAAAAAAAGTAGAAGGACAAAAAAGAGGAGGCAGGGCATGAGTGGAGACAAATGATCATAAGTGCAATGGCAGAAGAAATGGCGGAAGAAATGACCTGGCTTCTGTTGGAAGACGAACAACAAGCAGAAAGGGTCAATCGGAGACATTAAGTTTAGAAGTGTTTTTGAAAATTTCTCTATTAAAAAAATTATATATTTTCAATAGAGAAACTGTTAAAAACACTTCTCACTTGTATCCAAACAAATCAAATATAATAATATTTTACTATAATATCTTGTGTGTGTCATACACATTATTTTGATTTATAATGAATCAAAATACAATATAAGAAAACATAATAATGAGTATAATTCTTAATTATTAGCGTAGATATTTTCTTATTTATTGTGATCAAATCATATCTTTAACAGATAAAGGCAGTCGCTTACATCTCATGATTCCTCTCCCAACAAGCCTCACAAGATTCATGATTCCATCTGCCATCGAATTAGGTGCGTTCTACGGAAGGGAGGAGGTAAGGTGCCTTGAGTTGAGAGGTACAAAACAGCGAATGTGGTGCGTTTACAATTGTTAGTTAGTTTTGTTTTAATTAAATAAACATTACGTGATGTAGCAAAATGTAGATATGTAATTGGTTGTCTGTGTAAAGCACCTCTACACTAGCAATGTAAGCATATTTTCATACATTTATTTCTTATCAAAATGATCATATACATTTATTTATAAACCCGCCCGTAGTTTCTATAAATACTGTAATAATAATGTACTTATATGGAAATGTCTCAATCTTATTAATGAGAATACACACTTTCTCCCTCCAAATCCTCTCTAATTTCTCTCTACCTTGCTCTCTGATTCCTATTTTCTGTATTCTTGTGGTCAACACCATAATAAAAATGAAATAAGAACAGGTCAACTTAGCTTTCATAACTGTAGTTGTTGTGCTAGTTCACAAGTCAAATGGTCTATGATGTTGGCCTTGCACACAAACCTATGGTCGTTTGAGGCAATGCAGGCTTGGATCTATGACAAAGTGTTGTACTAGAGGACTGGTCACTTATGGATGTTTGGTGTAATGCATGAGGAATAGTTAATTGTTGTAGTTATAATCTAAATCATGGTTATAGTGTGTTTGTATCGGCGAGGATTGAGACTTTTTGACAAAAATGGTTATTTTCAAAAAAAAACAATTTAACCAAAGATAGTAGTTTGAAAACAATTTACATGATATGTGTTGTTTTTGTCACGTAAGATGTCCTAAACCCATCATGAGTGACACTTGTGTTCTTTTTTTTGTCTTATAGTGAGAGGAGTCGTCATGAGTGATGCATCTTCTTTTGATTAACATATTTTTTTACATCGATTATATCTATAATCAATATAAAGTAGTACACAATCGATTTAAAATATATTTTTTCATCGATTGTAAATATAACTAATCTAAAAAAGTTTGACCATCAAAACAAGAGGTGTTAGTCAGGGTGGTTCCTCCCGCTACAAGATAAAGAACAAACACAAAGTGTCACTCAAGGTCTGTGGCAGACCCACATGTGAGCAAATGTTCACAAGTGTGGATAAAAATTTTGAAATTAACATGCTAAAGTATCGTGTACAAACCGCATCCAACACGCAACGCTTCCCTATGGACTTCCAGCTTCCAGGGCCCGCATCATTCCCGTGCTATTTCTTTTGCAACTCATTCAACGCAGTATTTTTCTTAAAATTAACATGTATTTTGTTCTTTTAATAATATTTAACACCAATTTATCACTTTTTTTGCATAATTGTTTCTTAATTTAAGTACTTAAAATTTTGTGATAGATTTGAAATGGAAAATATATAAAAAGTATGCATGATAACATGATGGATCAAGGTTGGATTTGACTCTCCTCACACTCTATCACCATGAAAACAAAAATATTATAGATTAAGGTTTAGAAAAGATGAGCTTAAAAAATATAAACTCAATTTCATTTTTTTAAGATTTTTTAAGATTAGGAAAAACTCTCAAAAAATTCATTTCATTTTCTTTACATTTAATTTACTTATATATTTTTAAATAAAATATATATGAAGTTATGAGCTACGTTGTAATAAAAAAAAACAAAGATTTAAAAATAAAGAAATTAAGAATTGTATCAAATATTTTGTTAAATATATAATTTTAGTATTATTTTTTATAATTATTCAAGTATTAAAATTAATTATATTTTTAATCAATATAAAAAATAAAAGTATTTAAAAGAAGTTATCTACATCTTTTTACAAAAGTAAATAAATTTTGAGTGGGTTCATAATTTTTTACATAAAAAATTGATTTTAAATTTTCTTTACTAAATTTTCCTGGGTCCACCACTTCTCAAGGTGGCGCCTCCTACATATCCTACATGACCAAAACAAACACATGTCATGTAAATTGTTTCCAAACTATACTTTTTGGGTAAATTGTTTTTTTAGAAACACCCATTTTTGTCAAAAAGTCTACTATTGAAGGACGCACTCAAGGTTCATTTTTCTCGCTTAGTGTCAGGTTTCTAGCTAGGTTGTAGCAATTTGACTGTTGTGTGGTGTTTTTCTAGTCTTTGGTGCAGTTTGCTTAAGAAGTGTATCTGAGATTAGTGCTAGTGCATGATCTCAATACCACCACTAGTGTGTTTGGTCTTTATAAAGAAAAGTTCAGCATTTTTAAATAAATAATATAAATTAATAAAATAATTTGAAAAATGGTGCAGTTTGGAAAATAATTAGAATCTGGGGTCATTGAACACGCCCAAAATAGGCGTGTTTAAACACACCCAATTTAGGCGTGTTTAAACACACCTATTTGAGGCGTGTTTGGGTAGGGGGGGTCTATAAATGAGCTGCCTCCAGATGCATTGTTTCAGTGCGTCGTTGTTTGGGTCCATTAGTTGTGGTTTGGTTCTAGTTTAAGCATCCTTTAAGTGTCTGTATTTGTGCATTGGTTGGCGACAAAATATGAGTTTAGGTGTTGGTGTTATGTTATTTTTTAATGGAAGAAAGGTTAGAGGACGACAGGGTGTTGTTTTTGAAGGGGACAACAGGACGACACGTATCAATCGAAGATCAACAGTTAGTGAATTACATGAGAAGATACGCAAAAAATTAGCTCTAAATGACAACCAATGTATCAGTTTGGTGACGACAAGATTATGGCAACACGATCATTACACGGGGAATCAACTGCTGGATGATAAAGACATAGAAATTGTAATCGACCAATTTTTGAAGCAGTCAAGGAATGAATTGTTAGAATTGTACGTGATTATGACGCAGTGGAGGATGTTGTTTTACTGTTACCGATGAGGTCAGTCGCTTTTAATTCTGCAAATAATGAAGCATCATATGCTGCTCTAGTTGTAAACGTGTCTGAGGAAGCTGAACATGACCCAACTTGGGTTATGGATGACGATGATGAGGATGATGATGATGAAAATATCGCAATGGAAGATCGTCTTCTTGAGGAGGATGCTAGTGCGTCGAATAATGATAAGGATGTTGGTGTGCATGCGACTGAATTCCAAGAAGACACTGGTGTAGGGTCGTCTCAAATGCGTCATTATGCGAACGTTTGACCTACTCAAGTAGAGGAACCTGTTGAAGGTATGTTACATTGCTTTAATCAGTGAAACTGTAGTGATATATGTTTACTTGTTAAATTCTTCTGATTTTGAATGATCATAATTTGTAGATGTTGTTTAGGGTTTAGGTTTTATGGTTTAAGGTTGATGTTGCTTATGATAATTGTTTAGGGTTAAGGGTTTGGGTTTCTGGTTTAGGGGTTAGGGTGTATGTTTGATGGTTTACGGTTTAGGTTTTATGGTGTTGTGTCGATGATGGTTAGGTTTAGGGTTTAGGGATTAGTGGTTTAGGGTTTAGTGTGTAAGGATAATGGTTGAGGGTTTAGGGGTTATGGTGTAAAGAAAATGGTTGAGGGTTGAGGGTTGAGGGTTAGGGTTTAGGGTTTAGGGTTTAGGGTTGATTGTGTTTGGTTTAGGGATGAGGGTTAAGGGTTAGTATGTTTGGATAATGTTCTAGGGTTTATGGGTTATAATGTAAAGAAAATGATTGAGGGTTGGGGGTTTAGGTTAGGGTTTAGGGTTTAGGGTTGATTGTGTTTGGTTTAGGGATGAGGGTTAAGGGTTAGTATGTTTGGATAATGTTTTAGGGTTTAGGGTTGATGTTGGTTAGGATAATTATATAATATTTAGGGTTTTCGGTTTAGGTGTTAGGGGTTTAGGGTTTAAGGATTAGGGTTAGTGTTGCCTACTATTCTTTTGATTGCCTGATCGTACATAATCATTTTCAATATGTTTTTATTGGTTTGGGATAGATAATTCCAGATTTCTTTCATTGGGGTTTTATGCTTGCCTTCGTCATATTATTGTATTTTTGTGGCTTATATGTTTAGGTGCTGAGGTCATTCCTTTTTGGGATTACACATATATTGATTGGAGTCATCCATGCGATGAAGAAGAATCATTTACTGGTTCTGCTTCGGGTTCGGGTTCAGGTTCAGTGCAAGGTCCATGGCAATTAGGGGATGACTTGTTTGTTAAATAAGAATTTGCATCCAAAATGGAGGCACAAACTGCAATTAAATGGAACCTCGTGAAGGAGCATCAAGAAGCAACTGTGGTTGAGAGCAAGCCTACCAAGTTTAGCATTAAGTGTGTTCGACACAATGATGGTTGCCCTTGGAGGGTAAGGGTAATCAAACCAACGTACGGTGAGAAGTGGGTTGTTTCAAGATGGGGTGGGAAACACAATTGCCTGAATGATCATATTTCACAGGGTCACAAACAACTTCACGTTGATGTTATTGCTTCACTTGTAGTAGGTATGTTTCTATTAAATTTGGTTAATATGAAGAATATTGTTTTTAGAGGTATGTTGTTAATGTCAATGTTACCATTTGATTGTTAGGAATGGTTAGGGAGGAACCGTCTGTGTCAATTGCATTGGTTCAGGAGAGGATCACCAATACGTATGGATTTAAAGTTTCATATGGAAAGACTTGGTATGCGAAGCAGAAAGTAATGGCAATGATTTATGGGGATTGGGAAGAGTCTTATGCATTTTTCCTGAGGTGGTGCGACTACATGCTTCGTTTTTCACCAGGTTCTTTTTATGATATTCAAACAAATGCTTATTTTGTGGCAAATCGACTGGTGCGGGCAAAGCATGTGTTTCATCGCCTGTTTTGGACTTTTAGGCAGTGTTGCGAGGCTTTTAAATTTTGCAAACCCATCATTCAAATTGATGGGACTCATTTATATGGCAAGTATAAAGGAAAATTGTTGATTACCATGACCCAGGACGGAAATAATGAGTGTCTGCCATTGCCATTTGCCATTGTCGAGGGGGAGACGCTGGAAGCTTGGGAATACTTCCTTGCTAACATTCGCCTCCATGTTACCCAAATGCAAAATATATGTCTCTTTCAGATCGGCACCGGAGCATCATATCTGCTGTGGAGAATTATGCTGGCTGGCAACCACCTTATGGGCATCACATGTTTTGCCTTCGTCATATTGCCAGTAATTTTAATCAAAGGTTCAAGAGTGCAAGATTGAAGAAGGCCTTCATGACTTTAGGTATGTTAACGTGTATTTCAAATATGTTAATTTGAGACAAATATGTAAACAGAATTGTGTTAGTGTTATTATTATTCTGTAGGTTATACTGCCAGTGTGGTTGATTTTGACGTCTTGTTTGAACGGTTTCGTGATACCAGTCCTAAGGTTGCAGAATGGATTGATGGCATCCCTAAGGAAAAGTGGACACGTGCATATGATGTAGAGGAGAGAAGATATAGTCATATGACAACAAACTTGTCAGAATCAGTGAATAAGGTGTTCAAGGGAGCAAGGAACATGCCTATCACCGCTCTTGTCAAGCACATGTACACCCGATTGGTTCATTATTTTGTATGCAAAGGTGAGGTGGCTGTTTCACAGCTTGAACATTTGTAGCGACATTCCAAAAATGTGGTTGGTGCTATGAGGCATAATCAGACCCTTGCTACAGGCCACCATGTAGGCACGTATAATCTTGAGCACACATTATTTCAGGTGGAGGAGAGCTAGGATAGGGTATATTTGGTCAACCTTACAGAGCGTTCTTGTCAGTGTGACAAGTTTAATGCCTTTAATACCCCTGTAGTCACACCGCAGCTGCTACTTTACATGTTCACCAAAATCCTTATCAGTTTGTGGATGATGTCTTCCTCGTAAGCAACTTGGTTCAGGTTTATTCATTGCCATGGCAGCCAATCGGTAATGAACGTGCTATTCCATCGAGTGAAGGTCCAGTTGTCATACTTGACAAGGAGATGTTGCGTGCTAAGGGTTGTCCAAGGTCCACTAGAATACGTAACGAGATGGACGAAGTCGAAACAATTTCAAGGCACGTCAGATGCGGAATTTGCAAGCAAGTTGGACATAATCGGAGGAATTGTCCTACTCGTGGTGGTGCTTCATGAATTTGAAATTATGTTTTTTAATTAATGTGATGTTAATGTATTTGATTTATAAAAAAGTTGTCTAACCCTTGTATTTGGTTATAAGAGGTGATATTACTTTAAAGAGATGTCGGGTCCATAAACGTTAACCCTAATATATTAACTCAACCTTTTTTTACTAATCAGCAACATAAAAGAGGTGTCGGGTCCACTAAGATTTGTACATAATGAAGACATGGCATGGCATGATGACACAATGGAAGGCAAGTGGGAGAGTCTGCAACGCCGCCTACACATGGCATGATGGCATGATGGGACATGGCATTTTTTTTGCTTCAAAAATGTGTCCATTCCATTTCCCTTGAACTAATCGATCATAAAAGTAAAAGAACTAATCCTAGCCCCTTACCCTTACCCTAATTCTAGCCCTAGACTTAACACGCTGAAATACGGCATGACTTAACACGCCAAAATACAGCGTGACGATACACCCCGAAATAGGGTGATACTTAACACACCGAAATACGGCATGACTTAACACGCCGAAATAGGGCGTCACCCACCCCTATTTAAGGCATACACTTCCACTCCCAAACAACATGCCTTCGGATTCAAAATTGAATCTGAATAGTATAAGATTCTTAGGAGAAACAAGCAGTAAGAACATTTGTAACTCCAAATTAGCATTCCTTATCAGTGACACACAACGAAACAGGCATTTCTTTTGAATGCCCTTCTCCAAAACCAATGTGAGTTCCTAATGACTGTTCTTTGCAGACACTCAAGAGCAGGATGCACGACACCCTTCAGCTAGCTTGTGACCACTTTGTTGATGAAATCTACTACCGACAACCATCCATACATGCAGGTCAGCAATATTTCTTTCATTCTTTAAAACTCACAAGTGATGATGATGTTTGCACAATGTTAATGTGCAACGACCAAATGTCAAGTGCTGGCCCTATAGAAATATTATGCACCATCAACAGAACTCTCGATGGTATACTGAACCTACTTCGATCGACCATCGTCCCTACACATGATGCAATGCTATATTACAACGGCAAGTGGAACATACCATGACAAGGTAGTTTTGTGGGTTATTCCTTCACTGGAACAAACCCAATAAGGTTTGAAACTCCTTCAGGATGCAACATTGAAACGCTAAAGGATGTCATAAAGCAAGTTACGCCTGTTGGGGTTCCCCCTTATGGCATTCACAACTCACAGCTGGTCAGTAAATTGTTTTTTTGACAGTCAGGCCATACAAAATATTCAAACAACACAATCGAATATCACATAATAGAGTTAACAAGCGATGAAGACGTGTTTAAGTTGTTAGCAGAATCCAACTACTGGAAACGTTATGGTCCAATAGAGATTTTAGCTATTTTTAGCAAACCAGTTACCTAAATGCAATGAGACATGGTCATAATATTGACTATAATGATTCAATGTGTTAAGTAGTGCTTATCAGGTTTGGTTATGTTCCATTGGTCGTTGTAATTTAAAATGTCAGTTACGTTATTTTCTGTTAGGAAGTAATGTTATTCGTCGTTTGGATTGTTGGCTATGCTATTAATTATTGTTTTTCACGACGTTATTGATTTAACAAATTTTGAAACAAATGTAAATTAAAAAATTAAATATATTACAAACTGAAATAAAAAACCACAAATGACGAAAAAACTAAGACGGCGGTGGCCACTGATAATGACGCACTTGACGATCAGGTAGCCTCAGTCTACGATGTAGCGGTGAAAGGTCTGCCTCAGGCGGTTCAGGCTAAGCAGGTTCTGGCTGAGGCGGGTCTTCCTGGGAAGGGCCTTCCAGATACGGGTCTACGTGTGAAGGTGGACATGGAGTGCCCTGCTGTGAATATGAGGGCTGCGGATGCTCATCAGCTACGGTGGAATACGGTTCATCTGCTGTCCAATCACTACAACAACCTTTAGCAGAATAATCAAACTGAGAGAGCATGTCATCAAGGTCGTCATGACTCCACGCACTACGACCTACGTCACTGCTTGGCCCAACATCTGCTGATGCCATCAACATTGCCGTAGTCACATATACAGGTTGAGAGTCAGCGGGTAGAGGCATATGACTCTGCGAATTGCTTCCCCATACCCCATGTCACCCTGCTGATGAGACTCGTAATATAGGGGCTGACTGCATATGTCGATGCTACATATAGAGGCCTAAAATAACCAGAAGTACGCGGCCTGACAGCTACAATGGGCTCAGAAACAGAATGCATCGGTTGTCGTCTACGCTCTAGCCCAAGCCCCTCCCGTCTTCGACGGCCAATGGCAACAGACACTTATGGCTCCTCTGAAGTTAGGTGTCTAGTGCATGTGGCCGTGCCTCCTCCAGGGGACAACTCTCTCTGAATATAATTATGCGTCTGAATTCCTGCTGAACCCACTCGTGACTATAATCCGACCACTGATCATAACTAAGGGCGAAGTACAACATCTCCAGCCCATCAATCTATAAATTAAGATATATAAACATTAGTGTCAATCATGTGTTCTATCATAATAAACATAAATAGACAAATTATCATTTCAGCAAAACTTACACCACGTCCAGTCTTGGCAACCATCTTTGATATGTGCCGCTTCCCATTTTCCCTGTACCAAACAATGCACTCATGGTTTGGTGACATCAAGCCCTGAACCAGAGAGGGAAGGTCGATGTGCTGGTCCCGAACCTTCCACCGTCTAATAAACGATCTCAGTTTACGCACCCAATTGTCTTCGCGTTTGCCACGCAAAGAAAGGTCATGCACACCCCTCAGCTTCCTGGGCCTACTTGGGATTGGCTGATCCCTCCCAAATTGGAACATGCATCTGTCCGACTGCGAATACTCCATGGTGTGGAAGCATATAACAGGAGTAGTTGCCATCCACAACAGTCACTGCTGCTCAGAAGCACCAAGAAAGTGGTAATGTAGATATGGCTGCCAAACCACCTGCACAGACACAATAACCACACAATTAAGTAAAGACATGGACCATGAAAGCACAGTAATGAACACTTACAAATAACTAAACGTACCTCATCCCGGCTGAGAGATTCCAATCTCATCCTATACCAGAGCAGCTCGTGTGCTTGAAACCAGCCTAAAGCGTTAAACCTTAATTCAAAATAACTGCCATTAGAATACTAAAAGACTGCATTACACAAATTGTTTTAAAAAAAACAAATATACTAAAACATACCGGTGTCCGAAATGCCACTTCGGGTGAGTAGGAAGCGGAATGGCTGGAGTAATGGGGGGAAACCTGAGCCATGCCCACGCCTGAAGCAGCATGTGACACCCACCAATGTCACTTCTGCGTGGATCTGTGCACTCGCACATTTGTCTAAACAAATGTGCAAGGACCGCAGATCCCCAGCTATATGATCCAATGTCGTCAAAGCCCCCAGCAAGCAGTGGGATGTAACGCGCTGCGACCATGCTTCCCCCGAATCTGTAGCTCAGCAGCCATGATCCAATAAGTCGTCCAATGTGCGCCTTAGTAAATCGCGTCACAGCGATCAAGGGCTGAACCTCACCCTAATGCGCAAAGTGTCTATCAAAGAAAGACAGTCGCAAATGTCCACCTTTAAGCTCAGTGTCTGCCTCAGGTTCATGACCGAAAATGTCCTCAATGACGGTCTCCCAATCCACCACGGTGACCCTTGTGATGACTTTGCCCTCGGTGGGCAAACCTAAAATATCAGCCACGTCTTCCAACATAATGGTCATTTCTCGCTGCGTCATGTGGCAGGTATGGGTCTCTAGTCTCCACCGCTCAACCAGAGCACTAATCAGCGCATCATCGATCTTAAAAAAAATAACAAATCAATTTATATGCATTAATCTTAAAAAAATGTTTTACCCAACTAATTTCCAGCTTGCATACCTGAATATGTCGCATGCGTACGACATGTAGAAAGTCGGCACGTCCTAACATATCATCGACGATGTAAGGTATATCGTCGTGCTGTAGCCCCCCCGGTCGCTTTACGGCGTCGCATCTTCAACAACCGGACTGAGTCCTCGTTCCACACAACTTGTGAAATGTGGGTCCGCTGAGTCCGTCTACGCAGAACACCCCACTTATACGGGGTAGGGATAAAGTGTGTCGTCGGATCCATGGGCTCACTATAATAACCTAGGCTAAAAAAAAAGAAAGAGAAGTTTAAATTTACAATATTTTGTCGCAAAAGAATTAGCGATGGAATTAGCGACGGTTGGAATCTGGCGCCGTTAGCGTGAAAATGCACCAGAAGGCCAAATTTTCACTGGAATCTGGCACCGTTAGCGTGAAAGTGGCGTCGTTAGCACCAGAAGGAAATTTTCCTCTGGAATCTGGCACGATCAGCGTGAGAGTGGCGCCAGAAGTGCTCCATGAAGCCATTTTCTACTGGAATTTGGCACAATGGCGTGAAATTGGCACCATCAGCGCGGGAACGCTAACAGGGCCACTATAAAAGGCCATTTTCGCGATTTTTGGCCAAAACTCTTCCTTTCTTCTTCCTCTGAACGCTTTCCACCATTGTTGAGCTTGGAAGCTCCATACCACTCAACCATTGACCAAAACACCTCACACCCAACATGAAACTTGTAGGGAATCATACTATGAGTTAGAATCCTTCATCACTTTTTCCTAAAACCATCAAACGGAGAGATCGTTTTCTCTAGGGAACTTCACAAAACTTCGATTTTGAGGGGAAATGAGGCGATATGCGGACACCCAAGCTTGGAGAAGTTATCTACTAGCCTTCCTTGTCAATTTAGAGGTAAAAAACACAAATTCTATCGATTATTTGAGAATTTGTTCTTGAGGTGAATAGTGACCCATTTGAGTTAGAGCTGGAATTAGGCTTGGGTCCTTTAGAAAAGTATGCTTAGGAGGTTGTTGTGATGAAGGATTAGCCTTGAAACATAAGTTTTATGGACTTTGGATTTTTGGCTCTGAGAAATGCATGTGTAGGAAGAATGTTGGTTATATTGGTGATTATAGGACATGCATGAACCTTGATGCTTGTACAATATGTGCTCATGAGGCTATATAAATGGTGAAATTATGTTGAAGCAACCGTTTTAGCCATATTGTTAATCCTTGAGTTTTGGCCTATATAATGTTGAACTCTTTGGATTGGTTGATGCAGAGTCTTTGGGAGGCTCTAGTGCCTATGTTAGGCCGAGATATATCCTGCTGAGGGTCTATGAGTTGACCATTAGGTGATTAGTTCTGATAACCTTAAGATAGAGGACTAAGAGGTTTAATGGAAAGGAATAATGTTTTTTTCCTCTTTAAAGGTTGAGAACCGTTATTATGTACTTAATGCCTTGTAAGGTTATGTTGGTTATTGATTTTGCTTGTGTGCCTTTGTATAGGGCGTGACACCAAGGGTGTCAGTGGTGTAGACCACAGTTCTGGGTCTGGACAGCAGAGCACTGCGTTTCTAGGTAAGCTTTTTGCTCTTGGGGAATGTTTCCCACTGCCTGTGATCCACATACTCCAAGGGAGTGATGGTTGCATACATGATGTATGTGCATTGAATTGGTTGTTACAGTTTCCTCATGATAATATGTATGCATGATTCTATGCTTTGTGTGTATGGTTACCTGTTGAATAGATCTTCTGGCCAGTTAGATAGATATGGACCTCCCTAGGAGTAGAGCGCAACTCCTAGTTTGGTTTGCTTAAGTAAAGGGTGAGGATGATCCCTTAAGACCAAGAGATAGGTGGTCCCGTCGCGGTTGAAACCTATTCTCGGAGGTGCCATATACGTGCATCCATGTGTCACTACTAGAAAAAGAGCCTTCCACATCGGTTATTTTCGACATTCGACATCGGTTTTGAACCGATGTTGAATCAGGCGACGTTGAATGTCTGGAACTTAACATCGGTTTTCAAAACCGATGTTAACAAACGTACACAACATCGGGTTTCCAGAGATAACCGATGTGGATATATGATAAATTGGAACATTTAAGCTCATAATGATGGATTCTTAACATCGGTTTCCTCGAAAAACCGATGTTAAGTTACACCAGAACATCGGTTTTGCAAAGAAAATCGATGTTGATTTCATGTAACAACATCGGTTTGCTTTCCAAAACCGATGTTGTTACATGAAATCAACATCGGTTTTCTTTGCAAAACCGATGTTGTATTTTAAGTTAACATCGGTTTTCAAGAAAACCGATGTTGTTTCTTAATTAATTTTTTTTAATATTTTGTCTGTTTTTTAAATTTTAGCAGTTCTTCAACCTGTAAATTAAAAACCAGATCCAGCCAATTTCAAAATACATTCAAATAAATTGATATTTGAATAACAAATAAAATTCAATAGCCT
>PYAF01006199.1:253844-282842 GCA_007407185.1 Glycine tomentella | reverse complement strand
CACATTGAACTCATACATGACACGAAATTAATGCAAAACCAAACCCCATTCAACAGCAAATACAAAATATTCTGAATCGCATCATTGGGCAACAAGGAAAACAGAGAAATGCGATGACACTAACCTCGGATGGAGACGCGAGCTGAAGCTTCAACAATGGAAACCGAGAGCGCGCTGCTACTGGAAATGGCGACGTGCAGGACAACAACCACGAGCTCGTAGACGACGACAATGGTGGACTGGAATGAGAGCTGATGAGGTTGAGGAAGATGCAAAAGAGAAAGCGCGCTCAATGAGGGTAAATGATTTGGGGCCCCAGACTGTTTTAAAATAACAACAACAACATCGGTTTTCATTAAAAAACCGATGTTAACTAGTAGTCGTTAACATCGGTTTTCATAAAAACACATAAAACCGATGTTAACTATTCCTTATTAACATCGGTTTTCCTAAAAACACCTGAAAACCGATGTTAACTAGTAGTCGTTAACATCGGTTTTCTGAAAACACTTAATAACCGATGTTAACTACTCATGTTAACATCTGTTTTTAAGTGTTTTTCAGAAAACCGATGTTAACGACTACTATTTAACATCGGTTTTCAGGTGTTTTTAGGAAAACCGATGTTAACTTTGTCCACATAATTACAAAATTGCCACCGCGTTTTCGTTAACATCGGTTTTTCCGGAAACCGATGTTAACTTGCCGATGTTGAAACTCCTTTTTCTAGTAGTGTGTAAAGAGGTAGCTCTCGATAGGATGGCACGAGTGTGAGTTCAGGTCTCACACTGAGGACTGAGAGTCCCAGATGCTGATGATGATGCATCTTGTGGCAGGTGTAGTACCGCAGATATACATTAGAGATAGAGGATGGCTATTTATTGTTGTGAGGGCCAAGTGGTCGAGTGATTGTGATGCCTTTGATGTTGTGTATCATGGAAGTGAGCCAGGGGGAGGACAACTCTCCTAGAGCCTTGAGCTTACTGAGATTGTATCTCACCCAGTGTGTGGGGATTATTTTGCAGGTGGCACATCTGGCAAAGATGATGGGTCCCAGGGCGGGAGGCCCCGGTAAGGATAGACTCTGTGCAGCTGCTTGGCAGTGTGAGGAGAGCATTGTGGCTTACTCTTTTGTTTTGATGTATTTTGTACCCCTGCGAGGGAAAATGTGTGTGTACACATATGGTGGATTCTGTTTATGTTTATGATGCGTAGACACTGCATGTTTTGTATGCCCTCATGTGAGGATGTGATCTGTGAGATCATGGCAATGGATGTCTACTCTTTTGTATAGACACAGTGAGTGTCTTTGATGATGCATATCCATATTGAGATATGTGGTTTATATTTCTCCTGATATATCTGTATAGATATTGTTGATGTATCTACCGCTCTTTATGTTATTTGGATCGACGAGGCTGGCTATATAGTATTGGTATTTGTATTTTTATATTTGAGGTTACATACCATACATAATGAATCAAGAAATATGGTTTTGAAATCGCTTCCGTGGATTTTAATTAAATTAGTTACCGCGCAAATCTGATTAAATAATTGTTAATACACCAGATGCATACGGGGTGTTGCACTCACCCTCATGATCGGATCCAGAGCGCAAAGAATCACTCGAAGATGAGTCAGTCATCTAACAATTATCTTAATATAAATAAATGAAAATTAAAGTTAAACAAAATTTTACTTCGGTTGACAACACATTACAAATAATTATCATATCAAATTAATTAAACCTAATGTACATAACTATCAATCCTAAACCATAATCACTCAAACATAAACCATAAAACTATTTAGGTAGAGCCCACAAAGGCTTAAATAATACTTAGGTGAAATGAAGGAGTTCAATCAGTTCATACTAGGGATGAAGGAGTTCAATCAGTTCATACTAGGGATGCAATTAGAAGACATTGGATTTAACTTCAAGTTTATCAAGCATTTTTGGGAGATACTTAGAGGGGACTTCATCCACCTCATGAATGAGTTTCACACAAATGGAGTTCTACCTAGACGAGGTAATGCTTCTTTCATCACTCACATACTTAACAAGGACATCCATCTTGGGCTTCATGACTTACAACAGCAAATCATTAACCCTAAACCCTAAACCCTAAACCCATAAACCCTAATCAATTATCCAAGCACACTAACCCTAAACCCTAAACCCCTAAATCGGCCCCCCTAAACCCTAAACCATTAACCTAACCAACATCAACAGTAAATCATTAACCTTAAACCCTAAACCCTAATCAATTATCCAAACACACTAACCCTAAACCCTAAACCCCTAAACCGACTCCCCTAAACCCTAAACCATTAACCTAACCAATATCAACAATAAATCATTAACCCTAAACCCTAAACCCATAAACCCTAATCAATTATCCAAACACACTAAACCTAAACCCCTAAACCAGCCCCCATAAACCCTAAACCATTAACCTAACCAACATCAACAGTAAATCATTAACCCAAAACCCTAATCCCTAATCAATTATCCAAACACACTAACCCTAAACCCTAAACCCATAAATCAAACCCCTAAACCCCTAAACCATTAAACTAACCAACATCACCAGCAAATCATTAATCCTAAACCCTAAACCCTAAACCCTAAACCATAACCCCTAAACCATTATCCATACCCCCTAAAACCTAAACACTACACCCTTAACCCTAAGCACTAAGTCCTAAACCCTAACACATAAACCCTAAGTCCTAAACCCTTAACCCTAAACCAACCATCTACATAGCTAACACTAACATGAACGGACCTAATAATTTTCTTCCTAACATATACGAACTTAACATTTGAATAACCTAGAAAATTTTCTACAAACATATAATGTACAACGCTAACAATTCAATAATAAAAAATGTTAAATTATAAAATCCACTTACTTGTTGACAGAGCTTCGTTGCAAGAAAAATCTACCCAAACTCCCAAGCGAACCAAGCCAAACTTTTTCTCCGAAGCAAGAAAAGTTGCAAATGGTCAATAGTAAAAAAAAATTTGCCCTTTTATAGACCCCCCACCCAAATACGCCTCAAATAGGCGTGTTTAAACACGCCTATTTTGGGCGTGTTCAATGACCCCAAATTTCGAATTATTTTTTAAACTGTACCATTTTTCAAATTATTTTATTAATTTGTATTATTTATTTAAAAATGCCAGAAAAGTTCGATTGTATATATGGTATGATTGTAATGACATGTTTTTGCCTAGTAAATAAAGGTATATATAATATATGTGCCTCCTGGCACTACAAACACAATCTGAATACCATCATTTTATCCATTAGCTTTAACATAATCTGAAAAACTAGTAGACCATCAGTATCCTCATGGGCGGATGCACGTTATTGATTTGGGGGTAGTGCCCCCCTTAAATTCTCAAGAAGTCCAGTGGTTACTTAGGCAGAGACGGGTCTACATTTAAAAATATTATTTTTTGGGTAATTTTTTATAATAATAAAATAAAGTAAAATAAAAAAATAGTTTAGACGTTTACACTAGAGAAAAACGAAAAATATGGAAAAAAGAATAATAAAAAAGATGAAAAATAAGATAGGAGTGAGTGTGGGTCTCTATGTTTGTAATTTTCATGAATGCAGTGGTCACACTCTTGTTATTTTTAAGCATTGGCCACACGCTAATTTTGTCATTTTTTTTCCTTTTTGAATGGTATCATTTTTCACATTCTTATTATAATGGTTTGTTCCTTTAAATTTTCTTTTAAAAAAAAAATTTCGAGAGCACTGCCCCCGAACCCCCGCCACTAGTACTCCCCTTAATTTTTTTTTTCTGGATCCGCCCTTGTATCCTTATACCTCTATTAGTTTTTTTTCCTATGTAACATCTTGTCGTTACAACAACCAATTTTAATGAAAAACCCTTGTGCAGTAAATCGTTTTTGTTTTTTGTCATACATGACTTTCTCAAGAGAAAAACAAAACCTTAGCAACAAACTACAATAAAATGCTCCCACCTAACCTAACAATTGTCAACGTAAAAAAATCCTTTAAGTGTGTCAACATTATGTATGCCCCTATACACAAGTGTGCGTACATGTGTGTGTTAGTACAAGTGTATTAATTCATTAGTGAATACATACAATAAACTTAGCTTTCAAGTGTATTCTTAGTACTTAGTACAATCTTGACAGCCACAAACAAGGGGAAGGAAAGGAAGCCAATCTCGTCGAAGGTTTAAGGGATGACCGGCTCTCTTGTGTAATGGACGGTCTGTGAGTTCCACTCAATTCTTAGAGGACTCAATTTGCACAATTGAACTTTAGAGGGTAAAATTCACACAATTACAAATTAAAATCAAGGAACCAAAAATGTAATTAAACTTTTACTTAATTTGGCTTGAAAACCCATAAATACCAAAATTACACAAAATTAAATTATAGAACTAAAAGTATCATTAAACTTAAACCTTTTACTAAAAATTCAATGTAATTAATGTAACGTAATTGGTTATTTGGTAGCATTAACACAATGCATGTGCATTGCACAAGTCGCAATCAAGTGTTTTCTAACTTTTATGATGTAGATTAAATTGGTAGATTAAATTGGTAGCTTAAAATGGAACCTACACAGGAATGTGTTAACAGATTAACAATTTCTAATCTTATAATCAGGAGCTAACAAATATCTCTTATTCTACACTGAGAATTTGACTTAAACCATCATCGGATCTTATTCTTAAGGAGCTCATATTTTCATCCTCTATTTAAGGTATCTTTGTATTAATTTTATATAATTATAAACATGATGTTTTTTTCTATATTAATCTATCTGCTAAATGTATCTGCAATATTTCTGTTGTTCATTTTCTTTTTGTAAACAGGATACTGATTCTGGTGTTGACGTTTACTTGGGATTTCATCAAAACATTGAGGTTTTCCCTTTCTGTTTTCTTTCTTCTGACATATAGCATGTCACATATCATTTGCTTCGTTGTAAACTAGTAGTGCCATGTTTTCATATTTTGTATGATAGTACTGAGATTAAACAATTAGCAATTAACCATAGAATGTTGGTAAAAAAGTAAACGCAATCCTCTCTCCTTCTTGTTCTTGTTGTCAGTTGTACTTTGTTGCTTAGCCAATTTTTAGCATGGTTGATTTTAATGTTTTGGCAGGTGTAACCAGGAGTCCTATATGTTTTTTTTCTTTTGTTGACCATGATGCTAGTACGGAGTAGTCCTCGCTAAAAGTAGTGATTAATCTTCGTTAGGGACCGTGAGTGCACACAATATGAGTATTCATTTCTCAACACGATTTATTCCATATTCAAGGTTCAACCAGGATTGGAGACATATATGCTTTTGGACTTATAGCTTGGACTGTAAATGATGTCATGAATAAGAGTACTTATACCTTATAGTTTTTTCACTATACACTAAAGTTTCTGTTTCTAGAGTTTTGGCCTTTGACCTCTAGTACTAAAGTTCACATAGTATCTATCACTGAGATTGTTATTTTGATGGGGTATGAGAATATCAAATTAATTTACTTCCTGACACATATATACATGTTACCTAAGTGAATGCTTGCGCAAAAGTTAAATGAATAAAAATATTATTAATTAAAGAGAAAGAAGATAGAATGTTGAAACCAATTAGATCCTCCAAATATTTTAAGTATAATTTTTTTAAAATGTTGAATAGTTGGATCTAAGAAATTGACTATCAACAGTGAGCTAGGTGGCCTCTTAATTATGCCAGCATTGTCGCGAACACATGATTAATTATTTTTTCAAAACTTCATAAATCTTGCATTTTTAGCAAGTTTGGATAAATTTCTCAGAAAACATAGGTAGGACTAGATAATGAAAAGAATTGAGGAGGTAAAATGAATCAAACTTCTTCCATATGCAACTTAACTTTTTTTAGTAGCTCTCTTATAGTCTTATTGAACTTATTCATAAAAGAGTTTTTTCTAAGTATTTGTAGCTAACGAGTTGTAGTGATTCAATTTTTCCTTTTTTGAGTGCTTTGAGGCTGCAAGCTGAATCTGAAAGATTCTTGTCTATAAGCTTATTTATTTTCCACCTACTCAGGGTTCTGGCTTGAAAAAGTATTATGGATTTTGTCCTGATTTAGTTCTCTGTCACCTTCCTCAAGGAAAATTCTTTGGGTTTTACTCTAAAATTTGCTTCTGAATTTAGTATCCTCATGGACACAAAGTTCTTTGGGTTTTACTCTAAAATTGCACTTTTAAGTACAAACTCCTGATACTTCCATAACACGAGAATCTGTTACAATTACATACTTTAAATGCATGATACAAATAAGCAGGTCCTTCTCTTTTGAACTTTTTGATGCCTCACTTGAAAAGAAACATGGCTTTAAGCTTTACTTTCTATTAAAGAGACAACAAATTACTATGATTATACAAATGAAAATTTAGTTTCACAATCATTATTAAGCAATACCATTTTCTTCTTCCTTAAGAACTCTTTGCCAAATGAAGTTTAGATAGGAGACAGAGACTCGAAGGACATACACTATCGATAATTCGCTATAATTCCTTTTACCTTTAAAAAATGCATCTTTATGCAGAGCAAGATTGGAATTGAATCAAGATTTATCGGAAGGATAGAGACCAAGAAAAAGATTGGAATCCATGTAACAAAAAAAATTGATCAGCATCTCAAGAAGCAATGAGAAAATATCCTATATCTTGGTCCTTTTGCTTATTATCCCACGAATAAGTTGTCCAACTTCTTCGCCACAATCTTCCTGCACATGATGACCAGCCTACGAAGTGAAATAAGTTAATTGTACCTTTCTCCTTTGAAAATAAGCCTAAGATTTGTGAATAAGAAAGTCTAAAATTACAACCATAGTATTTCTCTTGAATTAAAAAAAATTCATTGTTACTTACAAAATAATATGAAAAGAATTTTCCATGTTTAGTTAAAGTTAAAAGAATCTTTCAACTATTATTGTTGGATGATGAAGGATGAAAGGTTCAATTACAATTAAATGTTGGGTTCTTTTGGCGATTATATAGTGTTAGGACTGTTTATGCTCCTACACAATATATTATAGTTAAGCATTTATCAGATAATGACTCAACCTAATTACCAACAAAGTAATCAACAACTAGGTGCACTCTTGGTATGAAAGTGAACCATAGCATACCAATGACTATTACGAGGAGCATATAGAAATTGGCTTACCATACTTGGAGAAAAAATCGTGTCTGTGTTACTGTAAGATAACAGTCTACTGAAAAGATGTCTATAACTACTACTCTACTAGGGTAGAGACCCCCTTTATCATGTTATAGTTTGATATAGGGAGCTGAGCCACGTTAGTATCATTAGGTTGGCAGTCACAACATGCATGCTTTTTCAAGTATGTTCAATTGTATAGGGGACCGAAACACCTGGATTAGATTGAGAAACTTCAATTTCCAAAAACCATTTAAGAAGGCTCAAATTTTATGTTCAAAAGTGGTGTGATAGATGCTGCTTCATATCGGGGATACCAACAAGATGAACACAAAGGCCAAATGAAGAGAGCCAAAAGAAAATGAATTGAACTCAAATTCATGCTGAATTGCTAGACGATAGGACCAATTTTCCTAAAATAGACATGGAGTGGTGCTATCAATGGAGGATGGTGGAAGGCCAAAATTCCGCCATATAAACATGTCATTGTGGCCTATGGCACTGCCATAGCCGGCCTCCCTTCACAAATTGCCTATGGCAGTTGGCAAAAAATCTGTCACGCCATTCTTCCATGGTGACCATGGCACCGCCATTTAACAATGTTCACATGAAGATATTGTTTCAACATAGGCATACTACTTGTGGTGTTCCATGAACACTAAAACATGGTGGCTAGTGCATATAGACTTTGTCATGTAATTTACCATGTAAGAAGGAATTATTAACGTCTATCATATGAAGACAATCCTCTATATGTGTTTCATTTTTGGACCTTCAAGGTCATTCTTGTTCTCTCCCTAGTTCTCGAGTGCTATAGATTTAATCCTAGGTTATCTATCATGCATAATTTTTTTTTTAGTTTTCTTCCAATTTATACTAAATGAACATTGTCAACAACTTCTTAGCCTTATAAGAACACAGAGAACACATCAGCACAAACTTAAATACAAATTAAATATTTTCATGCAAAGATTACAGTGAGGCTAAAACTGAAATCATTTTTTGACTTGCTAAAATTAAATATCAAAATATCATAAGTACACCTTGGGGATGGGAAATTAAATCGTTTCAAATACAAAGAGGAAACAAAGAATCTGGAAAAGTCATTTCCCATTAATGTGGATGCTCTAAAAGTACAAATGCTTCTACAATTTATGAATGCATACTTCTTGCCTTTTAAACAAAACAACAGGTTATTAGGCACAATTTTTTCAAATAAATGCTCACAGAAAGTAGCTCAGAACTTAGAAAAAATAATTTCATCCAGTGGCAACAAATTCAAAATAAAAAACTTGACAAATTCAAGCATGTGCAAATGAATCTAATGTATTTACCGTAGGGACATCAATGAGTTTATGATTGGAATCCTTGCAGAAGTCCTCCACTCCATCATAGCTCAACCAGCGATCTCTTTGGCCCCAACATATTGTGGTTTGAACTTTCCAATTTTTGTCCTTCAGTATTGTTTGCATATCCTCGACATATCTCTAAAGGAAAAGTGAATCAAACAAACACCACCTTATTAGATCATAGAAAAGCAAAATTCTATACACTACAGAAATTCCACGTGAGGTAAACTAATTGATGACTTGCTCATTATCCATACTTTCATTATGCAAGATAAAATACATGTAAGCCAGTTGAACCAATTCAATATACGTAAATTTTCACCCTGAGGTCTTTGTTCATGTTCCTGCTAATTGCATTTAGAGCAAAGCCTGAGGAACCAGATGTAAGATAGGGTCTTCTATAGACCATTGCATCTTCTTCTTTCATTTTATAGGGGCCACAGCTTGTTAGAGCTTTGTCACTGGCCCTTAATGGATCCTGATCATGCAGAAGAACAGTGTATCATCTCAAGCCTTTTGGGACAATCCAAACTATTAATTGAAGTAGATATAAATAAAATCTGAATATTAGAACATCATTAATATGTATGAACATTTCATACCTGTGAAAATATTTCACCTAGTAGAAAGTTGCTGAATATGGACAATGTTGGCGGAAGCTTGGCATGTTGGGCTGTTAGCTTATAAAATAAGAAAGAATAATTCAAGGTGGAAACAGTTAAAAAGTATTTAGGAAAGCATTTCTGATAGATAACAATATTAAATAATGGAATTAAAATGTAAAGTCAAGGAGACATGATCCTTTTACAAGAGAAATACACTTTTATTTGGAAAAATAAAATTAATTTACATATAGAAGATGATATGAAGTTTTTGGAATATGAAGAAAAATTAAGATGTATGACACATAAGGAAACTTCTGCATTTGATCGATGATATCATGGTAGAATGAGTTTTGTAAGACAGTTGAATTTGATGGGTAAAACAAACATACAGGCGGATTAAGGAGTATTAAGTTGCTGACTTTTTCCTGGTGAATGCTGGCATACTTGGCTACAACAGGCGAAAAATATCCCTGTGAGCAAAGAAGATAAAGAACTTCCTATCACATGTCAAAGAACAGATAAGTGAGGCCTAAAGCAAATTTTAATCCATACTTTTTTTCAACTAAGGCAAACTTACTTGGACAACAAGTGAGACTTTAGTAGCAGCCAGTTCATCAATAAGTGACTCCAATGATGAGACATACTCTGCAGGGAAGAAGACAAAAGAAAACAGACTTGTGCCACCTTTATTTGTCAAAACAAGAATTCCCAATAAACAGCAAGTTATTTGGGCCACTAAAGCAATTACCATCCAGTGTGTAGTCAAACCCATATCTGGGTTGAGGCTTGTCAGAAAACCCAAATCCTAAGATAAAAGAATAAATGGAGTGAACTTTTCCAATTCTGCTGTCATGAATCAATAAATTAACGAAGTGCCAGTAAAAAAAATTCAAAAATGAATGAGAAAATCATGAATCTATCTCATGGATAAATTTGTTGTATGAAAATTTGTAAATGAAACCTGTCATTACACACAAATTGAAGCACAGCTCTACTAAATTAGAGATAGATCAAAGGCTCATCATCATGGATACTATAATAAGTTAATAACATACTCTAAAGGGGAATAAATAATAAATAACAAACTAAATGTAGCCCTCAACATGAAGAGGAAATTATACAGGTATAATATAGTACTAACAGGTCGAGCTAGTGCAAGAGATTGAAGGCATTTAATTTGGCTTATATAAATTAAAAATCCATTACGTATGCAATGACACAAAGCATAGTTCAGAATGTCACAAAGAGAACCCCAGCAAATAAAGTAAGATCAATTTTTAATTACAAATTCAATATAAAATTGTGATCTTACCTAGCCAGTCAAAGGCTATGACGTGATAGTCCTTGGAGAGTACTGGAAGAACTTTGCGATAAGAATATGCCTGGCAGCATCATCAATTTGCCAGTAAAATTGTGGTTTCTCAATATATCTAATATGGACAAAATAACTCATGATACACTTATTAACATTTCCAACTATGTGTAAGTGATAGAAACACATTGACTATTATTGAAACACACAGCCCATGAGTACGTAAAATCCCATTTTCGGAATGCTACGAGTTCATCCAGTACAAGAGCTAGTCAAGGACTAATTACAGGGCTAATAAACAGTTATAAACTAAAGTCATAACTATTAGTATTCTAACATGTGTTAGTAAGTCCAAACTACTATGCTAATCAATCAGACTATTATTCTAATACTCACCCTCAAGATGATGCTTATTAAGTTCTCAGGTTGTTGCAAATAAACATACAGATACAAAACATAAAACATCAAACATATCAGCCTATATCAAACAAAGAACTTGAGCAACCAGTACTTTCACTGAAGAACAACATTTTCAGTCATGTCATTGACTAATAGCTTCCTTGGTCTTCAACCTTTCCCCCTAACTTTGATCTACTTCCAACTTCTCTTCAACACACATCCCAAGTACATGACACAGGTTTAGCAGCTCAACCCTTTCTCATCAGTGGTCCACTCAACCTCTAAGCTTGTCTTCACAACACTCATATACTCCCAGTAATGCACAAAAAGAAAGCCCTTTACTAGAGTCTGAAGACCTTTTATCCACAACTTCATTGACAACACAAGATGGACAAAATGGTCACCAAACCAAAGTCATCAATCATCCAGGCACAACCACCTCTGAGATCACTCCATGAATCACTCTCTTAGCATCAACACCTTATCTCAGAAACAGAGCAAAAAAATAAGATGGAAAAGACATGATGGTTTGCACTTCAACACCCTTACAGCAATCAAGGAGTGACTCCCAACATCCCTGTTTGTTCCCATTGCAGCGAATCACAATAAGCATCGCAATTACTTCAACTGCAGCTCAACATCACGAGATAACCACTGTATTTGCTTCAGCTCCTTTTAAGTCATCTCAACAGCAACCACAACTAAACTCCAAAATTTAAACACCACATCTTAGTCCAACAATTTTCAAAACTGTCACTATTGTTTCACTCGCCTATAGAGTCATGAACATGCATTCAATTTCCTAAGGAATCCAAATCACGTTATGGTTTTGTGGATACAAGCTTGGCATGGATTAGAACTATTAGTTAAAAATTAGCTAAGAAAACAAAGCAAACAAATGACATTCATATCATTATGATTTAAAAGTAAGAAAGAACCCATTAAAATTGCATATAGAATATTATTCTAGAGGTTCTCTCTCACATTGTTGACAAATAAAACTCACCTGTGAAGGGAAACCATGGATTAATATCACTGAAGGATTATCAGCACTTCCGCTTTCAACACAAAACCATCTATTATGTAAAATCATATTGACAAAATATTATTCAATTATCCCTGAAATAATACCATTCTCATTTCTACTTGTAACAAAACCTACAAATTCAAATAAGGTTTTTTAGCATTATTAATTTAGGTATTGTTATATATTCATGTCACATATCAGCCATCTGCTTTCCCACTTAATATTTTTATTTTAAAAATTTTCCTGTGTTCTTCAACAAGAAGATAGAAAATCATTGGACATGTAAAAATAAATCTAGTTTACCTGAAACGATCACCAGTAGCTTGAGAACCAGAACCCATAGCGAGTCCAAAAATCGGATCTTTTGCCTTGTCACCAGTGCCAGGTATTGAATAGGCTTTAACCTGATAATATATCAGAAAACTGATGAGTAAAACCATAAATGGGTTGAAAATCATAACATTCTACCTCAAGGAAATGAAGTTGAAATAACAAAAGGACAATTTTCACCGTATATCAGATTATTGTAACTCAATCAATCTGTTAATGTGTCAACAAAATGTGTTTACGGAACTCAACTAATCAACAGTATACTTCAATATTTTAATACAAAGACTAAACCTTTATTTTCATCATCCTAAAATACAAGCACAATCACTTAGGTCCTCAAAAGATTTTGTCATCACTTTGGTTTTCCAAAGTTTTGTCATCAATTTAGTCCCAAACCCCAATAGCATGCAAAAATGTCATCAAATCAATTCCTAAATGAGTGTTTCATTACGTTCATTTCTTTCCGTCCAGCAAATAGTGACCAAATCATGACTGAAGGATAGAATAGATAACAAAAAAAATTCTAGAAACAAAATATAAAATGAATAGCATTGCTATAGAATATTACTCAAACCCCCTTTTAACAGCAATTAAAAATTAAAGAAAAGGCTGAAAATTAATTAGTAGTTACCTTTTTCCCTTGTTTAAACCATTCATCACTTGGACTAGGCCCATCTGAATACTTCCCTATCAGAATAGAAGAAACCAAAAAGTTCAAACAAAAGTTTCAGAATAACAAAAAGTAAATGCCTGTGATGTGAGCATGTTTTCCGCACATCCATGATCCACCCATTTTTTTTTTACCTCCACTGAAAGAGAATCCATCTCCAACAGAAACTGGAGCATCCAGAAGGTAATCCTGCATTAGAACTAGCAAACAGTTTGAAACAAAGTTTCAAGAAGCAAAATTGGGAAACTCCATCAACACAAAAACCATACTTGGGGATATAAGGTGTGTTGGATGATTAAGGGAGAAGGGAAGAGGGGAAAGATTACGGATTCGATCCCCTCAACTAACAAAACAAACATTCTAACAAGCTAACAATTGTTCATAAAAACAAAAAAACAAAAACCATACTTGGTCACCATTATTGCCACTTGAACTGCAATTCAACTTGAGAGATTTTCTTGTTGAAGGGAATGATTGGAACCTTCTTGAAGCAAGGAATGGTGGAGATGAAGCGGTGGAAGAAGAAGAGGGAAGAAGGTGGGAATGGAAACAACGTGCAGAGCCATGAAAAGCTTGAAGGGCCATGGCAATGATAACATGAAGTGGTTGGTTTTGGTTGAGAGGGAACGAACGAGAAAGTAACTTAACTGAGACCGTTAGTAGTTGTTTTCATGCCAAAACAACATAAAAATGAAACATGTTTTGTTTTGTCCATTAATTTGTGAAGAGATAGGGATTCTCCGGTCCTCACTTCACCAAACTTCTTTCTGGCCTTAAATAATTTTTCCCTACACCAACTAGCTTTTTCAATAGTTTATTCATAATATATATTTAAAAATTAGTTTATTTTAATACATCTATATTAATAATAAAGGAGATATTTATTTTAAAAAAAGGAATATTTATTTATGTAAAAAAAAAAGAATGTACCAACAAAAAGATATATCTATATTATGTACATACTACATAATATTTAACTATTTTATCCATCAAATAACTCTAAAAACAACTCCATAATTACAATTATTTTTTAAAACAAAACAAGCTTCACAAATAATTATTTACAACTAAATTTAACTCTAAAAAGATAAAAATAAAAATATATACATTTTGAGATAAAATTTTGGTGTATCTAGTGATTTTTTAAATGTGTTATGAAAAGAAATATTCTAAAACACCATATGAATAGGTGTTGTGTTTATAGCTAAAATATCATATTTCAAAAATGCTTATTTCGTAATACATTCAAAAATAATTATTGAACATGTTTTCAAGATTAAATAAGGGAGTTATTATTAAATCCATACAAAAAATGCTCTTCGCCACTACATATACGTGAAATCCTCTTTTTAACCATGATTTAAAAAAATCCAACCCACCCCCGCTTTAGCACCTCACTCCTATATTTCTCTTTTCCTCTTCCTCCTCTCGAACCCCACCCTCCCTCCTCACTAACCTCCCTCCTTCTTTCTCATTCACTTCCCCTTGCATTCGTGCCCCCCCTCTGTATTTACCTACTAAAGGTAAGTTTTTTTTTCTAGGTTATAACATTCAATGAATCGCGATTTCATTATTTTTTTTTTGTGTGGTTTGTAGACCGCAATGGAAACACGATTCGCTATGTGTTTAGGCAAAAACCACAATGGAATCGTGATCCCACTATGTTTTGGAAAATCATAAAACGGAATCACAATTTCATTGTGGTTTTTGTCAAAACATACAATGGATTCCAGAATCATGATTACATTGTGTGCGTTAATTTTTTTAATTTTATTATGTTTATTACTTGTTTAATTTTTTTTTGTTTAAACTCAAATGGCTTGAGCAAAGCAGACCTCATACGTTGTTGGACGTGATCCCTCTCATGAGGGCCCCTCACATGAAGGGGACAATGTTGCAAAGAGGCATCAGAGGTTGATAGTGCCACAACGTGGCTAACATTCGGTAGAGCCAAAGCTAGAGGGACCACCTGTAGTGCCACAACCACTGGGCATCGTTGGACCTCCATTTGCAAGAAGTCCAATTGATTTGTCCTTGCTTCAATCATACAAGGACCATTGTGTTGGTCAAGTATGGATGCACCAGGCGTGGTCATAGTTGAAGCGTGTCAACCACAGTGCTTAGGTGCTACCACCTACCTGTAGAGAGATGACCATTGTGGAGATGGAATTGCATGTCACCTCCCCTTCAGATAGTTTATGGGAAAGCATTAGGAATGGCAAAATGAGCATGGTCCGACGGGCCAGCCCATGTAACCCACAAAAAAAAAGTGGGTCGGGTTGAAACTTTCAACCCACTTTAAAAATTGGGACGGGCCAGCCTGGCCCACGAAAATGCGGATCAAATCTGGGCCTGGGCCAGGCCAGCCCACCGGGCCAACAGAAAGTAATTTTTTAAAAAAAAACTAAGAGTCGAATAGCCAGCTGCCATGCCCAGACTCAAAAATATCTTTTGTTGTTCTGCCTTCTAGTTCCTGGAGTAATTGTCGAGAGAGAGAGAGAGAGAGAGAGAGAGAGAGACTGAGAGAGCTTCATGCCTTCGTCGTTGCCTCGTTCCGTCGATCGTCGTTCGTTCTCGTTCCTCAATCAAACGGCACCCGCAGGGCTGCAATCCATGAGTTCGTTGCTCGCAGAGATGCAAACCCAGTTGCAGAGAGAGATCTCACTCCCGCACCCACACCATCGTCCGCCGGCGTCTTCGTCCCCGCACCGCCAGTGATTCGTAGTCCGCGCCAGCCTCCACTCTCCTCAGTCCTGAAGGTGCCGCCATCTCTTTTTCAGTCCTTTGATTTCGTTTTTTTTTTTTCACTGGTTAGTTGCTTACTTGCTTTCAATGTCTGAATCATAAGAAATGTTGGAACTTTAAGTGTTTGATCAATAAATTTTTTAGTTTAATAAACTCCACTGATGATTAAATAATTTTCAAAATGTTTTAGCTTGATTTCAAAATGTTAGAGACTATTTAGCTTGATTTCTAATACTTTTAGAACTACTTAAGTGGATTGTTTTACTTTAGGGACTATTTAGGAGAGAGAGTGGTACTTCAGGCATGAAATTGATGGTTTACTCTTTGCTGGTTATTTGGCTTTGAGACATGGGAGATTGCGTTTTTGATTGGCTAACAGGTTGCGTCTTGGTTAATGAAATGCTTAACCAAAAGATTTAATGGTCTTTGTTTCTGGTTCTAGATAATAATGCTATTGTGATGTAGACTTTCTTAGTGGTGAGAAATAGTGTGATTGGGATATATGAGATAAGGTATCTACATAGTAGTTGTGGTGTGGTAAAGACAGTCAAAAAAGATGGAGGTTCATACAAAGTTTTGCTGAAAACCTTTGCTGGGATATGTTGTCACAACAAGATGAAATTGTCATATGGAAGAAAACTAGTAAAAGGAATTGCTATAGTTCAATTCAAGGTAGCACCTCTGAGACTTGTATTGATGAAAATGTATTTCACTTTGTATATCCTGGAAAGAGATATAGTAACTAGGATCTGTGTTATATGAATATACATAGCAGCTGCTGAATTTCAGTCAAAAAGAGGCAAACTTGGCCTTCCAAAGATCACTTGAACAGGAAGGAGCTTGCAATCTTTGGTAATTTTTATACTCTTTAACATTTATTTATATATTTATCTTAATAGAAGGATTTCACTGTATTGTATCACTGAATGAAATCTCTTTTCTAGTAGGTTATCTTAATATGTATATATTTACTTGCAGTGGCAATAAATTAATTAAATTTGTATTCCTTTTATAATTTTTTTCTTTTTTTAAAAAAATTAACTTTTTTATTTTTTATTTATTTTTTAGGTGGGCTAGCCTGCTGGTCCACCAATCCATCTAAAAGTGGGGCGGGCTAGCATTTCCAACCCACTTTGCAAAAGTGGACCAGCTTGGGCCGACCCATTTTTTTGGTGGGTTGGGCCAGCCCGACCAGTTTTAGGTGGACTGTCCTACTTTGTCATCCCTAGAAAGTATGTCACCTCCCTGTAGAGATGGAGTATAAGGCACTCTGGGCATTGAAATTCCTTAACTTTGATGAATCATTGTTAGGGGAGAAGCGGAAGCTACAAATGCTGGAGGTGGAAGAAATGAGGCTCAATGCATATAAGTCTTCGAAGAATTACATGCTGAAGATAAAGGCCTATCATGACAAGAAGCTTGTGAAAAAGAACTTCCAACCAGGGCAACAAGTTCTATTGTTTAATTCTCGCCTGAAGCTTTTTCTTGGAAAACTCAAGTCAAAGTGGTATGGGCCATTCATCATCAAGGATGTCAAGCCATATGGGGCAATGGAGCTGATGGATCCATCATCTGGTGACTCTGAGGGCAGCTGGGTTGTCAATGGACAAAGGCTCAAGCTATACAATGGTGGTGATATTGAGCGCTTGACCACAATAATCCATCTTCAAGACCCATGAGGGTGTCTTACATCAAGCTAGTGACGTTAAAGAAGCACTTACTGGGAGGCAACCCATGATTTCTTTCCTTATCTTTGTCATTAGGATAGTTATTGTGTGAATTACATTGTTTTGTTCTGAGTGTTAGTGTTTTCATTGTTTTGGTATGTAATGTATGCTCTGTTTGTATTTAGTGCAGTTTTCACTAGCGCATTGAGCGCCCATACTCGCACTAAGCTCGCCCTTTGTGTTCGACCTGGCGTGCAAAGCGCCAAATCTCGCGTTGAGCGCTCCTATCGCGCTCAGCCCAATAAAATCTCTGTTTGAATTTAATTTTGAATTGCGCTCAGCGCGCATGTTTGTGCTAAGCGTGCACCTAGCTCGCTAAGAGTGTAGCTCGCACTCAACCTAATAAACTCTCTGTCTGGAATTTATTGGAATTGGGCTGAGTGCGACACTTCCTCGCTAAGCGCCCAGAGCGCGCTTAGTGGAATTGGCAGAAAGGGTTTTGGCCTACAAAATCCGCTAAGTCTGCCTTTTTCGCGCTAAACGCGCCCTTTTTGAAAGAAAAAAAAGGAATTTAAAAAGCTCTTGTTGTGCTCCCCACTCACTCTTTATCTCCTTTCCTCTTTCCTTTTTCATTCTCACTCTCACTTTTCAATCTCTCCATTACACTCTCGTTGTTGTGCACCTTCACCTTCTTATAATTGTTTATGTGTTCATTCAGCCCATCCCGCTCCCAAGTATGCATTGTCATTTTTCTTCCTTTTATTTTATTTCATTTCATTTTATGGTTTTCTGTTTTGTTGTTTTTGTGTTAGTGCACTTTCTAGGTTCTTAGTGGCTGTTTGTTGGGTTGATGGGTTTGTTTCTAGTTTATATTGCATTGTATTTGTTATTACTATTGGCTTTTTGTGCATGTAATCCTGTTTGTTTGTTCTGGGAAAACGATGAGCTTGCTTAGCGCGCCCCTGCGTGCTTAGCGAATTCATACGTTTCTAGAAACTACTATGAGTTTCTGGGTAGTCTCGCTTAGCGTGCCTTGCGTACTTAGCGAGTCCATGCATTTCTCGACATTCGGTCTTACCATTTCTTTATTACTTGGACAATTGGTACGCTTGTCATACCGTTAACATGGGTTGTCACTGCTTATCTTCTGCTTTTGTTTGGCAATAAGATATTTGTCAAAAAGTCCTTGACTCATGTCCATGCCGGCTACCACCTCTGCCTTGGCAACCTGGATGGTTGCCATAAGTACTCATGGGGAGTCATTGCACTGGCTTACCTATACAACCATCTGTTCTGTGTGAGCCAGTACACTAGCAAGTAGGTTGGAGGTTATATGACGTTACTCATTCTAATTAAATTGTTTTAGTATTGTGATTTTTCATTATTATTTTATTTATTATTATAATTAATTTTTTTTGTTAATATATTTTCACAGTCATGAGCGTTTGTGCATCTACCCAATATTGGTTATTTAGAACATGTGATCGGTGCTCTTGATGACCTAGTAGCCCCCAAATAGAAGCCTATCAAAGGTTTTGGCTTTGCCCTTTCGATTAGGGAAAAGCTGGATGAGCTGCAAATGGATGTTGTTGTGTGTTGTCCTTATGAGGGCCACAGGGTGGTCAGGCCTTTCGCAAAGGTGTCCTTATGCTGTCACCGATGTTGTGCCACCTAAGGGTCCTTAGGCTTTCACCAGTGGACGGACGAACAACCACCATGTCCTCTTGTGCAATTACTGCCTATCCCATACAGGTGTCGTCTAGCTAGCCAATAGCAAACTATGTACTAGATTAAGACTACTCTTGCCAGGTAAATTAAATTTTGATTTTGTTAATCCCCCCCTTAAATTGTTGATTCAAAAATAGTTACTAAGTGAAATTGCTCATGCAGGATCGATTTCAAATGCCATAAAGCGCTATGCATAGTTTGTTGGACCTTAGAGCAGTGCCATAAGGCACGAGTCATCATCAGACCATACAACAAGCCTTGCATTTGTTGCAAAAGAGCTTCAAAGCTAGGTGCAGCCTACAAAGGCAAAGGAAGAAGGCAACCAAGGCTACCATAGGTGGCAGAGGTGCATTATTTTTTTTTGTATTATTGTAATTATTATTATCTTTTGATGCAGCACACACAATTTTTGTGGTTTTAAAATTTTTTAATGTATATATTGTGCTTGATTTACTTATTTTGTGTGTTTGTAAACTATTTAAACAACATGTACTTAGTAGTAACAACAACAATCTCTTCAATTGAATCATAAAATAAACATCAGCAACTAAACAAGCACGGATAATACAACTTTCCTTAAAATAAAATAAAATCAATATTCGATTTTATAAAATAAAACATGACTACACATATTTATCACACATCAAGAGCAATGATCTCATCAGCAGATCTTGTTTTTCTTGGTTTGCGCAGTAGGATAAGGATTTCGTCTAAAGATTGGGCAAAAGTTGCATTCAACTTAATCAAAACTTTGCTACTAAATTGCGAAAGGATGAAAAATATTTTTCCCACATCATCGTCGCATTTAAGCTCCATACACTCATATTCAACACAACCATCATCTATGTAAACTAGTTGATGGTGAAAAATATTAAGTAAAATTCCGTAACCTCCAATTGTGTCCATTATGGTTTTCCGTAAGGCATCAAACATCATCTCCTCACTTATTGTGATGACTTTATGACCAGCAGGACATTCAAACAATATCCCTTCAGCTGACTAAATCATGTCGCCATTGCAAAATACAACACTAGATACACTCTCCATGATTCAAGAAATACGGTGAATACCAAGCAGCTATTGAGTTACATCAAACCCTTGCTGCTATATATATTAGAGATATATTATTCTCTTGTGACTCATACCAAACCAATGGTTGTGATCGCATCAATAATATAAACGGTTGAGGCCGCGTCTATATTTAATACAATCAGTATGTGTATAAGAAAAAAAAAGGAGTGTTTAGTAAATACGTCTAGGAAAAAAAGTGGTGTCTAATCAATGTCTCAGAAAAAACAATTTGAGTCAATAAATGCAGGATTATAGTGTTCAATCAATAAAAAACACATTTCAAAAGCATAAAAATGTGTTTTTTCTTATTTTCTTTAAAAAAAACACAAAGGAATCAAGATTCTATTGTTGATAATTTTTTATCACAACAAAATCAAGATTCCATTGTGATGTTGAAACACTACACAACGAAATCTTGATTCCGTTGTGATAAGGGGATGCCAAAAGATATAACAATAGAATCACAATTTCGTTTTTGCATCTAGGGTGGGGGAAAAAACACAATGAAATCGTGATTCCATTGAACATGTATTCCACGAATTCATGATTTTGTTGTGATATGGGGTGCGAAAACCGTTTTGCAACAAAATCATGATTTTGTTGTGCATTTTGTTCAACGAAATCTTGATTATGTGCAAATGGTATTTTGGAATTAAAAAAATCCCAGTCCCTTAATAGGGGCCAAGAGCAATGGGTTGGGACCAATAGTAACACCCTTAAATAATGGGGTAGAATATGGACTCAATCCCATGAGCCGATTTGTGAAGCCCGTGAAATTTTAGTATGTCTGATTTGTGAAGACACAGACACAAAGATTAGTCCATTTAATTTCACGGATTGGACTTATCTTGCCAATGAAAAATGTGGGCCTCCTTGTCTAATTCTTAAATGGGTTAGACTGGTCTATATACCCACCCCTTAATGACAGATATTTTGAGAGTGATGTGTAGTTAATATTAAATGAGAAGAGGATGTAAGATGATAATTATAAGGTAGAGGACGAAAAAGCCTAATGAAGGATTGGCTAATCCATATGATTCTTAAGGATTTCTCAATCCATATGAAACTTACGGATTGACCAATCTATACAAGCAACTCACAGTCAAAAAAGAAAAAAAAAGCGAACTCAGAGTGTCGGTGCCTGCGAAGAGATGAACTGAGTGCAATGAATGATTAAACCCAAGAGGAGGAGAAGACAACACAACAAATAGGGAATGACGACGCTAGTGAATGGGAATGAAGAGAAAGAGGAACGAAGAGAGAGAGAAGGGCATAAAGGGTTTTTCACTTTTTCTGGGTGTAAGGGAAAACTGGAAGGTGTAGGAAGAAAAATCCAAAGACAAGACAGGCAGGCCCAATATTCTTGATGGGCCTAAATTCAATCTGTCCATGTTTTATCATCAGAGAACAGAGAACAGCGTGTGTTCCTTCATTCGACTGCGAAAAAAGCTTCATTCATCAGAAAAATGGCTTTACAATTTCTGAAGCACCCCATAACCATCTCACGAGGTTTGCACAACGAGACAACCTTTACTTTTCTTTCTCGGCTACGAAATCCGAAGCTCCCATTCTCAGGTATGCTCTCTTTCAAAATTTTAGAATAACCCCTCAAATTATTGTTATTTGTTATTATTTGTTTGAGTTTAATTTTGATACCCTACTATTGTTGCACACTCAATCAATTTTAAGGTAATTACTACAAAAGTCAACGATCTTAAATATTATTGCCACTCATGAGTGGATAACAGTAAAATAGATATTTTTATATTATGTGTATTATGATTAAGTTCCATTTGTATATACAAGTTGTTGACAAATTAACTTCTAACAGGATTCCTTCTTAATAATAATAATAGTAATAGTAATAATAATAATAATAATAATAATAATAATAATAATAATAATAATAATAATAATAATAATAATAATAATAATAATAATAATAATAATAATAATAATAATAATGAAAAATTTGGTGGTGGTGCACTGATATTTTGCTGTTGTTTTTTCATGAATTAACTCTAGTGAGATGCGAAGACAATGTTCAGATTCCAACTTCTTTCCGGAGCTATGCTACTGCAAAATCAGAAAAGGTTTTGCAAGTGAAGAAGTAAGCTTTCGCGTCTCATAGTTCAATGCGTTGATTCTTACACAATTTGTCAGTTTTTGAGTCATTCGTGAGAACAAAGTGGTGCCAGGCTCCAACCATGCCAGTGGTTGCATCATCATGTATGTCATGGTGTTTTGGTTTAACCAACTTGATAGAGGAAAATAGTGTAAATTGTTTTGGAGTTATATATTGGTTTCTAAGTGAAGGCTTATTGTGTTAGTGATTCACACTTGAAGTTGTAGTGATTGGTGGTAAAGCTATCATTTCTTTTTATGAGCTTGGTGATGGTAATATAATGTCATGATAGATGTGCTTTTGGCAAGGATGATGATGATAACCCTCACATTAAGAGCACGATAAGTTTACCATTTTAATATGGATGTGCTCTAAAACATTACAATTTCTTTTTACAAGATTTATGGTGGGATTACCTTGCATGCTTCTTTCTAGTGTTATTCTTTTGGTATCATTGGTAGAGTCTTTTCAACCATTGTGGCTATATACATATTTTTAATATGTTACTGATGGCACTGAAATGTGTTGTATCTATTTGTGCATTTACCTTATAGGAAAAAGCGACTGGATGAAATATGTGTTGAAAAATATCAGCAATATAGTAGATCCGTCATCCAGTCATGGATTTTGCAAGGTAACTAATTTCGGTTTTTATTTCCAATGTAGTATACACATGCTCGGTCAAACAGCTAGATATAACGGTTCTTTTCCTCTGTCTTGTATCTCTTCCCTTTCTCCTCTCTTTCTCTCATTCAGATGCCTCTTTTTTTCTAGAATTTATATTGCTGATATAAAAAGAGATTGAAAATTCTATAGAACAACTATTAGACCTGTAATGTTATATGGAGCTGAGTGTTGACCAGTACATAGGCAACATCAGTATAAAATAGGGGTAGCAGAAATGAGGATGTTAAGGTAGATGTGTGGTTATACGAAGATGGATAAGATAAGAAATGAAGATATTTGACAAAAAGTAGCAGTAGTACCAGTGAGTGAAAAAATGAGAGAGCATAGATTGAGGTAGCTTGAGCACGTAATGAGACGGTCCTTGGATGCTCCTGTAAGAACAAGAGTTTGTTAGTAAGAGCTTGTCACAAAGAGAGGTAGAGGTAGACGTGGACCGAAACTTACCTAGGAAAAGGTAATTAAACAAGACTTGATGGAGTGGGATATAGATTGACAGAAGGTGTGTTTTAGGACGGAATGGAAAAAAGTTATAAGCTTGATGGAGGGTTAGACCCATTATCATCTCTATGTTCCAGATGGTCCCTTTATATAGTTCATAAAAAATTATTTGATCAAAAGTGATTGTACAGTCTTGGATCTTCTTTTGTTTTTTAATTAGCAATGCTAGCTTGTATTAGCATGTGGTAATCATGATATCATTTGTTATGAGGTTTGCACTGAGGGGAAAAGCATTATTTGTAACCTTTTCTTCAGCTCTTAGAGAAGGGTCAGAAATCATGATCTAGCATTATAGCTTCTGGATATATGAAATATCCTTTTATAGTTTTATCTGAATGATATCCTAGGATTTTACATAAGTTGATTTGTATGTTGGCATGCTGTCCTAAAAGCAGAACTTTAATTGAACTTCTGCTTGATGAAATCCATCAAATTAGAGTAGAATCAGGTTTGAACCACTTTAAAACTTCAGGTCAAATATATAATGCAACTCAAAAAACAGAGTAGTGGCAGTGTAACTAATATGATTCAGAACCTTATTCCTGTTTTCTTTCTTTCTCTTTGTGCCATCTATCATTTACTCAATACACTCAAATGTATGTGAATGTTTATTTTGGCAATCTATAGTAATTTGTCATATAGACTCTTTTTATGCATGTTCATTGTAAGAAAAGACTATATTTTTTAAAAAATATTGATAACATATGGGATGCAGGCAAAGTATATGTGGACGGGAAGGTGATAAATAAAGCTGGTACCCCTGTGCCTGACAAAGCTGTTGTGGAGATAATAGCTGATATTCCCAAATATGTATGTAGGTGAAGCCATCAAGCTCTATTTATTTAAAATAATTTCTCGACTGCAACTTTGGTGAAACTGTAATGTTGTTTGGTTTTTCCATTTTTTTTTTTTTTATCAACACAGAGCTGGACACAAGTTAGAAGCTGCCATTGAACAGCTTGGTGTTGATGTTACCGGTAAAGTAGCCCTTGATTCTGGGCTGTCAACTGGAGGATTTACTGACTGCTTACTTCAGTATGGGGCATCACATGTTTACGGAGTTGACGTAGGTTATGGACAGGTAACTTGTTAAATAATTCATTGTTTTTTAGGTTACATTAGAAATGTGATACTGATACTGATTGGGGGGAGGGGGTGGAAAGGCGACTTGTGGGGGATTGGTGAAATTATGGCAATGAAATGCATGATTTCTTGTAGTTGCAAATAAAACTTAACTGTACCTTAAGATGTTAAATGATAGATAAATATATTAATTGTTTTATCAATAAAAATACATTTTTGTTATTTTATGGGTAAGGGGAAGAATTGTTGCTGTATGTTTGCTGCTGAACCAATATGGTCTTATGGGTAAAACTCACAAGGTTTTTCTTTTGTTGAAGTATAATTTACTAAAAGTTACTTTTGCATTATATAATGCATTTATATATTCTTCCTATATGGGTAGATGTTTACTAAGTAGATTATATTGAGCCGCAATATATGTGCGGAAAGCTAAACGAAAAAGACTATTTTTCTTAACTTTTCGAGGAATCCTTCATTAGGGGTTGTGAATGATCTATTTGGAATTTCATTTTCGAGCAACTTCCCTTTGAACATTTTAAGTAAAATCTTTGAATTTAATAACTGAACTTTTGTGCAAATCCAGTAAACTCATCTTAATAATTTATCTCATTTTTTAGGTTAACCATGATTGTGGAAATATGGTTTTTGGTGTCTGTCTAATTTAGATTTCCTTTAGAAGATTTTATATACCCTTCTTAACTCCTATGAACTTTCCCAACTACATTTCTTCATTTTCATTGCTTATCAATCATGCATAATGATTCTCTGCTGGACTGTTGGTAATGATTATTAACTTAGGTAGCTGATAAAATTCGAAGAGATGAACGTGTATCAGTGATAGAACGGACAAATTTAAGATATCTTGCTGAACTCCCACAAAATGTTGATTTGGTGACTTTAGACCTCTCATTCATCTCTATTCTCTTGGTAAGCTCTGAAATCAGGTCAAACATTGTCCTGTACTTCTATTACAAGGAAAGTATTTCAGTTTAAATGAAAAGTTTACCATCATGATCTTGTTTCCTTATTCTCTTGATTATTAAGTGGTTGACCATCCTTTGTAAGCAACCAGAGAAGGATAAGGAGAGGAGATATTTGAGATGATTTTTGCTGATCTAAGAATAAGCTGTATGGTTAGCCTTCTTGATCCACTAAATGCTCTTTTATTCTTTTAATAGGTCATGCCTGCCGTGGTCAATGTCATGAAGGAAAATGCAGCTTTAGTGACTTTGGTTAAACCACAATTTGAAGCTCGTAGATCTCAAGTAAGGAATACAAACTCCTATTATATTATTTTTCTGTTCGTTTTGATATTGTCAGCAATAATAATATTTATTTAAATATTCTCTACTTGGCTAATATTGCCAATGTGGTGTTGAGTTATTCCTTTTGCTGCATAGATTGTTGTAACAGTGTTTTAGTGTAATGTTGTGTGTCAATGCAGACCACACCTCATGCTATTTATAATATGGAAAAGGAAATCATTATTGATTACAATCAATTACTGATTAATAGGAAATAGAATATTCTAATAATAAATACAATATGATGAATAATATTAAAACATAATGTCCCACTCCCCCTCAAGCTGGAGCATGTGTGATATGAACTAAGATTGTTACAAATGTGGTCAACCCGATGGAAAAGAAGGTCCACAGTGACGATGGAGATCAGTGTGATGCTCACTAGAGATGAATCACGCCCGTCGTGTGCATGAACTTCACGCGCCAAGGCCCTGTGTGGGGCCGCGTGCAACGGTGTTTTGAGTTGGCTACGCACGTGGACGGCGTGGCGGTCTTCGGCAATGGCGACGGGTTTTGTTCACCCGTGAAAAAAGCAGAAAGATCCACCGTGGATGCCTTGAGGCGGAGGAAGAGAAGATCTGTGTGACGTTGGTTGGAGATGCGTCATGCATCGTGTGCGTGAACTTCACGTGCCAGGACCCTGCATGGGGTTGCATGCGGCGGTGTTTGGAGTTGGCTGGCTGCACATGTGGATGGTGTAACGGTCTTTGGAAAGGTCGCCAGAAAGAGACAAAGCACGATGGTGTGGTAGCTGGACTGTGGATCCGCCAAACAGCGACAAAACAAAGCCAAACGTAGTGAAATAGGGTTGCCGGAGGAAGACGCTTCCGGTCGTCTGGGCACACCAGCGAAAAGGCAGTGCGGTGGTGGTGTAATAGTGCTCACAGCGTTCACAGTACTATTCACGCGACAAAGGGGGCTGTGGCTGAGAAAAGAGGAGAAAAAACAAAAGGGAACCAAAACTGGAAAAGGAGAAAGGGTCACTGGAAGATGGGTAGTGAGCAGAAAGGTCCACCAGGAACAGTAGGTCCCCAGTGGAGAACCCCTTTTGTTATTCCTCTGTCAAGAATAACTTAGCTCTGATACCCATATTAACAATGTTTTACTGTAATGTTGTGTGTTAATGTAGACCACACCTCATTCTATTTATAATATGGAAAAGGGAATCAGTCAGTATTGATTACAAGATCAACCAATTACTGATTAATAGGAAATAAAATATTCTAATAATAAATACAATATCATGAATAACATTAAAACATAATCTCACAATTGTCTGTCAATATAGAATCCATGAAAACACACATGCACAATCCCCCCCCCCCCCCCCCCCCCCCCCCCCCCAAAACAAAAAAAAAATATACATGTGTCAATGAAATAATAACATAATATTACCAATGTATCATTGTATGCAAGTGGGATTATGGTTTTCTATTGAATAATCATCATTGTTGTCCCAGTCTCCTGTAAATAAATATTTCTAAAATTTGAATATCATTTGATGTGAAGGTAGGAAAAGGCGGAATAGTGAAAGATCCTGCTGTTCATCAAGAGGTGCGTGATTTTTGGCTATTCCATTATATTGTTTGTTCTCAACAGTGCTCAAACTCTAATTAATAGAAACAGAACTATTTGAATACAAGTGGGGAATCACATGCTTTATATTCTGCCCTCTATTCAATTTTGTCCCCTTCTAAACTCCATCTAATTCAAAATAGCCAAGTCAAAACAAGACATCACTCCGTATATGGGACAGAGTAGTCTTTACAGCAATATGGCTTCTCTTTGGTTTTCTGCTTGTGCTGTTTTAAGTAAGACCCTCAAATTGTTCTACAAAGGAATTGGAGAACTCTTTGAGCTAATTGTACTATTTTCTGCCAGTTGTTTTGCTTCGTATACTCTCTGGTTTTCCTAGGACAACTCCATATCCTTTGTTGTATTTTTTATTCTCGAAATAAATTATTTTGTTAAAAAAAAAAAAAAGTAAAATAAATACACAAGCATTGTTAAGTAAAAATCAAGTAACAAAATGAACCCTTTAAATAAGATAAGGTACCAAAGTGAACTTTTTAAAAGATAAAGGATCATTTTTAACCTTTTAAATAAGATAAAGAACCAAAATGGTCATTTAGCCTAATTTTTACCATAAGACACTCGTATTGTGATTCATATGTGGGGGATTCTGTTCTTTATTTATTCTTTTAATAAAAATTATTTTATAATAAACTGAAAGAAGGATGCTGACTAAGAAAATTCTAGCAATAAAATGAAGTTTAGATCTCTGGTCTGTCTGTTGTGTTATGCATTTGATTTGTGTAGTATGAAATTCAAGCCTCAACTCCCTTATGCTCTGCACATATAATTATTTCGAGATTTGTTTCATGATTGCAATGCCTAGCAGCAATCTTGGGTTAGGATCCCTGCATTAACTCCAGTTGGTGAGCATTAGTAACCGCACCTTGCAAAATGTTGAAACTTCATTCATGATCCTTAATTCTATAAGCAAAGGCAAATACATAAGAATGCAGGAGAGCAAACATCTGAGTAACTTCTGTCTCAATTTAAGTATTCATTGGTGTTTGCTCAAACACTTATTTTATTTATAATATTAAGTAAACAGTAGAACAAAAACTACTAAACAATTTCTGATATTTGTAGCTGTGTTTATTTGTTGTTGAATTATTTTAATACAACATTGGCTTGTAATTAACACAATATGAAAGTGATTGATTTCTGCAATGCAGGTCCTCGAGAAGATTATAAAGGGAGTTGAGAACTTTGGTTTCTGTTGTAAAGGATGGGTTGAGTCTCCTCTGAAAGGTGCTGAGGGTAATATAGAATTCCTTGTTCATTTCAACAGAACCCATAATACAAAGGTTCCTGAAGATCTGGAGTAGACTATATAATTTATATAAATGCATTTTTTCAACCTTAGGAGATGGTTGCCCGTTTGGAAGATGTAATATGCGGGGGAGCTGTATTCTTGTATAGTGCTGAGTTGTTGTGGCATTGAATGATAGTGGTCAAATTTTGTATGAACCATTAAAGAAATGAACAGTGATTAGTGAATGTGATGGATAATATAAACATGGTATTTTAGCATGGAAATCCAATTACCAAAGCTGCATCTGTTAATTCCTTATTCACCTATTTCTTGGACATTTATTTCCTTTTTATTACTATTGTCTTATGGACA
>PYAF01006199.1:220428-253744 GCA_007407185.1 Glycine tomentella | reverse complement strand
ATTGAATGATAGTGGTCAAATTTTGTATGAACCATTAAAGAAATGAACAGTGATTAGTGAATGTGATGGATAATATAAACATGGTATTTTAGCATGGAAATCCAATTACCAAAGCTGCATCTGTTAATTCCTTATTCACCTATTTCTTGGACATTTATTTCCTTTTTATTACTATTGTCTTATGGACACATGGTGAAATGAAAAATGGTGAGGAGCTGCTAAGCCTGCCTTGTCATCTTGGTTCTAAATGAAGTTGGGAAGTGATGACGTTTCAAGTTCAAAGAACTCTTACCATTTACTATGTATTTATTTTCTATCTGGCCATAAGTTAATCACAGGTAAAAAAAAAATGGAAATTCTGGAGATTTCTATGTAAATACATCGAAAAATGTTAATTAAAATTACTTGACCATAGGGTTTTATGATGATTAGTAATAGTAAATTAGCAATTAATATCCCCCCATCAGCTACAATTCGTGGTTAACATAGTTAAAGACATTAATTTTTTTGTCTTGGATCAAAGATCACTACTGGATTGAAGATTTAATTCTACTTGCGGTGCATGATTCTCTCGTTAAATAAATTACATTTTTGTTAATTTAATTTAACCATTAACAACAAATCCACTGCACATTCTTATTACAATCCCTTCTATGGATGCTATGTTAATTATGGTTGTGGGTAGATGGTGAATTAAATTTAAGAGTGTATTGGTGTATGTAATACACTCTTTACTATTCATTAAAATTTATTAAATATTACAAAATTATAAATAGAACTCATTAAGTAATAAGTGAAATCTTAACATAAAATGTTTGATTTTCAATAAATCTCAACCAATCATCATAAAATATTTAAAAGAGTGTGTTAAAAAAAGTTAACTAGTATTTATCTTAAATTTATACTTGACTAAGGATGAACTGAAGTGAAAAACCTTTTCATCAGTCGCAACTGAATCATCTTCCACAGTCAATTTACCATTCAGCACTCGTCGCTGCATATTAAGTTTCAATAGCATGCTCCATTTACTAGTATAAGCATGTCAAAATATATTTTTACCGTTTCATTCAATGCTTGAGCAAAATTGTTACTTAAAAATGACAACCACAGTTAATAACTAACATAGGCCAATAAAAAAAAAAAATGACAACGGCAAAAGTAATTGTAAGTGGTGTGCAGAAACTTTTTCTTTCTCCTCTTTTTCTTTATTTTATTTTTCTGTAAGTATGAATAAGCGTCTAAGAATCATTAGAAACTACAGTGTCCAGCATTTCCAAAGGAATTTTAAGACCAACAACTTGTCCAATTACCGAGAACCAGGAAATCAGATACTGTTCAATAACAAAACCATTTTTGTTCAAAGATGAGTCACTATTGAAGAGAAGTTTCATCCAGTCACTTGTCCCACATGGATGTAATTTGTACCAAGGCCTGTTCAAATATGGATGTTCCTACAAGATATAACAATAAAATAATTTAATGTACGCCAGAGGGGCTATGAACAAGTCTAGTGATAAGGTCTTGCAGATGCAGATTAATTATGGTTACTTTTAATATAAAATGTGGTTAAAATCTAGGTAAAAACATTTTTGCTAACATCAATCAACCCATCTGGGAGTAATACTTCATTCCCTTGTGTGTTCTAAAAGGAATCCACAGATTACAGAAGTAGAAGTTAACGCAACGCTATATGCATTTGCAGACCAATTTTTATGGTGTTCTACTATTGAAAACTTTAAAGGTATGTGTTATCCTTAGTTTGTGCATTTTCCTTTCATATCTATTTATAGAACTCATTTTATTAAAGAAATAATCACAAGCAAATATTAATATATTTTTTGTTATATTTCCAACAGTGGCAAAATTTTAGTACACCATAATCATCAAAATTTTATAAGAAAAAAATTGATGGAAAAAATAAAAGAAAAAGAAAGATGGAAGAAAGTGATTTACCTCGTGAGTTATAAATGTCCATTTGGATTCTGACCATAACTTTGCAGAGTGACCAGGAAGTTCCTTTTCAATTTCATTAAACGGCAAAAGTTGCCCATCTACATAATAAAACAGTATCATGGTATCAAATATATAGTGACTGTGAATATCATTTATTACAATAACAAATTTGCATTATATGCTAAAAAATAAGAATGTAGAAGTAGATAAATGTGATAGTACAATTAAGCATACAGGCAGAAACAGTTTTTTTCATTGCTAATTGATGATAAGAACAGAAAAATTTAAGAGACCTAATTTTATAATCATCTATATCCAAAAAAGTCAACACCATCAACCTAGGTGATAGAATATTAAAATGTAGTTTCCTCCGTGTAGTTTACTTCCCGACATTTTTCTAATTAAATATCTTCAACGACCACAAATAAGTTTCAAATCCAACCACAGCTTCAATTACAGTGGCATTATGGTATAACCATAAGCCATCCAACCTGACAAAGATATAAACTGAGAGGGATTATTTATGTAACCAGCATTTCCAGTATCCACACCTACCAACATAAACATTGAACAGGACCACTGGATCACTTCAAGCAACCAGTTTTCTAATAAAACAACCATATGGTGAACTTGGCTTTAAAAACTGTTTTAAAACATAATTAACAATTGTGCATCCAACAAGATTTTTATCATACATAAACTCCATAGATAGAAAAGCAAACATACCACTATGGTAAGAACGGAAGTACAAGACTGGAACTCTGTATGAAGCACTGCGGACGATATGAAAATCATAGTGGTTTACTTCATGCTCTGGACCTAGTAAGAGGAAAAAATACATTATTATAAGAACTAGGAATCAGGGAAAGAATGCTGAAACTGCCACGAATACTAGTAACCAAGTTTATGGTGTGAGAAAAAGAACAATTAGGCCATACATACATACTAAAGTTGCATTATCAAAGGGCTCTTCTCTCTGTGAGATGTTGGTCTCTTCTTTCCATGAGAGACTTCTATCACCCTCTTGTTCCTGTAATGACAATTACAATCCAGTAATTTACATCTACTCCACTGTTAAGAATGCAATAGTAAACTAAATTGCTGGCAGACCTGACTTGATTTGATATGGCACATGTTCTCCAGGGATAAGTATCCTTCCACCTGACAGACAAAACCAAGAAAGCTGCTAAGAATAGAGCAATAATAATGCAGAGGATTCAGAAATCTAATGACAAAACCCCACCTTATGAGAAGCAACCAAATGATGTTGTTTTGGACATGTGATCCACTGCCATGCAGGAAAGGAAGGATTGAACCTTTTCCACTTGTCAGAAAATGTATGAGCAGAAAGGGAAAAATCACTTGAAGAGAGAGTCCCATCCCAAGGGACTATGCCCTTAACAGCATCATCTTTTAAGTCCATACCTACAAAAAGGAGATGTATTTCTTATGATCAAGTATAAATTAGCTCAGCTGTTAATCCATAAGGATATTTCTTAGATTCATCATAAGAATTGAAGAATTAAAAATTCTTCTTCTGCCGGCTTCCCCTTTCACAATAGAGCCTTTTTCTCAGTTCTCAAATCTAAATTCCTATATGCACAATTCCTAGCATAACTAACTCTGAACCTGTTCCTGTTTATTCTAAGGGGGCTCTTATACTATGGCAATACAGCATATTCGCTCTGTTTATGAAATATCGCATTCCTATGTTGTATGATGAACATAACCCCAAGAAACAATACTCAGAATTTAGATCTTACATGGGCAAGCAGGACAGTAAAATAAACATTGATGTCTCAAAAGTCAAAACAAGTTGAACAATCCAGACAAATTACAATACTAATGAACACATAAAAAAAAAAAAACAAATTAATCACAATCGTCAAGCCAAAAAAATAAATCAAACATAAAAAATATGTATTGAACCGTCAAATAATTAGATATCGTAGCAGCATGACTAGTGTAGAATGTTGCAATTAACTAGCATATACCTCTCCTGTTGCAGACTCTAGGTTTGAAAGGAACTAGGGTGAGTGGGGTGGATTTCAAACAACAATAACGTGTTTTATTGGGCAACAATGGACACGTTTTTGTTCGTTCATTCAGAAATGGGCAGCGTAAAACACAGTCGTTTTGTATCAAGTTTGAGAAGAATTTCCGTTTTATATGTTTTTTTATTAGTAGGAATTGAATACTTCCTTGATATTTCTGTTTTATATTTGCAAACACATTATACACTAATGAAATTAGGTTAATTATTTGGGTAAATATTCATTTTAGTTAATGAAAATGTCAGCGCTACACATTGATTATTGAAAAATAAAAAATTTAAATTTAGTATCTAAATATTAAAAAAGTGCGATAAATTTATCGTTGATTAACTTTCATTCCTTATTTTTAATTACTAGTTCCTAATTAACTAAAAAAACACTTGTTATATTCACTCTTTTTTTTTCTAAGTACATTCTTTTTTTATTATTTCTTTTAATTTTTACTTATAAATATTCTATATACCCAAAATACCTTGTAGACTCCCCTTATATATTATAAAAAAATTTAAACCCTATTCTCTGTATTCTATCTCGTTGTTCTCTAAACCCTTCTCATCCTTTCTCATCAATTTTCCCTTTTCCCATCTTTTGTCAATTGAAGGTATTAAAATTTTACCTAATAATTATTCCATTATATTGAAACTTTAATTGTTAGAAAAATACACGGTGATTGAAACTATGAGAAATCAGGTACGCGCACGAAACTTTATGCCTTTCCTTCTCAATTTTTTGATTTTGGAACGGTGAAGTGTTGTTTAATCATTACTTCGAAAATTCGTTTTCCCTGGTTTAGATGTATTCTGGAAAAAGTACTTTCTAAAATAAAAAATCTCTAAATATATTCTGAAAATTACTTTTTAAAATATAATAAATATACTCTTTATAGTCTCAATTATAAATAACAAAAACATCTTATTTTTTTCTCAGATAAGCAAATTTCACCAACTTAGGTCTAATTTAACGAGAATCTCTCTAAATACCTTTTATTTAATAAGGTTAAAAACTTTTTTTTAATATTTGATATCAACTTGTAATGAAGTATAATTTAGGATAAATGTTTATTTTTTTAATTGAAAATGACACCATTTAATCAAATTAAGTAATGTTCTTATTAAATATGAATTATGTCTTTTTTTTCTTATAATCGAATTAGAAAGAGTATTCTAAAAATTTGTTTCTAAAATGTGTTTAGAGATTTTTTATTCTGAAAAATATCTTTTGAAATACAAAATACAATGTTCTGGAATCTATATTCCAAAATTTAAAAAGATATCAGTAAAATCGCAGAGACTAGAAAATAAGGTAACAATATCAATGGTGGCTACCTTAGATCCTTCTTGCTGTTGCCTGAGAATCCATTCATACAATTTCTCCCGTGAAGAAATGTTAGCAGCGTTATTCACATAAAAGAAAAGGTTAAAAATTCAAACACATCAAATTGGGAAATTTAAACAGTGCTCAAGTCACTTGATAAACAAATATTATGAATTGGTACACTTGATAAACAAATATTATGAATTGATAAAATCACATACTAACATAAAACAAAATCTAAAATCAATTGTGCATAATAACGAGTGTGTTTGGATAGAATATTTTAAAATTTAAGAGAATTTAAAATTTAGGGAAATTAAAATTCTTGGATTTTTAAAATTTCTTATTTGGATAAACCAATTTAAATTCTTTCATCATCGTGTTCCTCACCAACTCCAATTTCGTTGTCCATCTTCATGAAACAGGAATACATCAGTTGGCACCAATCCAGCCCTTTATCTCTTGTGGTCTCCTTTTCACTACTTCCTCTTCCAGCAACAAGTGCAACCTGTCGTGACAAGCATTGGCCACCAAGGTCCCTCCATGGTCATCGTAAACTGCGAAGAAATCATAACAGCCACAGTGTTGTTGCTGCCACCAAACTGGGAACCACTTTCGCCGCATCCTCCATCACGCGCTGCCGCCCTATCACGAATATGAAACCATGTGATGCGGTGACGGCCTTAGTGCAGCAGTTGTCGTCTTCCGTTGTGGGAATCATAGCGAGTGCGAGGTTTGCGAGCAAGAGGTTGCGATGCGGTGCAAGGTTGCGAGCAAGAGGTTGAGGTCTATAGAAGAAGAAAATTTCAAATTTTCATCTTTTAGAAGGAAATTAAAATTCCCCATTTTTAGTTGTTTAAAATTTTGTTTTAAAATTCAAAAAATTTAAAATTTTCATATAAAAACATCTAAACAATGAATTTTAGATTAAAGAATTTTAAATTCTCTGATAAATTACTTTCCTTAGTTAAAATTCTCTATCCAAACACACTCTTATAGTATGTTTGGATGGAGCATTTTAAATGGGGGAAATAATTTAAATAGGAATTTAAATTTTTTAGGATAAAATTGAGTGTTTGGATATTTTATTTGAAAGATTTTAAAATTCAAGAAATTTTAAAGAGAAATTTAACTTAACTAAAATTGAGTAATTGTAATTCCTCACTCAAAGTAAAGAATTTGAAAATTCTCCTCAGACTTTCTCGCTCTCAGTCCTTCCTTTCTCGTGCTCTTCCTTTCTCGTGCTTGTTATTCTTTGTTTGAGCCTCTCTCCTAAACGACGCAACGGAAGAAGTCATGCGACGTGGATGGCTTTAGAGCAAGAGGTGGATCAGAATAGGAACGCAAACGATGTGGATGGAGGAGACGAGGAAGGGAAAGCGCCGAGACTGCCTTGGTGGACAAGACAAGAAATTTTCAGGGAAAGAGAGACGTTGAGAACAAGTTCAGGAAGGGGTGCACCGCGGGTTTGGCATTTGGGTCGGGTCGGGTCAGGTGGAGCCGAAATGGACATCTAGATCTTCCTATTGCATAAAGCATGGAGTGAACAGAGGTCTGGTTCAGTGCCAGAAAAGGTGGAGCAATTTGGCCGGAGACTACAAGAAGATCAAGGAATAGGAGTCTCGGATAAGGGAGGAGATTTGAAGTTGTTTTAGATCATGAGAAACGATTTAAGGAGAGAGAGGAAATTGCCCGGATTTTAAATTGGTTTAACCAAACAAAAAAAATTTAAAAATCCAAAAATTTTAATTGATGCATTTCAATTTCCCTCAATTTCAAATTCCCTTGAAATTTTAAATGCTTCATCCAAACACACTCTTAGGAAATTTCTTCGTACATCATTCAAATTTCCCATACACCATTCTTTTTTTTAATTTCAAAGTTACCAGTTCTCCTCTTTTTTTTTTTTTCTTTTTGTTTCCTTTTCACCTCATTTTCACTTCTTCTTCGTCCTTGGTCACCTTCTCTGTTTGTTCTTCTTGGCGGACCTCCTTTTCCCGTGGCTGGCCGTGGTTTGGTAGCTATTTTGTCTTCATTGCGATGACATAGGTTATCCGTATGAAGAATACGGATTAAGCAATCTATATGAAACATACGGATTACCAATTGTATGAGTTTACAAAGCAAAAAAAAAAAAAAGAAAGAAGAAGGAAGAAGGAGAATGATGGGCGAAGAAGGTAAAGGTTTTTACTAAAGAACAATTTCAGAATTACATTATTATTGTTGGGTGTATTTAATTTTTGAATGGTGTAAGCAACATCTCCTCTCTAAAATAACCCATCAATTAGATTTGTAGACAAGAGTTAGCAATCCACAAAATTAGTATAAGGTGTAAGAAGAAATTGAGAGATTATAAATAATGATAATAATTTTTTTTATTAAAGAAAGAAAGACAAAATAACTTTTAAGAAAAAAATCCCTTCTTGTTCGTTTCTTTTTATTATTTACTAGCTCACAAACAGAGTTCTAAATCTAAGCTTCAAAGAAAGAAAAAAGTGGAAGAAAAGAAGGGGAAAGTTGTGAAAAAATGGAGGGAAAGAGGTATTTCGTGGCGGTTCACGTCGGCGCCGGTTATCACTCTCCGTCGAACGACAAAGCCCTCAGGTCCGCCATGAACCGCGCTTGCCTCGCCGCCGCTTCCGTTCTCTCCAACGTAACCTAACCTAACCTTAGCTTCTTTCTCTTCTTCAATTTCTCACCGTTCACTGCTTTTCGTGTTTCTAGGGTTCGGGAACGCGCTTAGACGCCATCGTAGCCGCCATTCAAGTGCTGGAGGACGATCCCTGCACTAACGCCGGCAGAGGCTCCAATCTGACCGAAGACGGTGGCGTGGAGTGCGATGCCAGTTGTATGGACGGAAAATCTGGTGCTTTTGGCGCTGTTGGAGCAGTTGCGGGTACTTGCTTTCATGTTATGATTAGAATAGTTGATTCTATGATAGATAGATACGTACAGTGGTTAAAATCAAACTCTGTTCTATGGAACATGAGAATTCTCCTATTGTATTATTGCTTAGGCTTGAATGCTTCATAGTTAATGAAAATAGCTTCTAAGGAGCTTATAAAAATAGTATATTTATGACTCCTTCGATAAGCTTATGAGACAATAAGAAGTTCGTGACATTAAGAGCTTATGGAATATGGGTGTGTTTGGATAAATAACTTAATTAAGCACTTGTTGAATAAGTGTTTATCATGGAAAAGTTGTTTATAGAATCAAAGAGGAAATAATGTAAGGTGTAAGGTGTTTTCATAAGCTATTGTAGAGAGCTTATTGAAGTAAAGCTGAAAGAGCTTATAGGCATATTGTAACCTATTTTTATAAGCTTTTTCTAACAGTTACTTAAATGTTTATGTCATAACATAAGTCCAAATAAGCTGTGTAAATAAGCTTTTTAAACTCAACCTAAGTGCTTAATTGGTTTAGTAGGTGAATGTGAAAATGTATATTTTTCATGGCATGTGTATTTCGCTTAGTTTATTATGCTAGAGAAATGCTAGGGACACACTTGCTAAGGGTAATGCATTATTTCTACCACTTCTTTTATTATTGGGTAAAAATTTGTAAGTTTCACTAAGTAATGTGAAAATGATTCCCTCAATAAGAGAAAGTGTGTTGGAAAATAATGCGTGAGCAAGTGTCACTGTCATTTCTCTCATTTCTTTTACAGCTCCTGGGACAGTTTTTGCAAAATAATAAAACTAATAACTGTTCCTACAAAACTAATCCCAACCAAACATGCATGACTTTACTGTATGCTAAATAGTTCATTTTCATTCCCTCCTGCATGAACAACTGGGCAGATTCTAAATTTTTACATTGCTGGGTAATCAAATGCTTTGTGGATGAAATGCTGTTTTAGCTTTACTTTTTGCTTGCTCGAGTTTGGAATTTTGTTTTACGTCAAGTTTTCTGTGTATTTATTCCATTCACTATAGATCAGGTGTCCGAAATGCTATACAAATTGCTGCTTTATTGGCCAAAGAGCAAATGATGGGATCTCCATTGTTGGGTCGAATTCCTCCAATGTAATCACTGCTCAACATCTTTGCATTTCTGACCAAAGCATTTACATAACTGCATGAGACTCACTACCATATTTAATATTAAGAAAGCCTTCTTCTCTTTTTCACCTCATGAACAAATCGACCTGATAATATCTATTGCTGGGCTTGTCTCTATGCAGCTTCTTGGTGGGTGAAGGGGCTCGCAAATGGGCCAAGTCTAAAGACATTGCATTGCCATCAAGTATAGAGGAGGCCAATGAGGTCATATTTTTCACTTATGATTTAAATTCTGCAGTGGAACTTGTCATTGAATATGTCATACCACTTTAAAACGATAACCTCGTTACTCTATAATAGTGGCTGGTCACAGATAGGGCAAAAGCACAATGGATAAAATACAAATCCATGGTTGAATCTGCTAGATCTAAGACAGAGAACACTCCTGAGGGCGATTCTTCTGCCTATCAAAATGCCAAAGTACCAGGTATTTTAATGGCACACTTCCACAAGATCTTACCCTACTTTCTGCTTCCAAAACTGTGAAAATAAACATAAGTGCTCCCAAGGTTGTCAGAATCGCGATTCTACGTAAATTCGTGGAGGCCTAGTAAACGCGACTCATAGAATTGAATCGTAGAATCGTAAGAGTCTACTTCAGACAAAAAAAAGTAAATTACCTATATATAAATATGAAACAATGAAATAACTAATTTTGTCAAATTAAATGATTGCAATATAAGTATACTAAAAAATTCAAAATAACAATTGAAGTATTAAAGTTGATAACACAAGTAAAATGTATTAATAAGAAAAAAGAGTGTAAATAACAATTACTTAAATTAAAACAAAAGTTCAGATTTTAATAAAAAAAAAAAAAAAGAGCCAGAAGGTGTATAGTAAGCAATAAAGGGGTGCAGGAAGCAAATCGGTTATGGATCTGGCCCAAATAGATTCTACTCCGAGTTTACCGATTCTACTTTGAGTTTACCGATTCTACTCAGAAAATGATGATGCTTTCGATTTAACTCGTGGAGACTAAGTAGAATCGTAGAATAGGACGATTCTACGATTTAAATCTCGATTTTGATAACCATGACTCCATGAGTGCTCCAAAGAACCTAGACAGATTCATTGCTCATAAAAATTAGCATAAGCCTACTATCTTAAAAGCAATCTACTGAGGAAGAAGATCATTTAGTCTTCAAACTCTTGGAAGTCACATGACTTATTGTTAACATATAAAGCTAAGCCTTTGCACCAATCATAGATTGTTTTTCTAAAATCCAAACTAAAATCATCTCTTGAGAAGTAATCTTAATTTGTTAAGGGATTTAACTGGTTGGGTTCCATTTCAATTATCAGAAAAGATGTAGCAATGCAAAGTACAGGAGCTTGGAAAGAATGATCTGGGTCAGGATCTTTTCTCCAAGCCTTCAATTATTACAAGTGTTGATACTCCTTATGAACTTTAGTATGCCAAAGCCATGTGCTCTTTCATATGCAGATTGTGCTTTGGAAGATCGTGTAATGGACACTGTTGGGGTTATTTGTATAGATAATGAGGGGCATGTAGCATCTGGAGCCTCCAGTGGTGGTATTGCTTTAAAGGTGAAGAATGGTTTTCTTGGTTTGTATTTCTTCTAGTGCTGTGCACTTCCATTTTAGAGTAGTAAGTGATTACTCGTAACTAAATATACAAAATATCCAACAGGTTAGTGGACGCGTTGGGTTGGCAGCAATGTATGGTTCAGGTTGTTGGGCATCATCAAAAGGTCCCTTTGGGGCTCCATTCATGGCTGGTTGTTGCGTATCGGGGGCAGGAGAACACCTAATGAAAGGATTTGCAGCTAGGGAGTGCTGTGTTTCATTGTCACTGTATGATTGGCTCTCAGATAGTCAGATATCTATTTGTATTTTCATGATAGGGGGAGAATTTTTATATAGGGGTAGTGAGTGCTGTGTTTCATTGTCACTGTATGATTTGTTCTCAGATAGTCAGATTTCTATTTGTATTTTCATGATAGGGGGAGAATTTGGGACCTTTTCTTTTCTGAAGGACATTTCACCTAAGAAATAAGATGGTATTTTCAAAGTTTAAACACATACTTACACTTGTGATTCTATGTTTGAGGCTGAGGACATGCATTAAAAGGATGCTTTTAATTGAAATTTACTCATTAGACACATTTTATGCAACAATATGGGTCAGTAGATATTGTGTTGGACACATGTTATAGATCATATTGTTAAAATATTTTAAAATTTTCCACTTGAGAAATTTAATGAGAGAAAAATCCATTATTTTTATCTCAAATTTACTTGGTGTGCCGAATTGGTAGGCTAGTAGTTCAACTGCTGTTTTTTTTCTCATGTGAATGTTGAAAATATGATCTCTTGAATATCTAGCATAGTTTATATGTTGTTGGCTTCAGATATTGCAACTTCTGATTTTTAAGCATTGTTGCATATGCTTTTTTATTTTTTTTTGATCGGCAAAAATATGTATTATTATATATTATAATAAAATCAGTACAAGTGGTACTGTTGTATATACAGCCTAGAGTCATTTTGTGTGGAGCTATGGTGTCTTAATATAAGCTTTAGCGCAGGTATTAGGCAGCCATAGATCTGTATCTAAACTAGGATCCCAACCAAAAAAAATCTATAATCCTATCCCCCCCTGAACACAAAACCCAGCCCTGATGTTGCTAGACCAGGAATGCAAAGCAAAGTCAAATCCTTTTTCCATATTTTTAAGCCATGTCCAGCAGAAAAATAACGCATCATCCATCAATTTGACCATTGAAGCTTTCATCCATCAATTTGACCATTGAAGCTTTCGTTTAAGAAGACTATCCTATTCCTATGGTATCATATACACACCAGGTCAGAGAAATCCACCATGTTTGCCATCTTTGTAGTCTGATACCATTGAGATTGCAATAGGAGTGTTGAAGAAAGTGCTCTCTCAGTGTTTCCGGGAAGACACTCGCTGTGCTTAGCCAAGACAACATTTCCCACCATAGTTGCATATGCTTATTTAAGTGTGTCGCATAGCAATATTCAATGTACTGGATTTTCTAATGTTGAATTTCCTTCAGCTCGCAGTCTGGTGCTGCCTCTGCTTGCACGAAAATTCTACGCTCTGTTGTTGAGGATGGCAGGCAATGTGGTACTGATAGCAGTGCAGGGATCTTGGTTGTGCAGTCAGATGCATCTTTGATAGTGAGTCCCTAGTCCTACAGCTTTTCCTGTTAATAATTTTGTGAAGATTATTAAACTTTCATTTTCCTTAGGATCAAGGAAAATCATCAAGGCTGAAAGCTGTAGAGATTGCTGCTGCATACACTTCCTTGTCTTTTGGAGTAGGGTATTTTGGAAGCTCTATGGAACGGCCCAAGGTAGCATAGATTTCATATTATTATTTTTTCTAAATTCTAACTTAAGATATTTAAAAATTCTCATTATGAAATGATGATCAAAATATCTTTAAAAAATTTGCCTACAGAATGTTTTAGGTTTTTTATCAATGTTTTTAATTTAGCATGTTTACCCTTCTTTGCCTGGTTGGTTTGCCTTTTGCCTCCTCTAACCTGATGGTTTCTCAGTGAACCTTTTGAAAAGTAACATTTTTCCATGTGGTATGATTCAGGTTTCAATTCTTAGGAGTACAAAACAACAAAGCAAGAGTGCAATAGATCAATTTGGAGCACGAATAGATCTTTCAAATGGATAGTTGGGTATGCCCATGGATCAAATTTCATCAGTGCTGAAGTGTTGAAATTCATATTTAGACTAATTGATTTTCCCTTGAATTTTGATCATTCAATATTGTGCGGTACATTGGTGGACTGAGAATATTTAATTTCACCCATGCAAAGCAAGTCTATATTCAATTTACAATTAGCATATTTTAGGCTGAGACATTTTGGCTGGATAGATATGAGATTCACTTTGGATTGTTAAGAAATTCTATGGACCGCCGATCAAAAAAAAAAAAAAAAAAGAAATTCTATGGACCGAGTCATGTAGAATTTAATTAGTGGGTGCTAGGTGAAAAGTTGCAGGAAACAGTATGTGTTGGAATGGTGGTTTGTGTTATTGATTTTAGCCAATATTTGTACTAAGATGTGAACAGCATGGCGTGAAATGAGTAGTAACATGTTATGGTGTTTTGTGTCCCTGCGTTGATGATTTCCTCTTACCTATGTACTGTTTGGTTAGGCACATCTTGTGCGTTTTCCATTCACTTATTTCAATAAAATTCTTTGGTTATATAAAAATATAAAGACTTCAAATGTAATATAATAATATAATAAATAATATATAATTCTAAATAACTTTATTATTGTGCTAGAAATTATTCTTTATTATTCTTTCACGTCTTAACTTGACAGTAACTAATACGTAGATCAATAAATCACAAGTGAGCAAGCATAAAACTTACCAACTTTTCCATATGAAATTTAATATTTTTAAACTGAAATTTGCTATTCTTCGACGTAATTCAGTGCCTAGTTGATTCTTCCTTAGAACACCTCTCTTTAGTATGGGCTGAATGAACTCTATCCAAGTCTAGCAAATGCGGGAAAATAGAAATTATCATAACTCATAACTAGTCAGAAACCCAGACAATTGTTTGTAAAAATTATTTTTATCTTTTCTTTTCAAAGGCCAAAGAGAAGTTTATTAATAATAAAACGTGGACGAAGCATAAGATGTGCAACATAACTACATCATAACAGGTAAACAGTACATCTTTCAAAGAGAACAAAGAAACCAAGTCCAATGAAACTATCCAACCATTTTTAAAACCAAAATAATGAACCACACGACTATAGAGAATTCATATCTCTACTGGAACCCAAAGGCCATGATAACAGAATTGCCGGCACACCACGACAATTGCTGAAACACTTTGTGATGTTGAATAAACCAACACTAAAAATTACTGATAACATTTTAATAATTAAAATTGTGATCCAGATTAAATCTGAGTCTGCTTCTTTGTGATGTTGCAAAAACACTTTCTAACAAAGTCCAAGACATACATGCTTGGATTGTACCGGTCTGGATGCAAAATTCCAAGATTTCATTGATGGTTTTCTTAGAACTCAAAAACAGAAAATGGAGAAGATGAAGACGATGAGAAAGAACGACGTCACGATCCTTAAAGGAACGATAAGTTGAAGGAGGATTTGCAAAGGAATAGCTTCCTTGATAAGATTTAATATGATTTCAGTTAAGAACCAAGAAGAGATTATGATCTCAAGCTAAGCAAAAACTTAATTAATTCACAATTTGTTATCTCAAAATAAGGAGTTTCTAAATATTTATAGAGCTAAACTTAAGGAGATAACTAAGTCATTAATCCCTCTGAAACATACAGCTTTGGGCCTTCTTATAACATGCATGAAGCCCCTTACACATGTGAACAAAAGTTTTCAAAAATTTTCGCAAATGGTTTCCGCTAAGTGAGATATTTCCGCTAAGCACAATTTCTCCTCTGGTTGGAATCGCGCTTAGCGAGCCGATGTCGCTAAACGAATTTTCTCCTTTGGATGGAATTGTGCTTAGAGAGTTGGTGTCGCTAAGCGAGCTGTCCAGCCAATCTTCAAAGTGCTCCAATTCAGCTCTTTGTGGCTTCCTCATTCCTTGTCATTGATGAGTAGTCCATCTTTGATTCTCTTGGTCATCTCTTCTTGTAGAAGTTTGATTTTTGACCTTGTCATTGAATCCTTCAACTCATGAAATGTTTCTAGGTCATTATGCTCTTTGGATAGTCATCTATCACTTTCCCACAAACACCCACCACCTACTTTTGATATTTCCTTAATCAACAACAACCTTCTAAATTGCTATATAGCTGCCATGTACATTGGTTTATACATAACTTCCCAAATGCAAACATATTTCTAATTAAAACAAGACTACTGTGACAAAAGACACAATACCCCAAATAAAACAACCTCAAACACACACACTATCACATCTCATCCAAAACCTCCATTCAGCCAGATGTATCCACCTCATTAATTATAATGAAGTTAATTTTAATAATAAAAAATTTATATAAAGAGGAACAATAGAACGTAAACACAAAACAAATGATTTGATGAGTTAAAAATTGTAATAAAAAATATTCAATAGATTTGATAAAAATGCGAGTCTTAATTATTTCTCAACCAAAATGGGGTCTCAAACTCCACGAATTACAAGCTGATGACATGAAACAACCAAATTTAAAATCATTGTTTGCAAAACTATGATTTGTAAAGATCAAGTAGGCACTTTCAGTAGACATCTTTTGTCCTTTTTAAAAGCCAAGTTCAGAGCCTGAGTGAGAAAGTATCATATAACATTAGCAGTACTGTCTCTCCAAAGAGAAATCACAGCCTCATCCTTCATTGTTAGAGTAAAACAATCACCAATTCTCTTATATGGCTCAGATAACCAACCACTTTTCATCATTCCATCATGATTTTTGACTCGTTCAATTGGAGTCATTCCACCTATTAGAAAATCCACTCGAAAATTACCCACTTCATTCCACCTATATGAAGATGCAGGTGACACAATAGCCACCCCAAAAGAGTGCACTCTACCATTTAAGTAAGAACCAACATTAACATCAACAACACCTTAACCCAAATTAGTTAGGATCAGTGGTAGATGAACCCAATAATAGATACGAGAAAATTGAAGGAAAAAAAAAGGAAGGGGGAGGGGAAGAAAAAGGGAAAATAAACTAAACAAAAGAAAAGAAGGATGAGAGAAGGAAGGGGGAAATGAAGAAGGTAAGAATTAAAAAGGAACCGTCTGAAATATAAAGATAATAACAGGTCTAACCCTTCAACAACTTATAACTTTTCTCCACTTCGTCCTAAGACACACTATCCGTCAATCTATATCTCAATTTATTAAGTCTTGTTTAATTATCTTTCCTCAAGTAGGTTTTGATCTACCATTACCTCTCTTTGTGTCGAGCTCTTGGTAACAAACTCTTGTTCTTCTGGGAGCATCTAGGGACCATCTCATTACATCTCAAAACCACCTCAATCTATGCTCCCTCATTTTTTCACTCACCGGTACTTCTGCTACCTTTCGTCGAATTTCTTCATTTCTTATCTTATCCATCTTCGTATAACCACATATTCACCTTAACATCCTCATTTCTGCTACCCCTATTTTATGATCATGTTGTCTATGTGCTGGTCAACATTCAGTTCCATATAACATTGTAGGTCTTACAATTGTTCTATAGAATTTTCCTTTTAGCTTAAGGGGAATTTTTCGGTCACACAAAAATCCAAATGCACCTCGTCATTTCATCCATCCTGCTTTGATTATATGATTTATATCCTCATCAATCTCTCTACCTTTTTGTAAAATTGATCCCAACTATCTAAAATCATCTTTTTTGGGTACCTCTTGACCAAGTAGATGCATGAGATCTTGCTCTGGCTTATCGTGAATCTTTTAGACTCCAAAGTGTTTCTCCACAATTCAAGTTTCCTATTAACACCGTCTTTGGTCTCATCAATAAGCACAATATCATTTGCAAAAAGCATATACCACGGTACTTTCTCTTGAATATCTATTGTTAATTCATCCATCACTAAAGCAAAGAGATAAGGACTAAGAGTTGAACCTTGGTGTACACCTACCGTGATAGAAAAATACCTTGATGTTCCATTACAAGCTTTCACATATATGATAGCCCATCATACATATCCTTGATTGCATTAACATATTTTAATAGTTGTTCAACCTGGACACCATATAAGATAGTCCAGTTATCTTCTGAACAACTGATGAACGTTGAGTCCATCAATAATTTATTTGCAAATTACTCTTCAGTTAATCATGTTTTAATCTTCTTTTTTCTTTTAAATGTTTTAACAAGTGTTCGATTTTCCCAAGTCTGATAATGTTAGCAATAAGAGAAAAAATCAAGAGAAACAACTCATAAAATGCATTATATTATAATTTCTTTTTGCCTATAACAATATTCTATCTCTCCAAATAGAAAACAAAAGTTTCTATATAATCTTTTAACATTCTTGAAAATTTCCAAGAGTAAACTAAGCATGCTATACAACTTTCAAACACAAAAATATTTCTAAAACAGGTTTCTAACATTGTTAATGAACAAACATCAATGTGAACAATCGTGGTACTTTTGATAAATTTGTTGCATTGGTCAAAGAACCCAATTCTGGTGATTGCAACGGGAGACTAATAGATTATATAACTCATGCAGTGTAAGATTAGGAAAAGGAACCCCAATGTATTGATCAATATGGTGAGGGACAAGGTCATTATCTGGTAGGACTATGTCATTAATGCTTCTTCTTATGCCTTTATTGCTCGATTCCTAACATATAAAATACTTTTGGGCATGAATAGCAACTTAAGTTGGGGTTCTTGTGTCGACGATTCTTGAAATGGGTTTTCAATCTCCCCTTCCATGTTTCTCAATCCCAAGCAGAAACAACTTGTGTTATTCTTCGCTCTATCTCTTGCCCCTCAACGAGTACCCTTTTGTGGCAGCGAGTGGTTGATTTGCGAGCCCGACAACTCGACCTCCAGTGGCAACAACTGTGTTGGCAGGTAAGGGTGAAAACAGGCCAGGCCAGGCTTGGTTAGTCTTGGCCTTCGCCTGATTTAAAAACAGAAAACTTAGTCTAGCCTATTTACCTGTCATAAGTTTTTTTTAGGCTTGGTCTGGCCTATTTAAAAGTCTGATTAGGCCTACGAGCCTATTAAAAAACCTATTTTTAATAAAAAATTTAATTTTACAAAACGCTTTAAATCAAATTAGGAAAGTTAAAGAAATAGTTTTTAAACAAAAAATGTCTCAACATCTTACTTATATTTCCAAATAAGTAATAATCAATTTATGAGATTTTCAAGGTGATTTTTTAAAGTGATTGATCACCCACCATCATAATAAGAAAAAATATTTTTAGAAAAATAATATATTATTTTTAAGTTTTAATGTGTGTGTGTGCGCGTGTGTGCGTGTGCGTGTGCGTGCGTGTTAAATAGGCCAACTTAATATGCCTATCAAGCTTTTTTTAAAGCTTGAGACTGACCTTTTTATTTAAACAGACTTTTCAAAAAGTCTTAGTCTGACCTTTATAATAAACAAGTCAGACCAGACCAGACCTTAAATAGGCCAGGCCAAAGGCCCTTGATAAACAGTCTGACCCATTTTCATCCCTATTGGCAGATGATCATGAATATTGTTTTCACTGGTCATGTTTTGTTGCGCTGACAATCAGGCCCAGGCCCAACCCTCAGTATAGTTTGGAAGTGCAACCGCACTAGGCCCATGTTAATATTTTTTTTAGGACAATTTTATTTCATTACTTGTCACTATATTATATCTTGTTGGTAGATATTGACGTTGGTACAAGAAAAACTATAATTCTTCTTTTGTTTAAAAAAATGATAAATAATTCCTCATTTATTTTAGAAATTAATAACAAAAATGTGGTGGTAATACTATAATAAAAATAAGTTAAAATTAATTAATTAAAGATTCAATGGTTAAGAAGATTAAAGAAGATCAATAATAAAGAATAACTATGGAGTTGATTTGAAAAAAAATGTAATATATCTTTTTAAGATTTATTAAAATTATCTTATTCACTTATTGTTAAAATAATTTTCAAGGAAGTTACATATTTATTTTTATATTTTAAAATATTAAGGACTTTTATTTATCATTTTGCCCCACATCTCTAAAATCTAAAATGTTAGGATTTGTCCTGTTGGCAACTGATCTTGGAGGCTCGATTGAACACGGAGGACGCCCTCCGCGGGTGACAATATCGGTAGGGGAAAAGTTCTCTGACAGAGACGACAAATTGGGAGGAAGCTGAATGAGAGAATTCTTTCACTCGAACACCTGCAAACCATGGTACAACTCTTGCAGCGAAAACAATAGCTCATTGTCGAAGCAACCATCACTATTCACTGGCGTGAAACTGAAACTCGTTGTTGTTGTTACCTCTGAACATTCTCTTTCGTTTTAATTTCAACTCAAACAAAACCCTTAATTTCTCTTCGGAACAAAACAAAACACTCTCTCTTCTAATTTCTTTTATAGAATTTCTATTCTTTCTTTGCTTCACAAAAATCTGATCTTTAATTTTGAACGAGGAATTGGCAATACGCTGGTGTCAGTTCCGCTTCCCTCCGTTGTCTAACGGCTACTTTCAAACCAATGGACTGGATGGGTTGCTGAAATAATCTTGTGTTTTCGATCGTTGGATGGGTTGCATACTTGGAGGGTACTTTGATCGGGTTTGTGAGATGGGATTATACTCGGCTTTATCTTTGCGCCTATTTGCTTGCTTGTTTTTATTTTTATTCCTTTTCCCTTTGTAAAACTTTGCCTATAAAAAAAAGTATAGAAGGATTACATGTTTATATTTTTATATTTTCATCACACGGGCCACAGATTTGAGAAATAATTACATGAAATCATATTAATATACAATTTTTATATAAAATTTTACTTAAAATAAGACATAGATGTTGTGTTGTGATAAATGTATTTATACTGCTTCAACTTTCATCCATTTGATATGGGTCAATATGAATGTCAATTTTTCATAAAAATATTTAGTCCTAGAATTATCTAAATAAACAAGTGAATAAAAAATATCATGAATAAACAAATGCTCTAAATTACTTCCGATTATCCTAACGTTGTTCGTTCTTTTTTAAAACAAAATCTGTTTTTTTATTCTTAATAAATGAATAAAAAACACGTACAATTTATATTTCAAATAAATAAAAGATTAAAACAAACAAGACACAGAGTACAGGGTGTTCTCCTTTTGTAAAGTGAAACTTGCTGCTAGCTGCTGTTTTGCTGTTGTGATTGGTGTGAAGATAGTCCAATATTGAAGCATAAGTAACACTGTAAGCATTGTTGAAAGACTTGTGTTTGTTTTGGGTAATATTGACCAATTTTTATGTCAAATAACCAATCAGACAATAGATATTGGAGGCTCCGTTGAGCATGGGTGACATGCTCCAGTGGCGACAACATAGAAGGAACCTGGGTGGCAGTGTTCTTCGACATCATCGATAGGGGAAGAATTTTAGGGACAAAGACGATAACTTGATAAGAAGTTGAATGAGGGTGTTCTCCCACTCCATCTCTTGAAGCTCGAGCTCCGGGTATATAACAAACAATGACTCGTTGTCCATGTCACTAACTCACTATCACCATCAGGAAAGGTGGTGTTCTTTGGTGAAAGAATCTATGAGGGAAAAACCTGAAACTAAGAAGATGGAGGCATTGATTGGGGAGAAAGTTGAATGACATTCTCTTCCCAGTCCCACATTGAAGGCTACCTATAAAGATAAAGTAAAATATGGTCTATTACTTAAATGTGTTAAAATTAAACAAAAAAATATATTTTATTTTAACTTTCATAGTTTGCTTATTATCAATTTAGTTCTATTAAATATTTAAAATAAAAAATATTTTTATTTATTAAAATAGTTTTGCATATATTTGATGGTAAAATGATTTGTTTAATTTTCATGTATTAGTAGGATAAATGATATAACTTTATGTGTTTATTTTACTCATAAATTAGATAGCATCTATTATAATTGTAAATTCCGGTTCGATCATTGATCCGATCAAGACAATAGATCAGTGGATTAGTGGGCCATCAATTGGTATGGTTTGACTCAGTATATATTAAAAATTTAAAAATTATATGTATCCATTATATAAGTATATAACTAACATTATTTGAGTACGAAAAATTCATCCATATTCTAAAATCCAAATTAACAATTGATAATAATTCAATATCCAATTTTAAAAAAATACAAAATTTTAATTTTAAAATAAATAAATAAACAAATAAAATTTAAAACCCGGGCAGGTTGGACTTGGATCCGATGACCTACTTGGTTGGGTCAATTGCATGACCATTCCAATAATAAAATCAATGCAGTTAAGTTATTGGGTCCCGATCCGATCGGCCGAATTAAACCAGATTCAATAACACTGACTGTAATGCACGAGTAGATTTAGAGGAAATTTTTTTGTTAATTATAATCAATATTGTATTAATAATTTTATTAATTTGAAAATGTAATTTTAAAGAAATTTAAAGATCGTCTATTGAAAAATATTAAAACTGATAATCAAATTCTAATAATAAAATGAGAACTACGAGATATTCTAAAAACAAAAAAAAAAAAATATATGCATTCCCCTATAATGTTTTAGCCCGATTTTAATCATAGTAGTATTTTCCGCTCTCAAATAGATACTTGCAACACAAGATGGTGAGGTTGAATAGAGTGATAAATTAATTATCTAGCCTCGGATATTTCAATTGTAGCCTTCAAAACATTTTTCCATCACACATTATAATTATCCTATTCACCAATATTTACGTGTTAAACCCATCCTATTGAATATAGTATAAATTGCATAAAAAATATCATTAGTCAAAATTTACTTTTAATAAATATATTTTGAATTTTCTAATAAAAACAGAGCATTTGAATGTGATGATGTCATTTTGAATTTAAAATAATACTTAACTACACAAACTTTAAATAAAATTTGAGTTACTGTTAAAAAATTATCTTATATTTGTTCTTTTTTTTCACTGTTGTTTCTCTCAATTTTGCTCATGTTCATGTGAGAGGTATTGAAAAGATAGAAATACATTAACATTCAAAAATAGTCAAAAAGTGTAGCGACAGAAAAATACACTCACCATAATGTCTTTTTTGGACTGTCTTTTGTGGTCTCATTGTCATTTTCTTTCAAATCTAGATTTTTCACTTTCCCTTTTAATCAATCTTTGACTAATTAACTTTTGATTTAGTGGGATAATTTCATTATAACTCTTCAACTAAATGAGCATTAGTCTATTGTTTCATTTACCTAGGATAGTGAAAACAAAAGGAAAAGTTGAACACAAAATAAAAATTAAAACCAAAATGAGAGCAAAAAAAAAGTAGGAACCACATTTAAAAGAAGGAAAGATGAATACAAAATAAGCATCCTCGCAAAGGAATACAAAAAAAAAAGGGTCAAATAATTACTTGGCTTAAATGAAAATTAACTCGGTATTTTATCAATCTACTTTCTACTCTCTTTTTAGAATTTGTAAAGTAGAAAAATGGTAATTTAAAAATATTAGAAAAAAAGAAAAATAAATATGAAAAAAATTATAAAATTAGAATAGATATAGATAATGAAATGATTACATTTCCATTAAAACAATGATTATACAAAAAAGAAAGTAAGAAAAACTCGACTTGTTTTTGAATCCACATATTCGAAAGCAAGTCAATTTAGATTAGAGACGAATAATTCAAAAAGGGGGATAATTTTAATTCTGATATACCATCTGTATTCCAATAGCAGAAGAATAGCAAGAATGTCACTCAAAAGGATGAAAAAAGGTTTTGATAAAAGCAAGGATGTGTAGAAGTGAAAGGGTTTGAGATTTGCAAAACCAAATTGACATGATCGATTGGTATTTGCAGCGAAGAAGTGTTTAGGCTTTATGTAGACGATGAAAAAATTTGAATTTGCAGCAAAGTGTTTAGGCATTATGTAGACGATGAAAAAATTTGAATTTGCAGCAAAGTGTTAGGCTTTATGTAGACAATGAAAAAATTTGAATTTGAACTTATAACATGTTTGAACGATAATAATGAATTTAATTCAGGAATGAAATTTAGTTCTCCAAAAAATATGTCATTAAATTATTTTTCATAATTATAAATAAGAAAATTGAATTTACTAATTTAATTAAATTTAATGCAATAGTTATTAGTGCATATAAAAAATATTTGATTTTTAAAAAAAATTAATTAGCAATATTTCAAATTTGAATTTAATTAGCTATTAAATTTAAGAAGATAATTAATTTAATTAGAAATATTTGATTTTTCTCTAATTATGAATTTAAGTAGATAATTGATGAAAAATATTTGAAATATGTTGATATTCTTTTAAAAGTGATTTAAGTTTTAAAAAGTAAGATATATTATTTATTATTTGAATCCACGATATTTGATATAAAATAAAATATATTGTTTTATATAAAAATTCAGTGAGGTTCATTTTATTTTTTATATTATAAATTGTATTGTAAAGTAAAATTATCTTTAATTTAAATTGGAATCTATTTTGGGGCAACTATTGGAAAACTCCTTTAATCTGCATCGTGAATTTTCTATCTCTTAAACTCCTCCCATTGCATATATATCCTATTATTTAACAAAAAAGAGAACAAATGAAAAAAAAGCGAAAAAAATTAATCAAACATTTAATAGGTCATGTTAAAAAATTGAAAAGGTGATAGATTAAAAAAAATGTCACCTTGATTTGGAAAGAATGAAATAATCTTGTCGCATTTTAAAATTTAAAATTTTGATTGATGATGATTTTGATTTTTTTTATTAGTAGGCACGTGAAAGTTTGAAATAATACACGTGAAATTATTAAATTCATGATTAAATATGTATTTATTATTTATTAATTTTATTTTATTAATTAAAAGTGATTTAATTGCATTTAATTTGAGAATGAGTGAGAGTGTGTCAGGTCCCAGCCTTCAATTGTACAAAATTTTATTTTATATAATATATATAAATAAAGTATAAATTATATTAACTACAAAAAATTAAGCTTCACCTTTTGTTTCATTTATGTCTATAATTTAAAGATTGACAATATTACAACTTCAATTTGTTGATTTATTCTTTTCCAAATATTGCAAATCAAAATTATTCTTAAAAATTCAAATTAATACAAAATTAATAACAATTGTATAATTTTTCAGAAATTAAAATAGGACTATATATTGAATTCAAGACAACGGTTAGATACTTCAAAATTTATGACACCAAAGTCATCACAAAATCAAGTGATAGTGAAATTCACTCAAAATAAAGAAATAGGGTAAATAATCATTTTTGTCTCTGAATGTGTAAAGTATTGATAAATTCATCCTTGAAAAATGAAAATTCAAATATAGTGTAAAAAGTGTGACAAATCTATTCATTCGTTAACTTCCGTCCATCACCATTAATGAAAGAGCTTACGTGGTACAGAAGAATGAAAATGTCTCAAAAATGATTTTCAACATGGTTGCTTAATAGATTTTAGATGAAAATGTCAATAAGTTATCAATGGACGAAAATGTCAGTAAGTCATCATTATGAAAATCTCAGTAATATTCTATTGGACCAAAATGTCAGTAAGTTATAATTGGACCAAAATGTCAGTAATTTTTCATTGGACCAAAATGTCATTAAGTAACCATTTGACCAAAATGTCAATAATTTTCCATTGGATCAAATGTCAGTATTTTTGTTGGACTAAAATGTCAGTACACTTCTATTGCACTAATTTGTTAGAACCCAAATTTCATTTCATTTAAGGGTAAAATATAATTTAAGAGTAAATTTTCCCTCCTTTCTTTATCATTGCAAACATAATAATAACATTACAATAATCACTTAAGAAAACAAGGAAGTAAGCATATGTTAAAAGAAATATAATAATAACCATAATATTGATTAATAACCATAATTTGTCTGCCACAATAGAAAATATCCAAAATAAACATTCATAAATTGTAACATATTATTATGGTTATTAATCAATATTATGGTTATTATTATGTTTTTTTTAACTTATGCTTGTTATCCTATTTTTTAAGTGATTATTGTAATTTTATTGTATGCTTGCAATGATATAAAAATGAGGAAAGATTTACCCTTAAATATATTTTAACCTTAAATGAAATAAAAATTGGGGTCTGACAAATTAGTCCAATTGAAATGTACTCACATTTTGATCCAACAAAAAATTACTGACATTTTGGTTAAATGGTTACTTAATGATATTTTGGTCCAATGGAAACGTACTGACATTTTAGTCTAAAAAAATACTGACATTTTGATCCAATGGTAACTTACTGACATTTTCATCCTAAATCTATTCAGCAACCATGTTGACAATCATTTTTGTCCCTCTATGTCACGTAAGTTCTTTCATTAATGACAACGGACATAAGTTAACAGATAGATGAATTTGTCACACTTTTTACACTTATTTGAATTTTCATCTTTTAGGGACGAACTTCTCAGCGTTCTACACATTCAGTGACGAAAATGATTATTTACTCTAAAAAATAAAAATGAAGTTATCTCAAAATAAATAGTTGTGATCATTCATCAATGTTTTTTGTAAATTCATTTCCTACTATATAACTATTTTGTAGATTTAAACTCTAAGTGTTTATGAGGCTATGTAAGGGTGTGATGTAAAAAAAATATTGAACATATATTAATTATTACTTATTAGTTTAAAACATGTACTTTATTTCTTGTCAGATATAAGTAATTATCATGACTGACAAGTTAACTTTTTGGTTTTATTGTAAAATTTATCATTAAATTTTTATTATTTTGAAAATTTTATCATTTAACTTTTATAATTTTATAGATTTTATCACTTAATTTTTTTTTCATGTATTTTATGATTCAAATTTTAACATTTTATAAATTTTACCATGAAATTTTTCGATTTTTATATATTTTACCATCACGTTGGTAACAAGACCATGTAAAAAGTCACTTTTATATATTTTTTTCATCGGTTGTAGTTATAATCGATGTAGAAAATTAACTTTCTACATCAGTTATTATTATAACTAATGTAAAAAGTCACTTTTTCTACATCAGTCATAATTACAATCATTGTCAAAATCATCCATCTTTGATAAATAGTTTTACAAAACCACCTAATTTGGTAAAAAATAAAGTTCATATGTAGTGGTAAAATACGCAAAAATTAAAAAAACTTTGATGATAAAATTTACAAAAATAGAACTTGGATGATAAAATTTGCAAATAAGCCTTAAAAAAGATAGATTAAAAGATATAAGAGATTAAGAAAACCAATTGCAAAATTACAAATAAAGATAAAAGGAAAATAAGTTGAGAGGATGACAAATAATTTTTTAGGCTAATAGTTAAATCAAATTAAAATTTAAGAAATATATTTAAAAGAAAAAGAAATAAAAAATAAAATTAAATAATCAATATATGATATTAGGATAAGCATGTGACTCAATATGATGTGATAACAATTATGTTCAGTAAAATTATCTGAAAAGTTAACTGATAATTGAAAGTTGAAAACTAATAGTTAAAAGTTGTTAAACTAACTTATTAAATCATAATGATTTAGTAAAACTTCATCTTGAAGTAGCTTAACCATTGATGTGCTTTAAGAGAATCTTTAGTTATAGTTTGCTAATGTCCTTGTACTAAAAAAATAGGTGTGTATACATTAGTTAACCCCACAAGTATTTGCTAATGTACACGTACTAACATTTTAGTATGAATGTGTTAGCAAGATACACCAATGTGTATTTTAAGACAACATCTAGTTATAACTTGATAATACACTCATACTGAAATACAAGTGTGTATGTTAACAAATCACATTATGTATATACCAGTTAAAACATATATTGATGTTTGTGTGTGTGTTTGATTTGTAATTATGTGTAAGTTGGTTATTACTTTTTTGGGGGAAGGGATAATGATGTATATTTTATTTTATTTTGTAAATGAGATGATAAATACCTTCATTTGGAAGTGAAGTGTTACTATCTAGATTCTTGATTGTATTAATGGTCTAGATGTGTTCACTTTATTTAAAACTTTCACTTAGATTTATTTATTATTTTTTAAAAAATAAACATATAGAATTATTTTTTTTTAAAATGAAACACTTTACTCTCTCTATGATTCACGTTTGTCATCTAGATTTTTACTTTGGCTGGCAAAAGAGGCACACATGACAATGGTAAATTAATTATTGTGACTCTCAAATAATGGGAATAAATTTTTGAGCAACGTAAGAGATTCACAAAATACAAGAAAGGTTTGCAATTCTTGAAAGCCCATACTTACGAACTCATGTGAAGAGAATCACAAATTGTATGTGATCTCATGTGACATAGAATCGTTATTCAATTTCTTTTTGTTTCAAGAACAAAAAATGGAGTAGCAATGAAGGGAAGTGTGTGTGTAGTGTGTGCAGTATTCTTCGTATCTTTCCAAAGGAAAACATGCAGTGCATTTTTTTTAATTTTAATGTTATATTTTATTTTGTATAAATTAAATTTAAGTGGCAATTTTAGATGATGTGGAAAGATCTAGACCATTAATATAATCAAAGGTCAAGATAGTTGCACTTTACCCTCTAATATACAAGGTGCACTTTAGAAGAGCCTACTCCGGAAAAGAGATATGAGATACCTCCATCTCGAAGGAAATTTGAGATACTTAATTTGAGATGAGGAAGAGATTTGAGATACCTCCATCTAGAATAAGAAAGATAGTGAGACGTCATTATATGGATATGAGCTCATAGACATTTACAAATCTGCTTTACAAATATGAGATTCATAATGATTCTGAAAACCAAAAAGTCAAGTCAAGTGATTTTGGAAATCACCAAGTTGTGTATGTTAAATTAATTCTATGAAGAATCGAATGTATTGTTGGTATGTTTGAATGTATTAAGGTGTCGATATTTTGTTGTTGAAATATTTCTTTTATTGTGTGTGTGCCATGTGAATAATTTGACCATTAATTAAGAGTATATATTATTATTATTATTATTATTATTATTTTAATTATTGTGGATATCATGGTTGGATTTTTTTATTGTCGTGCTAGCTAGAGACAACACTATTTACAAACCATTTTAGAATTTGTTTTATTCAATGAGAGTATCATCTCATTAAAAGTGTTGTTTTCATATAACACTAGGAAAAAACTATTGGGATAAAGGATATTTGAAGACTTCGTTCTTTTTTGTTACAATTAGTACCTTTAGATTGAAGGGTCGATTTTGGTTAATTCTATTATTCTATTCATTTTTTTAGATGTTCATATTTAAGGATCATGTTTTTAAGTAAAGACTCAATTGTTTGACTTTATTTATAATATTTAGAGGACTTCATATCATTGTTTGTTTTAAATCTTATATTATAAATGTTTTCAAGTATATTTTTATTACGGATTGTTATTGTAACAAATGATGTTACAAATCCCCCCTTCAACATGTTTAGAAATTTTATAATAGTTAAGACTTCTTTTGTAGTGGGTTTTCTTTTCAGTAAAGTAAGCGTAACTCTCCCAATTGGGGTGACTTAAGCTCAAGCTAGTATAAGAGCCTTCCAGTGTCACACTTAAGCGGTCCCCAATTGGGAAGGCTTAAGCGCAACAAGCAAACTTTGTCTTCTCTTTCCAGGGTTGAGCCCACCACTTTAAGTCCTACCAAAATGGTGGGCTTAAAGCCTTGTCAGTAGAAACTTTTTTTTTCTTCTTTCAAGTGCATGATTAAGCCGCCCAAATGTGGTAGGCTTAAGCCATATCAGTGAATCCCAAATGTCTTCTTTTTCTTCTATATTGGTGATAGTGCTCTTTAACTCTTTTTTCCCAAATGAGTCCTTTGACAAATTTCCTACAAAACACAAGCAAATAATATCAAGCATAAAAAGTAAAACAGAAAAATCCTAAATAAATTAAGCCTTAAGAGATGTCAAGTTCAAAAGCATAAGAGATGTCATATAATTGTCCCAAAATGACTACAAAATGTAAGTATATATGCCAATTATCAGGTAGCCTATGCTGGGAACTTCGTTTGACCAAGCTTGATAATCCTAACATGTGCTTAACATTCCATTGATTGGTGCAACAGTACACCTGAGTTATATATCAAGTTGTGGATGTTCTGAATTGAGATGATTTGAGTTCACTTATGGAAGATGAAGTTTTTTGCCACGGGTGTATGTTTGAGGGATGTTGGGAGAGTTATGAGGAGGTGAATAAGCATAATCCACAGTTGGCCAATTTATGGTATGAGGAGTTTAAGGTACAAAGGGCAAGTAAAATATATAAGGTCTGTTTGGGTAAGCTTCTTTAGAAACATTTCTAAAAAAAGAAAATAAAAAGAAAAAATGAGATGAATTTTTTCGTAGCAAAAATAAGCTCTTTATTAGCTAATTTTTAGAAGTTCACCAATAGCTTCTCTAAAAGATGAGATGACATCTATGAATGAGCTAATGAAAAACTCATTTTAGTTTATGGAGAAGATGATTTCATTATTTTTTCTTCTAAAAGTACTTCTAAAAAGACTTACATCCAAACAGGTTCATAATGCATTATAAATATGTATTGTTTCCTACAACTGAGCATTACAAGAGAATTTGTATTGTTTTATAAATATATAATGCTTTATATTTTAAATAGCTCTAATTTACATATTTTATTTGTTAGAAAACCTTTGTAGATAAGATTCCAACTTGCTGGGAGCTATTTCAAAGGATCCATATAGTAAAAGGTGATAGACCAAAGTAGGTACCCTCCAAATCAAAAAGAATTGTTGTAAGTCACATGTCTTCATAAGCTAATTGGGCATACAGAGATAACATGTGGAACTAAATATTTTGATATGAAAATATGGGATTAGGGTTTAGGGTTGTGCAATCTACGATTTACTTTATTGTGCAATGATGTGGTTGGCTGGAATTGAACTTTGCTGCATTTTGTTTATTGTGTTCATAGGTTGGCTGGAATTGGACGATTTTTAATTATAATTTCTGTTTTCAGCTGCTAGTCTCTAATTTTTCCTAAAACTAGGTTTTGGTCTTGTGATTGATGTATGATAAGTATTTTCATTCTGTTAGTTTAAATGCATGTTTAACTTTTATGTCTAAACCTCTCACCAATAAAATATGACGCAACATTTTGGTACTCCTACAATACCTGCTCCTCTAGTAGTTATTATTCGTAATTGGGCAATTTTCTTTGAATTTTATGTAAACAATTAAAATGTTAAAGATATAAAAATTAGTAGAAACTTTTACTTTCAGGGAGAGTATCAAAGGCAGGTTATTGAGAGAGATTCAAAAGAGGTAACAGAGGATGGTGTGTCAAGTAAGCTGTCGGATGATGATATTTTCTATAACATTGTTAGAGGTATGGACAACAAGGGATGTGTATACGATTTTGGTCCAGAGACTGCATAATTCAAACACTTTGATGAGTAGATGAGGAAATAAATTTCCAGTTTATCAACTAAGAACCAGAACCTTAAGGAGCGGTTGCAAACATATAAGGACTTGATCTGTTCATCTCAAGAGGAGTCACATTTAGTTCAAGAGCAATTACTTCAATTGATCATGGACATATCTTCCCTCAGAAATTTATCGTGTCAGCCTCCATGTTATCTTCCCTCCCCTCCACCTCCTCATACAAACCAAGATAACCCACAAGAAGATAAATGAATTTGATGACCTTGGTGAAGAGTAGATTGTATTTTGTTAACTATACTATGTTGAACTTGGTCTTTACTTATTGAATATTAGTAGATGAAAATTGATCTTGTTGTAGATTTATTATTGTTTTATGTTATTAATATTATAAAATAATAAATTTGTATTTAAAATTTACATTTATGAAAATTTGGAACATATTTTTCATACAAAATTATTTTGGATAAATATTTAAAACTTGAAAAAATTATTAATAATTTCGTCACAAAATTTGAGGGATTTGATTCCCTCTATATTAGAGAAGGATAAATTATCTAACTATTAGTGATGAATACTGTATTTTTCTCTATTAGAGAAATTACTTTAATCACTAATAATAACATATCACAAGTCTATCTCAAAAATTCATTATAAATTGTGACAAATATATATTTTGTACTTGTTTGATGGGGATGTATTTTGTAGTTAATATGAAAGAAAACTAATTACTTCTCTATTAGTGATGTATGTAATCTGTCACTAACAATTATGGAACATATTACTCACTCTTTGCGACGAATATGTATGTTTTTAATTCAATTAATTTCGACAATTTGTGATGACATTGTTATGGAATTTTTCCGTCGCAATTTCATCTGTGACGGAATCAATTCTCCTTCACTAACATTTTAGGATGCCCCTTTCAGTGACAAATTTGATTCGTCAACAAATCCGGAATATATATTTGTCTCTCCCTAATAATTTAGAAAAGAATTTTGTCCTTCCCTAATATCATTTTTTCTATTTGTGTTTTTAAGTCTTAATGTTTAAAGGTGAACTAACCCATGGATTGACCCTATTCTACTTGACCTTATGGACCAATTTGTCTTAGCCCATATGGGTCATGACTAAATGGATTAGGACTAAATGGATTAGAACTGACCCATTTCATAACTTTATTTAACAAACTTAAATTTATCCTTCAGATACAATGCCATGGACGTTAAAGCGGGACCAATTGTGATAGCTTGGCCCATCAAGAATTTAGGATACAAGAATCAAAGATAGATCCTCATTTCGATGTACATAGTGACAATTGGAAAGATCTAAATTTGATTAGGGGTAATGGTGTGGGAGCAACCATGGAAAAAGGGTAATTGAGGAAAAAAAGTTAAAGGAATGAAAGAACTATTTATTGATATATGCATATTATGGGTAGAGCAAAATATAGTTTATCAATATTTCTAAATGAACATACATGGTTTACATACATGGATGTCGAACAAAAAAATAAAATAAATAATAGCCTAATAGAATAATAGAGTTCAAACTAAAGAAACTAAATTAGTTAACCAATTATTTAACTATTAATATAATTGATCAGTTTGAGTTATTAAATAACATGTACAAATAGAGTTCAAACTAAAGAAACTGAATTAATTAACCAATTATTTAACTTCTAATAGAATTGATCAGTTTGAGTTATTAAATTACATAACATATGTTTGAGCTATTAATAGAATTGATCAGTTAAATAATTTTGGATTAACAAAAAAGTTTTCAAGTATTATCTATATGATAGAAACTTTAATCCAACTAGTGAAAATTATCAAATAAAAAGAATTTAAAAATAAAAATAAAGGGACTTGCCTGATTTGGAAGACCTAGACTTAAAACCTTTACTTTGCTTAACTCAGCCTGAAGTATTGCTTCTTCTATAAGTTTGTTCAATGTCTCACTTTTCCATTTGAAAAGATACTGTAAAAGTGTAAAAAAGAAACAAATATTATCTATAGGAAATATTTTTCCTCCTTAGAAATGAAAAATAATGTTACCCAAAACTTACTTGTACATGGAATCTTAGTATAACCCATGATTGCAAATTGAGCATTTTGAAAGAATTCCTCTCGATAGCAAATGTTTGACCGTAAAACCAAGTCACGAGAATAGACCAAAGTGTAAAAGGCCACATCAAGTAGAGGTACCATGTAGAAGATTGAGGTCTAGAGGCTAAGGAAGCAAATCCCAACCTTAAATGATAGATGGACTCGGGGGTTGTAAGGTGTGTTAGATGCACCACATCGGCTAAACTTTCTTCTCTCTTTAACGCTATCTCATATGTTGTGTCTGTACTCTTGTCCATGGTACCATAAATGTAATCATAAATAGGCATGAAGAGTGAGTAATTTGTCCGAAATTGAGTATGATGCAGTGAATGGAACCTGTTACAAACCAAATGTAATTAATTCACTCATGTTTTATTAACTTTTTCATTTGTTAACATGAGTTTCAATGAATAAAACAGGCATTATTTTGTTTCTAACATGAATTTAAATGAAATATATTGACAATATAAAACAAAGGTTATTTTATAATTCAATCATGAATTATCATATAACTGAAAATATTAACTTGTGTAATAATTAATTTTCAGTAAAAATGTCATAATTAATTTCAAAGTCATATCTAAAATAAAATCAAATTGCGTAATAGCTTAAATATTTTGCATTTATAGCATATTAGACTTAAACTCTCCTAACATAGATAATTGACTTAATATTGCATCACTAATTAATCAAGCAAAATTTTAAGTATTTGAAAATATATGTAATAGATAATTTATATTTTTCTTGTA
>PYAF01006199.1:178641-211659 GCA_007407185.1 Glycine tomentella | reverse complement strand
TATATTGTTTGAAAATGAAGAAATAACAAGTCTTTTGATATTGTTTGCTTAATATGCTGAGCTGTAATATATTTTTGTAGGTCGACAAATGTGGTTCTGGAATTGTGGCACATGAAGATATCAAGGTTGGGGAGTTTGTCATTTTAACAAAATTATGTATGACAAATGATTGTTTAAATTCAACTATATTAAGGTGAATGTTATTATTTTATAGTGCAATGCACTGCAATTGTTTTTAAGAATTCATGTTTAATATTTTAATGTTATTTTATTGAAAGAGTAGGATGTTGTAAGTTGTTATTCATATATATAATATATATTATTTAATGATTATAATATATATTATTTAATGATTGCTTTTATGGTTCTTCATGTACAATTTATATTATTTAGTTCATAGTTGTTTCAATATTAAATAAAAATAGTAAAACGCGATTGTAACATGATTATCAATGGATTGCGTAAAAGAAAATATTATTAAAAATAGTCAATCGAAGACGGTTACATTAAATAAAATCGTCTTAGAATTTATTAAAAAAAAACTGAACAAAACTAAGACGGTTGTCCTTATAACCGTCTTCGAAAGATGAGATTCTAAGACGGTTATTGATGAAAACTGTCTTAGAACACCTGATATTTTAAGACGGTTCCATAAATCAACCGTCTTACAACGGGTTAAAAAGAAAAAAAAAAAACTTTCAAAGACGGTCCCCAGGTCACCGTCTTGGAAAACAAACATTCTAAGACGGTTGGTCTTGAAACCGTCTTAGAAGGGTTTGGAAAAAAAAACTAATAAAAAATGGTCTAAACAAAAACCCATCTTTGAATCCACACATTCTAAGATGGTTTGTCTCAAAACCGTCTTAGAAGGCTTTGAAAAAAAAAAAATCAAAAACGGTCTTTTCAAGTAACTGTCTTTGAAACCACACAATCTAAGATGGTTTGCGCCATAACCGTCTTCGAAAGGGTAAAAAAAACAAAAAAAGAAAAAAAGAAAACTATTCAAGGTCGGTTTGGTCGGCTAACCGTCTTTTTTTTTGTACCAATCTAAGACGGTTATCAGTCATAACCGTCTTCGATACTTAAATATATTTTTTTTTTTTAGTTTTTTGAATGGCTTTAGGACGGTTGTTGGATGAAACCGTCTTTGAATCTTCAAAACAAGGACGGTTTGGGAATCGTCTTCGAAAAGGTCCACTTTCAAAGACGGCTGAGAAAAAGACGGTTGTAGAACCGTCTTTAAATGTGTTCTACAACCGTCTTTGAAGACCCAATTTGTAGTAGTGTTCTCCTCCTTCGAAGTTCAATCTATTCAAAGAACTGTCAAAAACTAAATGTCAATATCACTTCCAACAAAAATTGAAAGCTATTCATCATTGTGGAAGACTGGTCCTAACCCCATTGGTACTTTCAAACTAGTTTGAGCAATATTTATTAATTTTAAATATTTAACTGATTTTTTGCACACCTAAGTTTTTAAAATTTAATAAAAGTTCATTTAATTGTGTCATGAATTTATTTTGTCTTTTATTGTTAAAATCGACGAAACATCAAGTATGCAAACTTGAAAGCAACACAAACCTACATTTCTCAACTTTATTGAGCTGTCGGGGCTTTGAATGGATAAATGTGTACTGTGTACAGTGTACAATGACCACTACACAAGTGCTCTTAACTCCCTGACTGGATCTATATCAAACGTAATGAAAGCTACGTTTCATATACTAATAAATTTTGCAAGTGATTATATTAATATCTATAGTATTTATTTTAATAAGCCAAGATATTTTATTAATGTTTGTCACTAACTTTAACCCAACGTGTGGCAATGCTGAGACACACGAGTTGAGGAAATTGTATTAAACTTATAATAATTAAGTAAAAAGTACATTCTTTTAACTCCATGCATTTCAAGTAACATTTTTTTATCACCCCTGATGTTTTTTAAAGTATTGAGTAAAAAATAACATGAAAACTAAATTAAATGAGAAGTTCAATATATAATAAATATTTTTTTTCTCTTGTAGTTGTTTTAAAAGTTAATCTTAAACTTTTGATCACCTTCAATTAAGATCCTACTAATAAGTATGACGGATAAACTAATGACTTTACTAATTAACTTTTGAATATATAAAATCTCACAAGATATGAGAGAGTTCTTCTTAACATAATGTTAGTACTAGCTCGTCCTTACCATTTACCTAGCACTTATAGGAATATATGCTAGCAATTGAGATGCAACATTTCTAAAGATGAGCAAACTAAGGAAATATATACACGTTTTTCTTTTATAATACATAAACACGAATCTTTAGTATTGTATATTTTTATTAACACAAATAAAATATGATGGAGAGGGTTAAGAGGTAGTAGAACCTTACGATGGTGTGTACATGAGATATTTTAGGAAGGGAAATGCTGAGAAGATGGCCTTTGGAATGCACTCGAAATTGCAGTGGCCCAAATTGTTCATGAAGTCAATATATGCGAGATAACCAGCATATGATGCTATAGAAGCTGTTCTCACTACTACAGCCGGCACCTTCTACATCGGTTATTTGCGCCATACTACAACGGTTGTACAACCGTCGTCGTTGTGGGTGTTGTAGAAAGTCAAGCTTTTCTAAGACGGTTATTGAACCGTCTTCGAAAGTCGACAATCAAAGACGGTTGTAGCTACAACCATCGTCGTTTGTATTTTTTAATTTAAAAAAATAAATACAAATTAACATTCAAAGACGGTTCCACGGAGGAACCATCTTCGTAAGTGGACCTTCTAAGATGGTTATGACAAACAACCGTCTTTAAAACTCAGTTCAGCATTTACAAAGTCGGTTTCTTTAGGGAGCCGTCTTTGAATGTACTGTTTCTAAGACGGTTTCTCACAGAACCGTCTTAGAATGTATTTTTTTTAAATAAAAAGATACCAAACAAAGACGGTTTTCCTTTAGGAACCGTCTTTGTTTGATAACTTTCTAAGATGGTTTTCTCTGGGAACCGTCTTAGATAGCTCTCTAAACAAAGACGGTTCCCAGAGAAAACCGTCTTAGAATGTATGGTAAACAAAGACGGTTTCTAGTAAGAACCGTCTTTAAATGTGATTTTTTTTCCCATTTTTGTTGGGTTCCTATTTGAAAACTAGAAATTAATTATTGCAACATTTCATAGTCGTTGTAATTGATAATTTTGTTGTAACGGATCATAGAAAGTAAAATAATATTAAACCAAACTCAAATAATACATCACATTATTCACATGTCAAGTTTTCCATTACAACATCAATACAAAAGCACAAGATATTAACCAAACTCAGGTTTTCCATTTCAACATCAATACAAAAACACATTATCCCATTGCATACAGTAATGTACATAGAAGATAATCATCAATACGAGTATTTATATGTTCAGCAAAACACATATAGGAATACAGGGAATCTCACAGAATAAGCAAAGGCAGTAGCATCATGACCCCAAGATTTTGAATCAAATATGGTACAGGCAGAGGAAGGTTCAGTAGCTCCAAATGAAACAGCTCTTTTGTATCCTTCATCCCGTGGAAATCCAACAACTCTTACTTTTTGCATTTGCATGGGGGTCACAACTCTCCACCTCTGAAAATTAGTGACAAGACATGTGTGTGTAATGATGTTCAACAAAACAAATAAGACAATGCTGATAAATTTTTTAAAATTAGTGAGAACTGAGAAGACATATATAAAGAATTTAGTGATAGAAAAAAAGGAAACAAATCAAAAAAGTAGTGTAGAATTTAGTGAGAAGACAATGCTGATAAATTTTAAAAAGGTAAAATTTAGTTGTTTTTTTTTTGTCATGTCGGTTGATTAAGTTAAAACCTAAATTTATTTATCAGTGCATGCCTTTCACGTTGCTGAAGAAATTGCTCTTTTCCTTTATCAGAAAATGAGTATACAACTAGGGTTAGGCCTTGTCTAACTTGGCTTATCGGAACTATAAAGTCTCACATGAAACAAATAAAGATAACTAAAAGTGTGTATAAGCATCCAAGGGTTGAGTCCGGCCAATTGGTTTGAATTTTTTGGACAATAAACCTTTTATACTTAAGACACACTTACTCTCTCCTATTAGACTCGTACTTAACGTTTTAACATGGTATGAGAGCTCAACTGGATGTAACATGGAATTAAGGTTTCAACTTTAGAAATTGAAATTTCTGTAAAAAAAACATTTAGAAGTTAATAAAAAAATATATTGTTAGTATTTACTAACTTTTACATTGGTGGAGGTGACATGAAGTTGAAGGTCAAATTTTATCTCTTACCAAACAGCAAGTAAATAACAAATCCAATTGGTTCAAGACTGGGAGGGGGGAGGGGGGTCCACGCAAAAGAATAAAGCAGCTTCCCAATGGATGAGAACAGGTTGTCACACACGGAGGAAAGGTTCAGAAATTATTGTTCACTTGTCTTAATCGCAACTACTACTAAATAGGAGAAATTCCCTATTTGACTTTTGAAGGGTAGATTTGCCCCATGTTCCCTTCTTAGAATGTTCACTTTTTCTTATTCAAATTTAATATTTAGACCTTATGGTTCTGGAAGGGGATAATTAGGGACACCAATTTCAATGGGAAAGAAACACAAGCTTTTTTGTTATTTTTTTAATTTTATTGTTTGCTAACTCCTTTAGAAAATGGGAAGCACCTTGATACACGGACTTCTTTTATTGCTTTGCTGGCATGTGTTGGTTTCGGAGGTTGATAACAACCAACCCCACTTTTCTTCTTATATGCTAAGGAGAGCAAAGACGATTTGAGGAATTTAAAAAAGAGTACTTGAAGTGGGAAAGCAACACATGAGAAATAAAGCAAAACGCGGAAAGAGAGTAAAGAGGAAAAACAATAAAATAAAGTAGCACTTAAGCATGGTTTGCCTATTCATATTGATCAAAGGAACCCACTTCACGCCCACTAGGCATAGCAAGCCTCTAGAGGCAATTCTCCAATTACCATGAAAATCATTGAAGAATAAAGTCCTCTAGTAGAATGATTCAATTTTTTACCCCACCCATATACTAATCATAATTAAGCATGCTCTATTCTACCCTATACAAACAAACAATCACATATCATCAATTCTGTCATGACATGTCATCATAATTAAGCATGCTCCTTTATGTTCCATACAAACAATTAATCCACCCCTTTTTTTAAAAAAAAAATTGTTAGAGCTATCAAGAACTTTTTATTACCTGTAAGAAACGTATGAGAGGTCTTGGTGGGCCTCGAGAAGCATGAGAATGATCCCAAGGGGTTTGCCTCCATGCCACTTTACCATCACTCCCGGCACTGATGTTGTAGGCAGAAACCACAAGCTCTAAACACCACTAAACCCCCCACATCCCCCTTCATCTGCAAGTTCTTCACCTTCACCACCTTCTTACTATTCGCACTCCCTTCCCCTGCTGAAAACTCTGATGTTGCCATCTTCACCTGCCCCATAGCATACATGTTGTCCACACTATTCAAAGCACGCTCTCCTCCCACCACTGCCACGTACTGCTTCACTATGTATTTAGCTATCGAAACCTCCTGCACAAGCATACACAACACATAAAACAATCAGTAAACATAACAAAATTAGTAACCAAATTTGCATGAGAAAAATTATTTTTCCCTCGCCAATTCTGGCTCAACAAATTTTAGTGATGAATTTGTACAAAAATGCATGTTCCGTTTCTGTGTCTAAGTTTTATTTTTCTAATAAAACAATTGGGTCCTTTTGTTTTTATCACTGAGTTGAATCATGCACGAAACTTGGGTACAGTTCTAGTTGTATAGGCTTTGTTTGTCCTATTCTCTATTCAGAATTGAAGTTTCATGTGATTAATTTACACAATAAATGTTTGCATAAAGTATTATGCAGATTATCAAAATGAAACTTTAATTTTGACTGAAGAACCGTACAAACAACGCTTAAGAACTGTAGATAAGTTTTGTCCTTGAATCATTGTCTATTGATAAAACAAAGTGAGAGAAAAGATCACCGACAATGTGTTGGTCTTTAATGCTGCGAGTCATGGGTTGGTTGTCAGAGGCGATAGGTGAAGGAATTAATGGCGCTCCAACAACACCTACCAAAATTTGAATCTCTGTGATTTTCCCTCCAAAAACTGCTACCATGGAAGCTGAATTTGATCTCAATTCAGCGTGTGGCTTCATCCAATTCTTCATGTTGTGCCAAGCTTTGGTGGATCCACTCTTGTGGGTGAGAATGTCCTCCGGGATAGGGACCTCAAGCACAGTTTCGAGCCCATCCTCACGATCAAGATTAGGACATAGCTTCTTCATATAGCTGAGAAGAATTTATTATGTAGTTCTGATTCCGGGCCCAAGAGTGAGATTCTTAGGAGATAAAAGGGTAGATTATAAAGCCTAATTAGATAGCTAAGGATATATGAGAAATTAAAGTAACTTGGTGAGGCAAGGAAAGCAAGTCTTGGATACAAAGATAGAAGAATGAATGAAGGAATGAATGAATGCAAGTTGTAGTATGAAGAGTAGTATTGAGTATGAAACTTTGGAAAAGATTGGCAACCAATAGCTTTTAAATTTTCTACCTTATTCTTCACTTGTATGATTGTTTTAAATTTTTCCGCATTTGAGTAGAAAAAGCCTGAGTAGTAAAAAGAACAAAGACAAAACTTCAAAAAGTAGACATGTTAACTGGAATTGTTCCTTCTACTTAATAAAAATTCGTCCTCTATATTTTTATAGCAAAAATCCTTACCCTATACACCATCTATTGAAATGAGCACTTTCCCATATAATGAGCGTGTAAATGCCACTCAACCATATAAGATATTTATAAAAGTATGGTTACATTCCATGGCAATGATGATGAAATAAAATCATCACGGAGACACATTCAAAAGCTAGAATTTAGATGTCACATCATATTAGCTGAAGCCAAGATGTAAAAAATATATCAAGGGATATGAACTTACTTCTTATTAATCTTATCAAAGTCTGCCAAGTAAACATCGAGTCCATTCCTTTCTTATCATTTGTCAGTAAAGGTTTTTTTAAATCCTTTTCAACTTTGTCCACTGTATCTATCATCAGAGCCTCTGCACCGAGATCATTTGTAAGACCTCTCCTGTAAAAAAAATGAACATATAAATATATGTGATCATGTAACAAGAACCCAACACATCCTGAAGCAAGGGATGCCATATGTTGCCTTTTATGTCAATTGGAACATATTTATACACAAGTATAAAAAGGACAACTATTATGTAAATCCCAATAATAATTTAGGCTAGTCACAATTTGGCAGAAAGAACAAAGCCATTGGCAATTTTTAGAACTGGAGGTATAAAACATAAGCAAAGCCAAGATGGTGCATGGAATTGAAAAAAATCATTTTGCATATCACAAAATAATGAAGCTGGTATAAATTCAAACTGTAAAAGGGCACACTTTACATATGAATCATCACATCTAGTTACAAAAATGAACAGAGTAGAGAGAATAGATCATCATCACACACTTGACTATTATTTCCTTCGAAGTCAGAAGATAGGTCCGACCATCTGGAATATCCTGTGTCTCCATTTCAATGGTGGATAGTATGTCTTGGGACTCCGAGAATAAGCTTGCCCTGTAGAATGCACAAAAGATTGTAGGCATAACATAATTAAAACAACAAAATATAAAGTAGTGTTATAAAAAGAATAAGTTAAAGCAGAATCTCACTTCTCTCTAACTGTTTTCATGACAAACTAACATAATGAGAAACATCAGCTGGATCTTTTGGGTCAATGGTCATCTGGAATATCCTTCTTTAATATTCCTATGGCGGTCTCAAATTTGTTGTTCACCTCCAGAAAAATGATCTTCAACATCTCTTTTCCCATTCAATCAAACAATACGTTGTTAGGAAGCAACATAAAAATAACAATATTTCTATTGTAGATCAAAATGCATATTTTAAAACTATACAACTGTATAAGAGAACTCACGGTCTCCCTTAACGGCAGGAGGGGCAGACTCTTTAGCAAAGTGACGAACTGGAATAGCATGCTCCTTTTGCAGAAGTATCTGACTGCCATAGATCTGTAAGAAAATGAAGAAAAATGAAGACATGAAAAAAAATAAATCAGTGGATAAACCACAAACATCATCACTTTCTAATTAATAAACAAAACTTATGCATATTAACGACCATGGAAATATGAGTTTCATATCATTCATTTTCACACACGATTCCACAACTCAATATGAGACAAATCAAGCATCGTCCCTTTTAAATTAATAAACCAAATTTATCCATATTAATCATCATTTAAACACGAGTTTCATATGATTCATTTCAACACAATATGACAGATAAGTAACAAGCACTAACCCATTTTTTTAATCGGGTGGCCATAACTGATGATGATCAGCGATCACAAATCCAAACGCATTGACTACTCCTACGGTGCCAAAAAGTGAAAAAAGTAATTTCCCCAAACAATATAATCATCGAAGAAAGAAAAACCTAATTGACCAAAAGAAATGGATAAACGAAATGTTAACCCTCAAAATCTAACGAATATTATCTGTTTTTCGAGTATGTTTTATTTTAAATTATGAAGAACAAAATCCCTTTTTGGTTGAGGACAACAAAATTGCTATCATTACCAGAACAAACCTGCATAACAGCAGTGAAATAAAACTATTGTCATTGTCAATATAACAATGACCGAATTTTAGACCATAGAAACATTAAAAATCAATACATACAAAAGCAAAATATTTTCTACCTTATTCTTCAGTTCTATGATTGTTTGAAATTTTTCATGAACCTGTGATCTTTGAACTGCAGCCAATAGCTTCTATGCGTTCCGCAGTTGAGTAGAAAAAGCCTGAGTTTACTTCACTGAGGAGAAAATGTTGACTTCATTAGTCTCACAGACTACATACAATACAACCAACATAACTAATGAGTTCATAAAGGCTATACTGAGAGATGCCAGCATCGTTGTCCATCATTTTCATAGCAATAGCATATAGGGAAACATTGGGTTCGACAGTTAGCTGACATGACCTCACTGCAGGATCATAAACCTGGGAAAAATATTCTAGTTAAGCTTGAATGCAAAAATATGCTACTTGGCGTTTGCTGCAGAAACTCATATTATGGACTTTTTATTTCTTTTAAGGCAACATGGTTGCAGCGAATTGTTTAGTAAAAAGCGAAATTTGTAGAGAGGTACCTTTGGATAAAGAAGAACTAATGGTGAGACAAATATGTATAGAGGTACCTTTAAGTAAACAACTCCCTAGGTCAATGATAGAGCTTCTCTTTGTAATCAAACTAAGCAATCAAGTAAGACGCGACATTAAAGTTCTTTGTGAAGAGAGACAATGTAATGGAAACTGATCAAAGGTAATGTCATCAATGATGCAATAAACATATTGGGCATACATCTTCATAGCCAAAATGATTCCACAAAATGTACAATAAGTAGTGACATTAACATCTAAAGACAGTTAAAGGTGTTGACAAAGTATTTACAATGTCTAATCCCAAACCAATAACAAAAAAACCAAAAGGGTTTGGGTCCGTTACTAGTCATGTTAACCTTTCTACACGGATTTTTTTATATTCCAAAAAAAATGCTGCCCATTTTTTCCTAGTAGTAGTGATGTCCTCCATGTCTAATGGTGTGGCATCACTAAAGAACTGCAACAATACAAATTGAAACAAACATTTCATCAGCTACATTATTCCAATAGATACATTGGAATAAAAAACTATTACCCTTTGAAATTGTTGCAGTTAATGTACCTTGTTCCAGTCATTGTGCAAACCCCCGCTTACTATGTTCCACATCCAATGCGTCACGTAATATCCACATTCAAAGCCTCCTTTTTGCACATGGCTCTAATTTGAGGTATACATATACATTAGTTTCACATTATCAAATATCCACCAATCTAACCAATATGGATAAAGGGTAAAAAATTTAAATAACCTTCGCCTCAATCCAGATTGGTGATGCAGCATTACATTTGCCATCTACACTGCTACTTAATGCCTTGAGTGCACTAGTTCATTGAAAAACCAACACTCATGTAAATGCATACACATTAGGTTATTTTGTGTGATATAAGTTCCTAATAGACACAAAAAGTTTTCCATACAGAATGCACTAACTTGTTCAGTACATATTTTATGTGAAAGTCTGGTTTCTTTCGCAATGAACAAAACCATATAACTGTGGCACTCGCAGGACATAGAACAAACAGCTGCCAATGCGCCCTGCACTTCAATTAAATAAGTAAACAACTATAGATTTTTTTACATTTTCTTATACGAGATGTATAATACTTACTGATGTAAATAAGCTCCTAGATACACTTCTTTGTGAGAATTATTGACCCATGTTTCAATGCATTGTTGAGCTTCAGCACGCCTATCCTTTGCATTGTGGATCATTTGGGGCTCAAAGAAACCATACACCGCATTATGGCCCAACTTTGAACTACACTGATCAAGATACCTATAATACAAAAGTTACATGAAATAAGAAAAAGCTCATTACATCAGATGTTATAACGCAATATAAATAAAGACATTGTTAAATGCGACTGTGATAAGAAGTGTACTTACATAATCCATAGCTGTAGTACCGATATGTTCAGATACTTATCACCTACTACAATTTCATTTACGTCCGAAAATGTTATGAAAAATAATGTTTCTACATTGGCAAGTCCAAACTTTAACCCATTCCATACCAATTGTACAGGCCTATGGTAAAGCTCATACAAGTTCTTGAGCAACTCATCCAACGGATCAATAGTTTCAAAAGTAGGCGCCCCAACAAATGTTTCTGTTATGTTTGTTTCAGGTTGGTGAGAGTCCTATGTGGTTGGCAAAAAAAAAAAACACTGTTAACAAAAAATCTTTTTACAAACGAATAACTTGTATGGAAGGTAATACATATTTATACCTCACGTGATAATAGTTTCACCATATGTGTGGGCTATGCGACAAATGTCTTAAGGGTATCTTTCACATACTGGATCTCTGACCTCGGAAATGGCACTTTAGCATCACCGTCAACAACTTTTTGTACGCATACCCTTAGGACATCATCTGCGTATTCGACATTGTGAATTGTGGAGGTGCTGTCCACAACATTTCCCAACGCAACAAGCTTTCGTGGCCCTCCACATTGAATATACAATCCCATTAATTTGCCCACATCATTAACATTTTCATCTGCCGATGGGTTGGCTGCTGCTTCAGCACAACTACCCTTTGTGCTTACCTGGGCAACTATTTGTTGTAGTTGTGTGTCAAGCATTGGTGGCTGTTGTGTTGCCATCTGGATGAACTCCATTTTTATAACTTCCAGCACTTGATTTTTCACTCGGCCATCAATTTCTGCATTCATTTTGTCAATAAGCATTTTCTTTTCCTCCTCTGCTTCCCTCCTCCATTCTTCCTTAAGGTTTTTGATGATATCAGACAGCTGCTTGGGATTGACGGATGCAGAAGAAGAATTTGACTTACGTGATCCGTGTCCAAAGTATTGAGTTATAGTTACTCCACTACCAGCCATGCGAACTCGACCAGGATGATCTTGTCTGCCAATGGCAGCATTTAGGATGTCATGTTGTCCCTTAGGGACAAAGCTCCCTTGTGTCATTTGCTCTTCTAATTCCTCCTGCAACCATAGATGTTTAAAAAATATATTTCAGTATTGTACTAACAAATGCATCACTTACTATAACATTAGAGTGCACTAACTATTTTAGTAGATATTTCTTCCGCGGGTTAGATGTCATGTGGCCGTATTTCTTTGTGCGTGCCATTTTCCACTTCACATGTCTTGGAGTTGGAGAAGGAGGGTCATCAATATTTATAGAATTTTCAGTATTCATTGCGTCCTGCCTTCTTTTCTTCATTTTTTCTTCAATCAACTTCTTTTCAAGCAAATCGTAACCCCCACGAGACATTATGTGGGGGCACTCATTTATTTTTTGGATTTCCTGGGCTTTTTTCCTTATTCCCTATGGGTAAATTGACAGAAATTAATTAATAACAAATAAATACATTATGTATAATACACTTTGATATCTAACCTGCCAATTTGGGGTTTGTCGACTAGCAAGAAATTCGTCCCAAGTCTGTTGATCAAGGCCATAGGCAGCAGCATCATCATTTTTTGTTTGTCCTTCTGCATTACCATATACATATTTACTGGTGAGGGAAGACTTGAATTGTCTCCACCTCGTGCTAACACAAGACTTTATCTTTTTTTTTTTGCTTTTTCAGCTTCTTCTATATCAAATTTTGCCTGCATTAAAATGAAGAATCATGACTGTTATAACAGTACACATTACAGCACAATTGAATTACCATTTTATCAACATTTTTGTGTTTTGAAAAACGTACCAAAATGTCATCCCATATGAGTTCCTTCAAAGAAGTAGGCACGTCTTTCCAACTTGAATGCACAATAGGGATTTTTTCTCTTGCCACAACCCCCAAATAACTGTGAAATTTTTCCTTATGACTACCTGATGCCCTCCCAGTAGCATGATTTATAGTTACTGCTGGTTTTGGCTGGTTAACACTTCTACGGGTTAGGCTTCGTAGGCGGGTTGATTGTCTACTTTTCCTTGTAGCCACGGATTCTGAATGTTGTGGTTGTGATTGTGGAGGGGACGAAGGTGGTGTAGCCATGTCTCTGCAAACAAAAAAAAAAAAGAGACATTATTCACATGTGTATGAAACAAAACAAGCATGTATACACAAAATTCAAATCAAATAACTGAATAAGCAAGCAAATTAAAAGTCATATTACTTTTGTGGAAACCAGTTAGTTATTAGTGTTCTCCCATAAACCTTCGTCATGATCATCTCAAATTGCATGTTCGTCATCAACTTCATTATCTTCATCAATGGATGGAATACGGGTGCTGAAACCAGGCATTTCACAAATATCAAGGGTTGCTTCATCACCTACCTCGTGACCAATAATGCTTGTTCTTCCTTGAAGAATAACTGAATATCTTCCATCACTAGGATCTTGGATGTAAAAAACTTGTTTTGCTTGCTTTGCCAAGTGCTACAAGCTTGAATCCCATACGATCTTCAAACACACCAGTGTTACCGTTAACCCACTTGCACTTGAAAACAGGAATTCTGAATGCAACATAATCAAGCTCCCAGATTTCCTCTATAACTCCAAAGTAAGGCATGGATGCTCGAACTGGGTTGTTATCCGATGCACCACAAAAGTGTTCCGAATCTGCTTCTACAGTAACACCACTGTTTTGCACGGAACTTTTATCATCTTGTGACTTAGTGTAAAATGAAAAGTTGTTGATGTCATATCCCTTCCATGTGGGTACATTCAAATTCAGGCCAACAGCTAACAACCTTAGAGTTGACGAAGCATTCTCATCATTTAGGATTTTCGACTTAAACCAACTTATGAAAGTTCTATTGTGTTCTTGCAACACTTTCATGATGTTGAATTTAGGATGACATTCGGCCACATGTTGTTTGTGAGATTCAATGAAAGGCATAACCTCAGCAGTGTTATTCAAAACATATAAATGTGCTTGTGAAACTTGAGCTCTAGACATAGTGACAACATTGAAGCCTCGTGTACCCTTACCTTGCCTTGACCGTTCATGACGACTATCGGGAATTCCAACTGGTTTAGCTGTGTGAACATACCCCAAACAGAACTCGATACATTCTTCGGCAACATACCTTTCAACAATTGAAGCTTCTGGTCTATATTGATTCTTAGTATAAGATTTGAAGACCTTCATGTACCTTTCAATAGGATACATCCAACGTAAATACACAGGACCACATAACCGGATCTCCCGCACTAGATGGACAATCAAGTGGACCATAATGTCAAAAAAAGAAGGAGGGAAGAACATTTCCAACTGATAAAGCACAATTGCTGCCTCATTCTCCAAATCATCCAACTGAGCAGGGTTAATTGCTTTCTTGCAAACGACATTAAAGAAAAAGCACAATGTTGTAATTGCAACCCTAACTTTCTCAGGCAATATACCACGAATTGCTACAGGAAGTAACTGTTGCATCAACACATGACAATCATGAGACTTCAACCTAACCAATTTCAGATCGTTGACCGAAACAAGGCTCTTGATATTAGAAGAGTATCCTTGTGGGACTTTAATACTCCGTAGACACTGACAAAAAGCTTTTTTCTCTTGGGTTGACAATGTGTGACAAGCGGGGGGCAAATAGTTTGGCGGTCTATACTGATCGGATGTAATTGCTCGCGAATACCCATTTCAACTAGATCTTGCCTGGATTTTAAGTTGTCCTTTGTCTTGTCTTTAATGTTCAGAAGAGTTCCAATCAAACTGTCGCACACATTTTTCTCAACATGCATTACATCAATACAATGTCTGACTTCAAGATCCGGCCAGTAAGGAAGATCAAAAAATATTGACTTTTTCTTCCAAATGTTTTTGTCATTAGGGTCCTTCTTTTGTGTCTTGCCAAAGGTAGTAAAAATGTCCTGAACACGAGTGTACACTTCATGACCAGTTAATGGAGTAGGTGCTAACTGTTTCTCCTGCATCCCATAAAAGGCTTTTTTCAACCGCCGATATGGGTGATATAGTTGGAGAAATCTTCTATGCCTGGTGTATACTGTTTTCTTTCCATGTTTAAGTTGGATAAAGGAGGTGTTTTTTTCACACACATGACATGCATAATGACCTTTGACACTGTAGCCACTCAAGTTTCCATATGCAGAAAAGTCATTAATGGTACAAAATACCATTGCACACAAAGTAAAGGTTTCTTGCAAATGTGCGTCAAAAACTTCAACCCCATCAACCCACAATTTTGTCAAATCTTCTATCAGTGGTGCCAGGTAGACATCAATATTATTTCCTGGCTGTCTTGGGCCCGATATCATCATAGACAACATGATGTATTTCCACTTTATGCATAACCAAGGAGGGAGATTGTAAATCATCAACAGCACAGGCCAGCAACTGTGGTTAATGGAAAGGTTACCAAAAGGATTCATTCCATTGGATGCAAGACCTAGCCGTAGGTTCCTTGGCTCGTGACCAAAATTAGGATACAAACGATCTATTTTTGACCACTGAGGAGAATCGGCCGGATGTCTAAGGAATCCATCTCTTTTCCTCCCATTTGCATGCCAAGTAAGGTGTCTTGCGTCATCTGGGGTAGCAAACAATCGCTTAAACCTTGGAATGATTGGAAGATACCAACAAACCTTTGCTGGACGACCCATGTTTTTGCCCCACTGATCATTATCTTCATCGTCATCGACTTTGTATCGTGATACCCCACATGTGGGGCATTTATGCATATCAGCATAGTCATTTCTATACAAAACACAATCGTTAGGGCATGCATGTATTTTCTGGTACTGCATGCCCGTCGGACATAAAACTTTCTTTGCTTCATAATGATTTTTGGGCAACATGTTATCTTCAGGGAGCAACTTCTTCAACAAAACAAGCAATTCAGTGAAGCTCTTGTCACTCCACCCAAATCTTGCCTTCAAATTAAACAATGTCAACACTGCTGACAATCTTGTGAACATCGTGCATGTTGAATATAAAGGGATATTTGAATCATTTTGTAGTTTCTCATACAGAGGTGTATGAAGTTCCTGAAAACTGCCTTCACCAAGATCACGTAGCATGTCTTCTATACGATCACCAGTTTCCAATTCATGCGGCCTAGCTGTTTGTGTAGTTGGATTTTCTGGCAATTCACCATGCCATATCCATTTTGTGTAAGTTGGAATTATCCCATGACAGATTAAATGTGTTCTGATTTCGTCGACAGACTGCCGTCTTCCATTCCCACATTTCAGACAAGGACAATAATAATGTCCATGCAGCGAAGGTGCATTAAGTCTGGCGAAATTTATGAACTGTTCAACCCCATTTTCGTATAGATCACTAATGCGGGGCGCATTCATCCAACTACGATCCATGAGCTTTACAACACTGGGATTATGAAATTGACAAATACCATATGAAAAAATATGTTACTGCATGTTTAAAAGGTGTGGCCCTACCCCATTTTCGGCAGCATTTCGCATTGGTCTCCAAGTACACGAAATGAAAGCGGTGCCTTTAAGTCACCCCGATCAAGTATGCACTCAGAGAACAACGCAAAATACATTATACCAAAATGTCATTAAATTAAACAATCCGTACATAACTTTCACATAGACGATTGATGTACAAAATATACATCCCAAACTGTCCAAACGGACAATTCAAGTTTCAATGCAATGATTAATCCAAACTATCCGGATTAATCACTGGTATGAAGCTTGAACGGGAAACTACGGTTGACTCACAATGTAATGAAAAGGTATGACAACCGAATATTTGTAAAGTAACTCATATAGCAAAAACTGTAAAGGCTGCGAAACAGTAGACATACTTGCCACTAGTAATTGTATCAACAATGTTGAAGAATGCGGTGCTGGTGACGATAACAACCAATGTGTGTTTATTGATACAAACACAACCTTTTATGTGGATCTTGCATTCAAAATTTGGGCCTAAAACCAAAAACACAGAATTCTGTAAATTCAATGTTAAACATATACAAAAACATTATTTGATATGAATAACAGAGTTAGTATCACGTGGATTAAAATTTATATGCAAATGACACAACCACAACCACAAATGGCCTAACTTTTTAAATTACAGCCTATCACCTTTGTAAATAAGTTACTGCCACTCATTTCATGACATTGATGCTAATAACACCACATGCATGCGTTTTTGGACATAGGGCAGTGGCTTCAACAATTTCTCTCAATTAACTGCTCTTAAAAATTAATAATTGCATAACTTAGTTTACCTTTTAGGAAATTTTAATTGATTTGATTTCTTTTTTTTTTTTTCGCTAATAAGTGTTTATTATGAAGCTTATTTAAATTGAACTGAATTCACACTTCACCTGTCTACTATCTCAATGGAATTCCATTGAATATCTTGTTCCTATATTTTAATGTGTCAGCGGTGTTGTTTTATTGTTACGGGTAGTGTTCTTTTCAATATGCATTCCCTTACGGTGCAATCTTTTTCACTGTTCTGGATTTCATTTGATATTTGTTATTTTTATTTATTTGCTACTGATTTTCACTATTCATACTTCTCAAATTGTGGGGCAAGATGAAGGGTAGAAACTTGGTGATGTTGATAGATTGTGGGGCTACCCACAATTTGGGATGTCAATTAAAATCAGACTAAATCAAAAACCAATAAGTAGTAACAAAGCTGAAATAAAAGATGGTTGATCTGAAATGGCCCAATAGATTCTGCTAGGGGGAAACTGTATCTCAAGACTCAGACAAGTGAAATCATTGGAATACAACCACCAAAGCAGATAAGACAAAAAGTAAATGTAATGAATGGTCTGCCTAGGGAAGCACCAAGTCTGAAATACCAGCTGGTTGGGCATCTACTAACAAAGCTGAAATCACATTAGCTTATTTATGAAACTGGCCTAGAGATACGTTGGGGGATAAGTATCAACCAAGAAGAGTCATCCAAGTGTAATGCTTGGAATACAAGCGCCACAGCAGATTAGACAAAACTAAATGTAATGAATGGTCTGCATGGGGAATAACCAGTCTGGAATACCAGCTGGAGGATCTAAGCAGTTAAAGAAGATTCATCGGGCTCCATTTACCTTAAGGCTGATCTCCCCAAGAAGACAATTGTAGGCTTCTTCAGATAAAATGTACTGATTAATCTGGTTGGGAAAGAAGAAACATGTTACTGAACAAGACAATTCCAGGCTGGGTGTTTGGGAAGTAAATGCAGTAGATCAGACAGATGACATGAATGGTCTGGTTGGGAAAAGAAGATAGATGTAACCGAAGAAGACAATTTAAGCCGTGGTGCTTGGGATGTTTATGTTGCAGATCAGACAAAATGTAATGAATAGTCACGTTAGCGAAAGAAGAAAGATGTTACCCAAGAAGACAATTCCAGAGTTCGTGCTTGGGATGCAAATACAGCAGATCAGACAAAATCTAATAAATGGTCAGGCTGGGAAAACAAAGAAGTTGGCCATTATGTCTAATGTCCAACATTCATGGGGCTCTGCTAAGAGGAAAGACAAAGTTACCCAATAACATAATTATGGGACTGTTGGTTGGGGTGCCAACAGAACAGATCTGGCAACAACCAAATTTGTGAACGGCAAACTGCACAATGTGTCATTCCTTCCATTTTATGAACCATTGTTTCTGCTAAACAGTTTTTGTGTTACAAATTATTGGTTTAACTACATAACATTAGCAATATAGGTATTATTACTTTGATTTTTGCTCCTGTTAAAACCTTGTTACTAATGAATTCCTCTGTTCCCTTTGGCTGTACTCTATGTAGGTTTTCACTCTACTTATATGAATTTCGTATCCTAAGCTAAAATATTTTAATCTTTAATTTTTTATTAAATTCCTGTATAAGGTACAAAGATAGGGACCCACTGGCCACTGAAGATCAACTTTTATTGAAACTTGTATTAAAATTATGTATGCAAACTCTGAAACTTGTAGCAAAGGGATTTCATAGCAGACACTTGGTTGGACTATGAAACTTGTATTGTAAATGTTTAATCTGCCTATCATAAATAGTACAGGTTCTGATTTTTGTTGACATTTTTGCATTGCTAAATCCCATACACTTCCATCCTCACATTCTCTTAGTGTCTATTCAACCCCTTTTGATGTTATTTTTGTGATTTGTGGGGTCCCTCACCTATTCTGTCCAGTATTGGTTACCCATATAATGCAACATTTGTTGATGTGCACACAAGGTTACTTGGCTATAGTTGTTGAAAAGTAGATAAGACAATCTACCAACAGTGTCAAACCATGGTTAAACCTATGTGCACAAGAGGCAAAGCTGGTGTGGTGAAGCCTACGTTGTATCCTATAGTTATTGCTCATTCTGAGCCTAAGTCCCGTAATATGCTCTTTACAATCCTACTTGGTTGGTAGCAATGAAGGCTGAGTATGAGGCTTTCATGAAGAATGGCACATGGAATGTTACTGATCTACCTCCATTTAGGGCTCATATTGGCTGCAAATAGGTGTTTAGGGCGAAGGAGAATGTTGATGGTACTATCAACAAATACAAAACAAGGATTGTAGCAAAAGGGATTTCGTTAGAAACATGGTTATGATGACAAATAACAGTTTTTCTCTTGGAATGAAACCTTTGTACACGGATTGTCTTGTCTGTTGCTATTATTTACAAATGGAATCTTTTAAAGTTAGATGTAAACAATGGGTTCTTAAATGGAATTGGTGAAGAAGATATTTACATGACTCAAAGTCATTGTTTTCAAAACAGCAACAACCACCTTCTGTGGAAACTGCACACAGCCATGTGTGGCTTAAAACAAAATCCTAGAGCTTGGTTTGACAAACATAAAGCCATTCTTCAATACCAGTTCTGGTCAACCAAGTGCGATCCTTCTTTATTCATTTACACTGCATCCAGCAGTGTCATTTATACCACTGTGGTGGGACTGTTTGTCATGGATCAATGTTGAAAGCGTATCTTCTATAACCCCAAAAGAACATTTCATCCAACATTCTTTTTATGAACATAATGGAATCAGACTGAGGAGATGGCGGGCTTGGTGGGTGGCTATGACATGGACGATTTGGTGTCACAGGAACAAAATCATTTTCCAGGAAGCCAGTTTTAATAAACACAATCTGATGGAGGATGCGATATTCTTATGCTGGTCATGGATTAGAAACCTAGAGGATGGCTTTACTTTACCTTTTCATGTTTGGTCTACCAATATGGGGGAGGCTTTTGTAACTAGGGGAGGGTAGGAATATGACATATTTTTTGTATGTTCACCTAGGATAAATCAGAACTCAGGTGGCTTTTATCATGTTTCCATGTTTTAAGCTTCCTTCGTTCTGTTTAGTTATTCTAGGGTATTGTTTTGCAGTACTTCTTGTAATGCAGACAACTCTTATTATATAAATATACTAATTATTTTTGCTGGCCAAAAAAAAAAATGGTCACAAGCAACAATCCTACAATGATTAAATCCCTACTTACCAAACGAAATTCTGAGTTTTCTATTTAGGATTTACGAAATCTAGACGATTTTATTGGGTATTGAAGTAAGACCTGAGCCTAATGGTGCTGTCATTCTAACTCAGTCGAACGATATAACAGAACTGTTGACTAACACCAAAAAATGGAGATAATTTATTGTAAATCTAGTAAATAGATAGTGTGAAATGAGGGGGATGAATCACATGAGGATGACAAATAATTTTCTCAACTGAATTGTTTCGAAATTCAAGATTTACCATATCTCATAAGCTTCTACAAAGGAAGTTTGAGTTTTCCATCTTTGGAGAAATTGTCAGTAATCAAATGCTAAAGAAAAAGAAAGACTCAGTTGAACAACATGAAGTACACGAAGAAGAGTGGTGACAAAAGAAAAGGAATGAAAGGAAGGAAAAAGGGGGGGGGGGGAAACTGTTGGTGGTGATCTCTACACCTCTAGCCAGTGTTGTTCATGTAACCAGCTAGTGGTGGTTGGTTGAACAAGGTAACCGGAGCTCACAAAACAATGCTCTTGGCAGAATCTCAAATGAGAGCCAACAATGTTGTTATATGGAAGGACAAACCAAAAACAAAGTAAAAATCAAAAGGCAAAAGAACTGAACACCGTATTTTATTTCAGGAAGCATTTAAAGCACACAATTACAAACATGTTACTACATTTTATATAAAGATAAAGCATAACTCAAAATTATAAAATGAAACATCACAAACCAGTGCTGTTAAAAGCATAACATAACAGAAAGCATAAGTATAATATCACCTAAAACAATCAGTCTATTGACACTTAAATTCTTTAGTGACCTCCATGGATGAATAACTACGGCATTTTTCGAAAACAGAGAAACCAATAAGGCAGACCAAAAATGACAGTAAGAACTGAATTCACTCTCAAGTAACCTTAACTATTGCGTCTACATGTGCGTGTCTGCGTTTGTTTTTTATAGTTTTTTTTTTTGAAAAAAAGGAAAGAGGTCTGCCATGGGAGCCATAAACTGCCATGACCAAAGTGGGAAACATGCTCCCTTTGGCAGACGACGCCACAAAATGCAATATTGCAGGTGGTGAGGTGGAGACCTAGCACAACAACACACCATACTGCCATGGTGATGCTATAACTGCATTTAACAACATTGGGTGAAAATGGGATGGCCGGGTGAGGGCCTAAGAAATTGAATATAACAACAGCTAATGAAGAATAACATGACAAATGCTTATGGATAAATCAATTGAGGATATGATACAGATCACAAAAGATAAATGTCATTGAAACTTACAGTTTTTTCCCCAGTCAGACTTTGAAAAAGCCAACTAATTCCAACATGCTGACAAATAAAAAATAAAATACATCAGTACAAACAGACGCCAATGGAAAATATTATAACATTTTGCAATCAAACACAAGCAGCACAACAAGTCAGTAATGATACCGTATTTATCTTGCCTTGTACCAATGACAAATCACAAGCAATGTATGAGTTTACAGCATCAATAGAGACTAAAACCTGAAGTAGGATGAAAAACCTTATATCATATTAACATCATAAAACCAGTAAATCAACGACTTTGTCAAGTAATAACAAATGAAACCGACTCATACATTCATTCAGTATGAAATCTAAAATGAGATAACAGTAGCACTAAATCATGAACAAATTACAAACCACTTACATCAGGGAGATTTTCATCAATCGGTAATTAGCAAACCACTTCAGTGAACTTGACTCTACATACAACAAAGTAAATAGGTCGTTGCGACTTATATATTCAACATGTAAATCTCTATCTAATGTGACTTGCTTATTGAGTCACACCATCGACTCTGATACCAATTACCACTTCATACAATGGGGATAAAACAGCAAGGAGATTCTCATCATTCAGTAATGAGCAAACCACTTAAGTGAATGCTCATACTACAACCAACCTAAATAAGTCCTTGCCACTTATATGTTCCACAGGTCCATGTCTATCTAATGTGACACTTCTTACTCGCACTTCTACTTCAACAATTACAAAATAACCCAATCAACCAACGAATTTCTGTAGCCTTAGACAATGTACCATTTGCTTAAAATAAGGGTTCCATCTGCTGACTATTATCCTAGTAATTTGCATGACAAGCTAACAGAAATGTTAAATGTTCGTAATTTTCCTCTAAGTCTTGATGCCCAGTTATCCATCTTGGCAAACTAACATGTGTTACATACCAAAGGCAAACAGACTGTTGGCTGCAGGATAAGTCATTCAATCAGACTGTGTGGGATTGCTGGAACTTTACTTCGGGGAACGGATGGGGGGGTTATGTTTTAAAAGAAAAGCTTAAGAGTCTGAAACAGAGGTTAAAGTTTGGAATAAAGTGCATTTCGGGAATACGCAGCAGAAGTGGAAGAATATTGAGGAGGAGATTAACAGGATTGAAACTGCAGCCGATGAAAGGTAGTTGAATGCTGATGAGATTAAGAGGAGAAAACAGCTACAGGAGGACGTTTGGTCTGCGTCCCTGTCAAACACTTCAATACTTAGACAAAAAGCCAGGACCAAATGGATTAAGGAGGGGGATTCTAACTCCAGCTTCTTTCGTATAACTGTGAGTTGGAAGCACAGAAATAATTTGCTGAAAGGAGTCATGGCTGATGGGTGTTGGACTGAATAACCATCGAAAGTCAAAGCTTAAACTAGTTTATTTTTCAAAAGGAGATTTGAAGCATCTGGAAGGGTGACTCCAAACCTGGATGGTGTTACTTTTATGACTATTGAACAGCAACACAACCTTTCCCTGTTGGCACGTTTTGATGCATATGACGTGAATGCGGCAGTGACAAGAGTCCTGGGCCAGCTGGTTTAAATTTTAAAATCATAAAAAAAAATTGGGAGATCATAAAACCTGATCTTTTTCGTTTCATGGACGAATTCTTTGGTAATGGAGTCTTTCGTAAGGGTGGCAATGCCCCTTTTATTGCTTTGATTCCAAAGGGCCCTGATCCACAAGGCCTAATCGATTACAGGCCTATTTCCCTGTTAGGATGTGTGTATAAATAGTGGCTAAAGTATTAGCTAACAGATTGAACAAGGTTCTGCCGCACATCATTGATTACAGACAGTCAGCTTTTATTGAAGGCAAACAGCTGTTACATAGTGTGCTTGTAGCTAATGAGGTAGTGGATGAGGCAAATAGGACCAATGGAAGCTGTCTTGTGTTCAAAGTGGATAACGAAAAGGCATATGACTCTTAGCTGCGATTTTCTGATTTATATGATGCGAAGGATGGGTTTTGGACCAAAATGGATCACTTGGATCGAAGGTTGCGTAAAATCTGCTTCTATTGCTGTATTGGTAAATGGGAGTCGTACTGCCTAGTTTACACCACAACGTGGGCTTAGGCAAGGTGATCCCCTACCTCCACTATTGTTTAATATTGTAGGTGAAGGTCTTACGGGGCTGATGAGAGAAGCATTGCAAAAGGACATGTTTGAGAGGGTTATAAAGTGGGGAACAACTCGGTGGATATCAGCATTTTGCAATATGCTGATGACTAATTTTTTTGGAAAAGCATCTGCAAAAAATGTTCGAACCAAAAAGTTATGTGGAGGGGTTTTGAAATGGTGTCTGGGCTGAAAATTAACTTTGCTAATAGTAGATTCAGGGCGTTTGGGGTGAACGAACAGTGGTCTACCAAGAACCCAACATACCTTAATTGCAGACAGCTGGCTCTACCTTTCCTCTACTTGGGCGTCCCTATCGGAGCAAACCCAAGGAGATATGAGATGTGGGATCCCTTAGTTAAGAAGTATCAGAGAAAGTTAGCTTCGTGGGAAAAGAAATACCTCTGTTTTGGGGGGCGGGTCACTTTGATTAAGTCACTTCTTAATTCGATTCCTATTTTCTTATTCTCCTTTTTTAGGGCTCCTCCAAAGAAGGTGCTAGATAGACTAGTCAGAATCCAAATATCATTCTTGTAAGGTGGCAGTGCAGATCAGAAAAAAATTGCATGGGTTACATGGGACTTGGTTTGCCAACCCAAAGATAATGGGGGTTTGGGTATTAAGGACTTATCTGCTTTTAACTATGCCTTACTTAGGACATAAGTTTGTAGGAGTATAAGTTTGTAGGAGCATAAAAGAGGGTGGGGGTGGTTTTAAAAGAGGGATTAGATGGAAGGTGGGATGTGGGTCAAAAATTTTGTTTTGGGAAGACGATTGGAAGAACGTAGGGTGGACCTTCAAAGATAAATATCCTTGAACTACTACATTAAATTCTGACAAGATGCACTCTCAAGTTATTAAAAACACATATAATCACACAAGTTCCTAAATAATTATAAACAAAACCTTTCAACATCTCAATTATTGAGGAACCAAGCCTAATGCATGGCAGCGTAGTACGAAATGCAGATGCATATTGTTAATGATAGAGTTCTAGGTGTTGTGCGTATTACTGTAAAATAATAATAAAAAATATGAACAAAATATAAATGGTTTCAAAAATTGCATATCAACCACACAAATGGCATGAGAAAATATTTTAAGTATGATATCAAAATTGGATTACAGGTTTAGAGTCATTGGAATTCTCAAACACTCCTTGTCCAACAACTAATTACTATCCCTGCATCTCTGATCAATGCTACACAACTCTCCTGAAAGCTCCCTCTCATGGCTGACACAAATAGCTTGCATCGTCTTTTTTTTTTTATTAGCAAAGATAATAATATTATTGAATATATAGAATAGCAGTACAAGTAGTACTACTGTGATTACATCCTAAACAGAAGCAACACAGAACAAAGGTGGCTTAAAGCATTGGCAAAGACACCAGCGTTCTGACCAACTGCTAGGAACAAAACCTCCCCAAAAAACAGTAGTATAGAATTATACAGATATGACCCTCCCCTGAGCATCAAAACAGTTCCTCAAACTGCTAGACCAAAGATAAAAAGGAATGGCAAAACCAGGCTCTAAATTTTTGAGCCACGACCAGCAAAAGAAAATGGAGTCTTCCATCAACTTTAGACCATTAAACACTTCATTATGGTAGATAATCCTGTTCCTATGATACCAGATACACCAAGTCAAAGCAACCCACCAAATCTGCCACCTCTGTGACTTAAATTGACAGAAGGAGTGTTGATGGAAGTGTTCCTTTGGGACAACAGAAAAAGCCCCAGTTAGGTTTACCCAACATCTTGATTCCCACCACAACGGCATAATTTTATCACATCTGAAGAATAAATGAGAGGCATCTTCTGCATAAGCTTGCATCGTCTTTGAATGTTGTTTACGGAACTTGCCCATGAAAATAAAATGAGAACTATCATATTTACCTACCATGCATTTGGGCCAACTCTACTCAATACTATTATTGATGCAACAGAAGAAAGAAAAAACATACCAGTACAACCAGCGGTTCTAAAGTTGCTAGTGCACTACTTCCATCTGTATCAAGTATATCTCGAACACCATGACTATCATAAATATACACAATCACCCCTTTGTCCAACCTGGTTGATAATATACATTAGAACTTCAAGCTGAACATAGGATAGTTAATTAAAAATAAAAGTTTACATAATACAGAAAGAACCTTTTCCATTGTTGATTATTTAAATTCCCATATTGTGGTTACTTGTTACTATAGCCTACAGTTTAGGATTGTCCATGTTTCTTTTTATGTCTAACATAGATTTTCCCATATACATGTTTACTTTGTGTGAAGAGGGATACGAAACTAACATGTGCTACTAGGACAGACAATCAGAACATCCTTGCACATTTTCTTCAATGATTCATCTATTACGCTATAACTTTCTAACTCTACAACAAAGCAAAATAAAGTAATGAAGTATAAAAATAACTCAATAACTGAGTCATCTATTATGCTATACTTAGTCCCACTCCCCCACACTCTATTTTGTAGTTTAAAAAGCAGGACAAAAACAAAAATTAAAAAATGAAATACTTTGAAAAACATAAATACACATTGAATAGAATATGCAATTCAACTCATGTACCCAACAAAATCAGTCAACAAACTTATCAACACTGTTGTACACCAAACACTTAATCATATGTTCCTTTTAAGTAGCATGACAAGGAGCATACATCATATATGCACTCTGCAGACACAACATAAGCTTATAAAAGAACATACAAATATTTAACAAATAAAGATTACGTTCTTCTCACAAGCACCTTTCCAATTCAGCCATTGCAATCCCAGCTTTACGTGCCTCCTCCAACTCTATATGTTTGCAATGGGTCCTCCTTGGACTTGAATACCATTGCAATTGATGCCATACATGTTTTAAAAATGTACACGCAAATGTACCCTATATTATATTAGATTTCTCTACAACAGCAGCATCTGATACAACAGCTGGGTAGCATGAATCAGAATGGGTGGGAATGGCAATTTCAATGGAGGAGACCTTTCATGGAAGGTGAAATTGTATTGGTGATAAAATTTCTGGAGGAAGTTCAGGGGTTGGCAGTTTCTACACAACAAGCAGATGGGTGGGTATGGGAAGAAGATTCTACCGGAATTTATACAGTGATGAGCGCCTATAGATTGCTGAACAGGGCGGAAGACAATCATATGCAGGACAAAGTGGTTAAGAATTTGTGGAGGTTGAAAATCCCTTGCAAAGTATCATGTTTTGCTTGGAGATTATTGAGGGATAGGCTAACTACAAAACACAATCTAAGTAGCAGAAATATGGAAATTCAGGACATCACATGCCCTTTTTGTAGGAGTGGTGAGGAAGATGCCTCACACTTGTTTCTCAGCTGCCCTAGAGTCTTGCCATTGTGGTGGGAGTCAAGGGCTTGGGTAAATTTAGTTGGGGCCTTGTCAGATATACCAAAAGAACACTTTAGACAATTTTCTTTGTCACTTACGCGGGAACAGATTACTTAGATGGTTAACTTGGTGGACTGCTTTGACATGGTGCATTCGGTATCATAGAAATCGGATTCTTTTCCACAATGAAGCTTTCAACGGGCAGAAAGTGTTGGAGAATGCTATTTTCTTTTGTTGGTCCTGGCTTAGGAATATGGAAATAGGATTTGATATCCCCTTCCATCTTTGGTCTAGCAACTTGAGAGATCGTTTTGGATTTTTGGGGAGGGCTTAGTGTTTTGGTTTTCTTTTATTATTCTGATCAGGCAGATCTACTTGGTTTTATGTAAAACCATCTTAGATCTGCTATGTTTCAGCTTGTTTGTATTTCCAGAAGTACTTCTTGTACTGCTCCTCTCTTTTTTAGCAAAGATATATATTATCTTTGCTGATAAAAAAAAAATGGGTGCAAACAGTTTCAAACCAATGACCATACACAAAATACGGAACACACAAAATCATTCATTAAACAACACAATGGCAAAACCCTACCAAGATTACCCATCTTGTTCGTATTAACTATTAACAATACATGATGAATAGCAATTAACAGACTTCAACTTTTGTAACCCAATTTTTGAAACCTTCTGGAAACATATCTCCGTTATTGCCTATACACATGCAGTCACAAGGGTGTGACTTCTTGTAACACCAACACATGGGCAACAAAATCAGTGACAAATAAGTGGCACAAGGAACACAATTTCCCCAAGAAAACATGCGAGCAGAAACCAAAAGTACATACTAGTACAAAAAGGAAGGCTAAAGCTTTTGCATTTCTTAGAAAAAAAAATACCTAACATGAATACTAACCCAATACAGAGATGTAGCCACCAACTCCAAGCCACACGGAGCAGAAGCGCCGATCGACGATCAGCCGGAAGCTCGCCACACGGTCAGTCGTTTGGAGGCCACCACGCGGGAAGGATGCTTCTCGGCGGGGTTCGAGTCCACAGTGAGCGAGGGTAACTGGTTTAGGGCACAATGCTTCTAAGGCAGGGCTTAAAATGAAAACGGATATATTAACCAAACACTGCCGTTTTAATTTTATGTTTTCCATTTTTTTAAATTTTAAAAGACAAAAACGAAGACGGTTAAACTATAACCGTCATAGTCTTAACCTTTCTAAGACGGTTACAACGTGAACCGTCTTTGAAATGTTCTATTTAATTACAAAAAAGCCACCGCACCACATTCAAAGACAGTTTCGTGACAACCGACGTAGATTCGCTGTCGTAAAATGTGTTATTTGTAGTAGTGGCTTGTAACCACAGTTGTGTACAATGGAATGACAAATAACACAAAGTAGGCTATGTGCTCAGCAAATGGATGGATCACAGCTGCCAAATTGAAGAACTCAATTAATTAGTGCACATATGTATCTGTTTTTTTTTTTTTTTTTAATGTTTTGAAGTGTGGAATAGCTATAATTTTGTCTCTAGAATTAATTGTTTCTTTTAGTAATTAAAGTCACATGCCTTGCCGAATAGGACATAATTATTTTTTAAATTTATCTGGTCCATGTCACAAAATTAAAACTTTCCATGCCAATAAGTTGGGAAAAAGGCAATAACTCGCCCATTAACATCATGCTTTTAAAGATATTTATTAAATAAATTTTATGTAAACACTACAAGAAAATTTGAAATAAATTGTGAACCAATTTATATGTAGTTTTTTTTTTAAAAAAAACGACACTATGTGATCCTAATATTAATAATTAAAAACTATTTTTTGTCATTAAATTTTGTAGTTAATATATTAATTTGTTTAGTAAAACTCTACTAAAAATTAGGCTGAAATTGTTTTATGAGAAATAGATAAAATTCACTTAATTAAAAATTACAGTGTATATATATATATATATATATATATATATATTCTGCTAGTTTCTATTGTATTCCAGCTGATCTAAAAGTTTATATTATTTCTACTGGTTGCAACACCTGTTTCTGTTGTTATTGCTAGTTAAAGGACTTTACGGTATGGATCATGACATGACATTTTGTGTTAACCTGTGTATGTATTCTCAATCACTTCCAACCAGGGAGTTTGGATCCATACTGCATCTAGAGGGTTGAATTTTTAAGATGTTATAACTAGATAAGCACTAGGTTCACTTGAAGAGTCTAGTCAACAGTATGATTGACGATAATCGTTTTACCATCAACATAGATATAATTTTGAAATAAGATCATCACTTATCTATCTTTTCTTTCTATATATGTACTTGCAAGATGAATACACAACTTGAAGATACGGGACATGAAGATCAATTTTACTTGTATTGATATTAGTTTTTGCCCATGCAATATACAGGGTAAACAATTTATTTTGTGTAATTGTAGAATAATTGATAACCGATGTCGTATCGCTTCAAAATAATTAAACTACGCTAATTCTGTAGCACAGAATTAACCTAGGTCGACTCAGAGACACGATCAATTTGGTTCCAACTTCAATTCACTAATAAATAATAGGGGATTTTTGTCGAACATTTTGCATGCAATGAGTACAAATTGCAAAAATACAAACTACAATTGAACAAAAGTGTAGAAACTAACAGAATTGATAAGAGGTAGTGTAAAACAGATTAAAGAACATCAATCCAATTCACCAAACCAAGAAATGCGAATTATCATAGTTCTCAGATAATGATCTTGTTATGAAAATTCATTCAATTTCATTAGAAGCAGTTCAATTGAATTAACTCCTAAATTAATTTAAACCACAAACCTAATTGAAATATCATCTAAATAATCTGTTATTAAAATTCAAAATTAGGAAATGAATCCATAACCTAATTTGTTTTCAATCCTAAACACCTTCATAATCATGAAAACTGAATAGAGGATTGAAGAAGAAAGTGAACATTCACACAGAAATTGAAATACCAAACCAGAACTCAAATTCTCCTTACTTGGACTGGATCCTTGAATTGATTGATTGTTTAGCCTTCCATGATCACCATCAATGGAAGACCCACAAAATTAGTGCAAGAAAATGGAAGAACAGAAATAAAAATAAAGAAGAAAATGAAGAACAATGAGAGAAAATGTTTTAATTATGAAAACTTATCAAAGAAGATACAAATTCTGTTTTTGCTAAAATGAAGTGTGTCCAAAATTCCACTAACTAATTGCACTAAAGTATAGTGACTGAGTTAGTAAGAAAGGATAGGTCATGATTAGGTCCATCTAATCTAATTAATTATGCTAATTACACCAATAAAAACACAACTCGCAACCCAAAATTCAAGTGCAGAGTTTCTAACTTCCAAGCCTAAAATGACCCTCCAAATAACAGAATTGGCCTCGACTCATCTCTGAGAAATTGTAGATCTTTTCCTTATTTTTCCAAGGACTACTCAGATGCTCCATTTGGAGTTCTATGGAATCTTCTAGGTCCTGCACAAGGAAAATAGGTCAAGTGAGCAAAAAAATCCTAAAATAAGCAACAATTAGCTATTAAGCCCACTTACTTGCCTAAGACAAAAACTGAGTTAGAGTGAGAAAATAAAAGTCCAAGAGAAGTCAAATAAGCTAAGAAGAATAGAAAGATATTAAATTAAAAATATTCAATCAATGATTTTGCATTAATTAATATAGTTTTCTAAGGTTAAAAGAAATTCAAGCTTTTTATTCAATTATTTGTTTTGACATATAATAAATAAAACAATGAAAAAATAATTCAAATTTATAATTCCAACTAATAAGCAAAATAATGGAAAAGTAATATAAGATGTGTTACTGTTAATAAAAAAAATTATAGTTACAAAGTATTTTAAATATATTTAAATTATTGAAATAGAAATATCATTCTTCCTCTATTTTTCGCATGTTTGAAACACCTGGTGAAAAAAAAAACATAAAAATAATTCAGTAACATATTATTTTATATGCAAGATTATTAGATAAAGTAATTTTAAAATTTAACAAAATGAAAACCTTAATAATATAGTTTTGAAAAAAATAAAAGTAGTTAAAAGTTTTAAAAACTTTAAATAAAAACACAAAAAGTAGAGATTAGATTATTTAAAAATAATCAAATATTTAAAACTTACCAATGAAGAACACTTTGGTTGATATGAGTTCAATTTCTTTTCAAGATTATAAAAATACTAACATTTCCTTCTTTAGCATCTTGATCATCTTCATAAGCAATCCCATTCTTTTATGGGTTACAATCATGTATAATTATAAGATAATGAATTTCGTCTTTACTTAAATCAACAATTTTCATTTTAAATTCATTTTTTTTTTTCTAAAAAGTACAATCAAACCTCCTCATTTGATATTAGCCTATAAAACTTGGCCACTTTCAACATATATCACCCAAAAATATTTTCATAATACTTGAATCCAGTGTTATTAAATCCTGTTCGATTCGGCCGGTCGGACCGGTTGGACTGCGAAAAATAGCTGTCCGGACCGAGTTGAGCATTGAATCGGCGATGCACTTGGCCTGGTTTGGCCCGGTGGAACCCGGCCGGTTTTGTCCGAACCCGGGAACCGACTGGTTATTGGAACCCGAACCAGGTTGTGCGTGAAGGAAAAAAACTGAAACGACATCGCCGCACCATTGTCGTTGTCACGTCGTGATGCAGAAGCTCATAGTCATGTCGTCGCTGCACCGTCGTTGATGCTTGATGCAGAAGCTTGTCGTCGTCGTCGAGCCTCCTTCACGCTGTAGCGCCTTGCAGTAGGAAAGAAGGAAGGACTGTGCAACAGAGGAAGAAGAAGAAGGAAGGTGCAGCAGAGGAAAAAGGCGCATGGGCGCACACGGTAGCTGTGGCACAACACATGGCAAGAAGGAAGAAGAAAAGAACATATATATATATATATATATATGGGGAATTATGTATTTTGTTAGTTGGGCCTTGAGGCCATATATTGCTTCCTATACCCCTTTTCTTTATTTCTGTTATCAACTTTAATACTTCAATTGTTATTTTATATTTTTAAGCATGAAATTATGGATGAATTTTTCTTAATGAAATAATGTTAGTTATATACGTATATATAATATAATTTTGAATTTTTTAATATAGACCAGGTCAAACTAGACCAATAACTGGTCCATTGATTGAATCACTAACCCAATAACTCGATCGAATCAATTATCGGACTGATTTTTATAACTATGCTTGAATCTTTAGATAAATGGACGGAGAAAATATTATCGTATGGGTCAGTAAGTTTTGCACATGATCAACCAAATATTGACTCCAAAGAAATAAAAATTAAATATTACTAAATTTCACACCATCATGCAAGTATAACGTGACAATTAATATATATATATATATATATATATATATATATACATATATATATATATATATATATATATATATATTTTGTAATAACATGCACAGTGTCATGCATGAAACTGTTTTGAAAAAAAATTAAATTGTCTATTGTAAACGAAATTAAATCTTCATGGTAAATACAAATAAACTATGAAAATTAAAATAAAAAAATGAAACACAACATACAGTGTAGTAACGATGATGAAGTAGAAAAATAGTAGAGAGTATAAAGAATAAGTAAATCATGTTGTACAATTTTATTAATATAATTCAGAAAAAAAATTCATCTTATTTATATAAAAAAATAGTTGTACTTCCACGAAATTAATTAAATTATGGCCAATAATTTTTTTCCAGTTATGAAAACATGGTTAATGAAAATTAAATGATTAAATTTCCTTAATTATAATTTAATCATTGAATGTTTAAAATTTTAATGTTCTAGTAATTTACGTTACATTAAAATGATATATGGGTTTAATGCAATTTTAAAAAAATATTAACGTATGATTATAAATAAATTTAGATAGATAATACTTATACAACAAATCTTATAATAGAGAGATAAACAAATAAAATAATATTATATAAATTTTTATAAGAATTATTATACTTATCTCATATCTCATAAATTTATTAAAGTTTCACTA
>PYAF01006199.1:150159-160285 GCA_007407185.1 Glycine tomentella | reverse complement strand
AGCCTAGCTCCAACACTTCATAATACATTTGTTTTCCTTTTAAGTAGCATAATTGCATTTACTTGTTGGTTTTTAATTTATAGCCTCACTAATCCATCCTAATAAATAAAGTTCTTGTCCTTATAATTACAAGAAAACTCCTAGGGTTATATTTATCACTTTTATAAAATTTTCTAATAACTAGAATAGCTTAAATTGAGTTTTATTTCAAAATGTGTATTAAGTGCTAAAAATCCTTCTAGATAGTGAAGTATAATTTTCTAATCATCCTTAAATATCTCCTTAAATCCATATTCAATAAATAAAATATTGGGGTGTTACAAGAGAATTAAATACTTGAGAGGTTTTCCTCTGCGCAAATCAATCATATGTTTCCTCTGATATTTTTAGAAAGGAAATGTTAATTGATCTTAATCTCATTTGGATATGTGAATTTCATCTTTCGGTTTCAATTCTTGAGGTTAACCATTTGAAAATATGCTCTGATCATTTTTGGAAGTTGATTCTTTATAAAATATGTTTCCAAATATTTTTACTATTGCTTGAGGACAAGCAAGATTCTTGGTTGGGGGGAGTTGATAAGTGCCATATTTTAGTGAAATTAGGGTTACATTTAAAGCACTTATCTTGTGTTTTGACTAAGAATATCTATCAAAATTTGTCCTAATCTAGTTAGTTTATATTGAGCACTTAGCATTTATGTTGTATTTATAATTCTCGAAGATTCATCCAAACTTTCTTTTGTATTTTGCTAGAGTTTGTGAATTTCGAAGCTTCCGTACATTTAGAGCAAGCAAAAATGACTCATAAAAGCAAATCTGGGAGGTGCAGCAAGCAAAGCAGCCCAAAATGAATCAAAAGCCCAAAGAAGCTTCTGGAGGTACCTTTAACTTGCCCAAGCGAGTTAATATAGTGTATTTTGCTCGCTTGGGGGAGTAACAACATCAATTGGGCCACTTGAAGGCCAAGTGGACGTGCAAATTGGGCCTTAACTCGCCCAAGCATCTGAAACATGAAGAAATGGGTCGCTTGGGCGACCAAACTCGACCAGTCCAACCCCTATAAATACCCAAGCACCCCCAAGGCAAAAATCACTTCTTGCAATCCTAATTTTCTCTCTTACCTTCCTCTTAAGCTTGTTCCTAAGCTTCATTCTCTTTAAATCTTGTTAGTAGATAGTTTAGGTTAGTGAGAGAGGTGAAAATTAGTGTGGAAACTCTGCCGAAATAGAAAGCAGTGATGAGTCTTTTCATCTATTCTTCTAAGGAGTTCTCTCCATGCTTGGCTAGCTTCTCTCAAAGGATTGGATGTAATCTTCTTACCCTTAAGTATCTCTTTTAATATTTATTTATGCATAAGTCTTTTCTATTTATTATTGGTAAATTTATTCCGTACTTAACGCTTGATTCTACTTGATCAATAGATTCATGAATTAAGGTTCTAAGTTTAACTGGAAAGTACTCTTAAAACTTGAATTGGATAAATTTACTCTTTACGTTACGTTGCTAGGAATAGAGCATAACATTTAAATTGAAAATAGCACACGAATATGATCGTAATGCTGGGGTATTTATTTCATATGCGAGGGATCGATATTTGATAAATATTCTTAGGGTTCTCAAATACAAGGGATCGATTTGGGGTGATTTTCTGTGTGCATCAATAATAAAAGAAAATAACTTATGCATGGTAATATTAATTGAATACTAAGGGTATGAATGATGAAATCCAATGCTATGTTCTTATGTGAATAAACACTCACCTATGAGAATGAAACACCTTCGAGAGGTTTTCCTTTGTTTTAAATCAAGCACATGTTTCCTCTGATGTTCTTTAGAAATGAAATGTGAATGGATCTTAATCTCATTTGGTTTTGTAAATTCCATCTTTTGTTTCAAATTCTCAAGGTTAATTATTTGAAAATATGTTATGATCACTCTGTAAGTTGATTCTTTATAAAACATGTTCATATAAAAAGTATTTTCTATATATTACTTATACTCTTATTTTTTGTAATGTTATTTTACTTTGCTTGAGGACAAGCAAGATTCTAGGTTAGGGGAATGATAAGTGCCCTAATTCAGTTAAATTCATGCTTCAAATGCAGATACTTATCTTTTGATTTCAGAAGATTTGATTATAAATTTGCCTTAAACCTAGTTAAATAGCACCTAATGCTTGTATAAAAGTTGTTGCTTATATTTCGGAAGATTAATCCAATCATGCTTTGTATTTTGATAGATTCCGTGGACTTCCAAAGCTTCCGTACACATAAAGCAAGCAAAAATGACTCATAAAAGCAAATCTGGGAGGTGCAAAAAGCAAATCAGGCCCAAAGACCCTTCTGGAAGTACATTTAACTCGCCCAAGCAAGTGAATGTAGTGTATTTTGCTCGCTTGGGAGAGCAACACATGCAAATGGGCCTTCAAATGGCCAAGTGGACGTGCAACTTGCTTCATCAAGTGGGCCTAACTAGCCCAAGCGACCAAACAAAGGCAAAACTGGTCGCTTGGGCGACCAAACTCGACCAGACCACCCCCTATAAATACCCAAGCACCCCCAAGGCCAAAATCATCCCTTTTCACTTCTATTCTTCCTCCTCCATTGCTTCTTAGCTTGTTTTAAGCCTTAGGCTCTTAAATATTAGTATTAGGTAGGTTAGGAAAGTGAAAGAAGTGAGATTTAGTGTGGAGACTCTGTAGGAAAGAAGCGGTGATGGGGTCCTTCATCAATTCTTCTCTTAAGGAGGTTCTCTCCATGCTTGGTTAGTTTCTCTAATGAATTGGATGTAATCTTCTACTTTTAAGTATCTCTTTTAATATTTATTTATGCATAAGTCTTTTCTATTTATTATTGGTAATTTTATTCCGTTCTTAATATTTGATTCTACTTGATCACTAGTTTCATGAAATTGGATTCTAAGTTTAACTGGAAAGTACTCTTAGGATTTGAACTGAATAGTTTTACTCTTTACGTTACATTGCTAGGAATAGAGCATAATGTTTAGATTGCAAATAGCACGCGACTATGATTGTAATGCTGAGTTATTTACTTCGTATGCGAGGGACCGATATTCAGTAAATATCCTTAGAACTCGATTGCGAGGAATTGATTTGAGGTTAATTAATGTGTGCATCAATAATAATAGAAAATGATTTATACATGGTAATATTAATTGGATACCGAGGTATGAATGATGAAATCCAATCCTATGCATTTCTTTAGTTGATTAAAATCGTTTTATTAGCTTCCGTAATCTTTCATAATCTTTCGTTATTTTCGTAAAAACCATCAAAACTTCAACCATACTCGTTGTATATAACTATTCAATTGTTGAATTCTATTTGAATTAACTGAGTAAAAATCAAGTCCCTGTGGAGACGAACTTTTATAAATTTTGTAACTTACAACGACAATTGGTACGCTTGCCAAAAGTCTAACACTCTATCAAGAGAATTAAGAGATTGGTAAATGAAGGGGTACTTAATGCTTTGGATTTTGCCGATTTTGATACTTGTATAGATTCATTAAGGGTAAGCAAGCTAACAAGTCTAAGAAGGGTGCAAAGAGGATATCAAATCTATTAGAAATCATACATACAGATATTTGTTGTCTAGACATGGACACAAGTAGTCTGAAATACTTTATCACCTTTATAGACGATTTTTCACGATATGTGTATCTTTACTTACTTCATTCTAAAGATGAAACTTTAGATGCCTTTAAAGTTTTTAAGGCCGAAGTGGAGAAATAATGTAGAAAGCAAATTAAGATCGTGAAATCCGATAGAGGTGGTGAATACTATGGTAGATACACAGAGAATGGACAAGCACCTGATCTATTTGCGAAGTTTCTTCAAGAACATGGGATTGTTGCCCAGTACACTATGTCTGGTTCTCCGGATCAGAATGGTGTGGCAAAAAGAAGAAACCAAACCTTAATGGACATAGTGCAAAGTAAGCTTAGTAGTTTCGAGTTTCCTAAGTTATTGTGGACTGAAGCACTGAAGACAATAATGTACATATTGAATCGAGTTCCAACTAAGGTTGTCCCAAAGACACCATTTGAGTTATTAAAGAGTTGGAAATCGAGTTTGTAACATATAAGCGTTTAGAGATGCCCGTCTGAAGTGAGAATATATAACCCGCAAGAAAAGAAGCTTGCCCAAGGACCATTAGTGAATACTTCATTGGATATGTTGAAAGGTATAAGGGATACATATTTTACTGTCCATTTCACAGTATATGGATTGTGGAATCAAGAAATGCAGAATTTCTTGAGAATAATTTGAATAGTGGGAGCGACCAATCTAGAGATTTTATTTTTGAGAAAGATCATTCAGTTACTCAATCATCCACTTCAAATCTTAGATTGATTGTTATTAACAATACCCTTCCAGCTCAACCGGGTGTTGTGCAACCTATCATTCAAGATCCACAACCTGCTGATAATCTAGTAGATCAAGTTGTTCATGAGAAGCAAGAATAAATTGTTGATCAACCAATTGAACAACAAGTTCCTCAAGAAGATAATTAAACAACATTAAGGAGATCTACCAGGATAAAGAAATCAGCGATACCGAGTGATTTTGTATCTATAGGAATCTGACTATACTATTGGAGCTGAAAATGATCCTAAAATGTTTTCACAAGCCATGAGTTATAAAGAGTCAAACTTGTGGTATGATGCTATGAAAGATGAGATGAATTCTATGGCATCACCGAATGGAGTCTGGGATCTTGTTTAGTTGCTTGATGGTGCAAAAACCATTGGATGTAAATGGGTCTTCAAAATTAAGAAAGACTCATTAGGAAACATTGAGAGATATAAAGCAAGACTCGTAGCCAAGGGATTTAATCAAAATGAAGGAATCGACTACAAGGAGACATTCTATCCTGTATATAAGAAAGATTCTCTTCGTATCATTTTGGCACTTGTTGCACATTTTGACCTAGAGTTGCAACAAATGGATGTGAAAATGGATTTTCTCAAATGAGACCTAGAGGAAGAGGTGTATATGAAACAACCTGAAGGATTCTCCTCTACTGAGGGTTAGCAATTGGTATGCAAGCTTAAGAAATCTATATATGGATTGAAACAAGTCTCCCATAAGTGGTACTTAAAATTTCATGACGTTATTTCTTCATTTGGTTTCGTAGAAAATGTTACGAATCACTATATATACGAGAAGGTCAGTGGGAGCAAAATTTGTTTCCTTATTTTATATGTAGATGATATTTTACTTGCAATCAATGACAAGGATTTGCTATATGAGGTGAAACAGTTTCTCTCTAAGAACTTTGATATGAAGGATATGGGTGATGCCTCTTACATTATTGGTATCAAGATACATAGAGACAGAGTAAGATGTGTTCTTGGTTGTCTCAAGAGACCTATATTAACAAAGTTTTGAAAAAAATTAGAATGAGTGATTGTTCACCAAGTGTAGCTCCCATTGTGAAGGGTGACAGGTTTGATTTAAGCCAGTGTCCGAAAAATGATCTTGAGCGGGAACAAATGAAGAACTTTCCTTATGCTTATGCTTTAGCTATTGGAAACCTTATGTATGCTCAGGGTCTGCACAATACCTGATATTGCTTTTGCGGTTGGAGTGTTAAGGAGATATCAAAGTAATCCAGGTTTAGACCACTGGAAAGTTACATAGAAAGTAATGAGATACCTTTAAGAAACTAAGGACTAAATGCTTATGTACAAACAGACTGACAACTTAGAAGTGATTGGCTACTCAAATTCAGACTACACTGCTAGGTTGAAATCAATAACTCCAGGTTATATTTTTATGCTAGCCAGTGGAGCTGTGTCTTGGAGAAGTGTCAAGCAGACCTTGACTGCTACTTCCACTATAGAGGCTGAGTTTGTTTTCTTGTTTTGAGGCTACCTCACATGGTGTATGGATGAGGAGTTTCATTTCTGGGCTTAGAGTTATGGATTCCATTTTTAGGCCATTAAAGATATATTGTGATAATTAAGTTATTGTGTTTATGGCTAAGAATAAAAAAAGTTGTAATCAAAGGCCATTGAAGATATACTATGATAATTAAGTTATTGTTTTTATGGCTAAGAATAAAAAAAGTTGTAATCGAAGCGAGCACATCGACATTAAGTATCTAGCCATAAGAGAACGTGTTAAAGATAATACAATGGTTATTGAGCACATTAACACTGAATTAATGATTGTCGATCCTTTAACTAAGGGCATGTCACCATTTAATTTAAAAAGGATGGGACTTGGTTCCCATATGTGATTTTCATTGTAAGAATGATATTAAGGAACTCTATTGTAATGTTTTTCACTCAGTTTATGCGCATCTATAGTTATTTACTCTGAGAAACATCAATTAAGTTTTACCCTTAGCTTACTTTGAAATATATGCAATACATCATCTATGCATTAGAGCTAAAGCTTAGAAGACTTACAAAGTACTCACATATTACTAACTCATAAGACAATTGCAACTCATCTTCAGAGCAAAAAAAGAATAGCAACGACATGAGATATTTATGATATTAATTTTTCCGCATTTGATCTAATTACTTATATTATTTGTATATAAGCATGATTAGATTATTTAATTTTTCTAACACATATTTCTTTGTATCTTCAAATTTTGTATTTATTTTGTATTAAAACTGATTTCTAATAAAAGAAGATCATGATTCTTTATGTACTTATTTATAAATGTTTCTTTATTTCCAAATTCTATATTTTATAAGTCTAAAAAAATGTGAAAAATTTACTAGCATTCTCACAACATTTAAAACAAATAAATAAGTATAGGTTGTGTCTAATGTAATAGAGAGTTAGTGTCCCACCGCCGCTTCATCCACTAAATCATCCTCTCACGCGTATGAACAGATTGAGGGGATTCAAAGGTTTGAAAGCTCGAATGCTTCATGGAGCACCATGCAATAAACTCACCCTAGAATGAAAATGGTGTGCATTAAAGGGTCAAAAAGACACGACCTCGATCGGTAGCCTGAAACAAGTTACTTGAATTAGGAATATATATTTTTAGGAATTAGGGGAAAAAATCAAATTACAATAACATTTATTACACTTTCTACAGTACGTCTCAAATATGAGAAGATGAAAAAAAAAATAACTTAAGCTTATTAAAAAATTTATTTAGAATTATTTAATTATACCTATTTTATTTACATGATAAATCTTAAAAAAAAATTACCCTTCCTTAAAATATGATATATCAAGAATAAAAGAGTGTCATTAGAAACAAAATCTTAATTAAACGAAAGACACTTTTAAATCATATCATTAAATAAAGTGAAATTAATTAGAATTTGATATTAAGTTACAATTTTTTTTTATAGTCAAGACCAAAGAGAATACCAATTATTACATCATCAATATATACTTTTAGGAATTAAAAGTAATTGTTTTTATTATTTCTGAGAAACTACAAACTAAAAACAACAAAGATATTATTTTTACAAAGATCATATGTTTTAGATTAAAAATTATTTTGGCTGTGATATAATCTCTCTCCGTTCTCTTTTATAAATAAATAAATCAATTTTTTTTGTTCTCTTTTATAAATAAATTTTAACTACTTTTACTTTATTTAATGAGATTATGTTTAAAATATTTCATTTAACAATAAATTTATGCTTAATATTAAGTTTTTTAATGAAGGATAATTTAAGAAAAATATTTATTTTTAATCAGAAATTACATAATTTAATGACGTTAATTAATTTTCTTAATAAGTGTGAAATCATTTTTTTTATAAAATAGAACAGAAGGAGTATATATATATATATATATATATATATTAAAAATATAAAAAGTGAAATAATAAATTCATAATTAAAAATATAAAAAAATACAGAATTTTTTCAAACCAAATAGGCAAATACACCTTTAACGTGTTTATTCAGTCTTTCCTCTCATGTCAAAGATTAGAATTGATACCAAATGGTGATGTGTATATATTGTAAGCCCATATTATTTGACTTATATAAATTACTACTTGGTTTTACAAACTTACAATATTGGTTGATTCGCATAAGCATGATGAAAAGGAAAATAAATTCCATGTCCCAAAAGAAACGTTTGTCAACCATCTAGTGAATTTAGAATAAGAAAATATATAGTCATGATAAAATAAACAAGACTTTTAATTTATCAAAGAAAATAAATTAAAATATGTCAAGTTCACTTGAAAGTATAAAACGGGCCCGAGACTCGTTGTAGTCACCGTGCGAAGTCTTCATTCATTGAGGAAGCACTTGATAGGAAAGTAGAAAATTTGTTAAGCTTCCCTTGGTAGGGAGGAATAAAATTTGTTAAGCAAATTTGTCAATTTGTCAAGTCTTCACTAAAATAGACAAGTACCAACTTTTGACTGTCATGCTTGGAACGAGCGTATAAACTGGGGCATGACTGTTGTGTCTCTCTTTACATATGTTTCATTTTAGTTGACAAGTACCAATTTTTAATTGAAAATAATTTTTAATCTATTAATTTATGCTTCATAGTTTTATTTTAAAAGTATGTTTGTAATAAAATTTAATATAAATTATCAATTTAAATTTAGTTAAAAGCATCTCTTAGTATGTTAAATGTTTGCGGAGTCTTGTTTAAGAGCATGGGAGTGTGAGGTAGAATCTTGTTGGTTGTTGATTTGTCTTATAGCATCTCTTTATCTGCTTTTTTTCTTCTTCAAATTTTCACATTTTTTTTTCGGGTTGTTTTACAATGTCAGAAAATCTGTAACCTTAAAATCATTAAAAAATATATATTTTGGATCAAGAATATTTTATCCCATAATTCAGTATTTTGTCAAACTAGTAGCTCACATGAAAAGCCACGTGGCTACCCATTATCGCTTAACGATGATCTATGATGAGAGGAACTAAAACTAATGACAAACATGATAGAGGGAATAAGGATGGTCAAAAAATTGTTAAGGGATTAAAAGTAGGAGTGTTCATTGGTTTAGATTAATTTGAAAATTCATATTAATCATTAAATTGGTTCATATTTTTCCTATTCAAATTGGATCTAAATCAAACTAATTGAAATTTGATGTTGATTTGTTTGGTATGAGATTCACATTTTCTAAATCCGAACCAAATTAATTATATATCTATTTTTTATTTTTTAATGCTTAATTTACCTACTATTGTGCTCTTTTGAATTTTTTCATTGTGTTCCACTTCAGATTGTCTTCATAATCAAGGTTTGTGTTGAATAATTTATTTTATTTATTTTAATTATTATATATAGATTGAGTTTTATGATGTAATCAAATTGATCATGTGTTATTTTTTATAATTTATGTTATTATTTAGTTGGTTATAAGTCAATAACATTTAAGTATGTTGCTGACATCATTATTTGTCAAAATTAGGATAAAATCATGTTATTTTTATTTTTTTCAAAACTATTTTCTTTAAAAAATGATCAGTTGATGACCAAAATCGAACCAATATGTACATTATCAGGGTTAGAAAAAATTGAAATAAGGATCAATTGAAATCGATTGGTTCAGATTTTATTTCCCCCTAGATCTGAATCAATCCATGAATGTCCCTAATTAAAAGCATATTTCTTGAAAAGATGAAGAACTAAAGCTGGTCAAAAAAATGTTGAGGAAAAAGATAATTTCGTGAAAGATGAGAGATTAAAAACATAATTTATCAAAAAAATTGCAAATAAACATCACATTAGACTAATTGATAATGGGATAGTTTACATGAATGTCAATGTATCACATTATTATTTAACACGGATACTTAACGGCCAGAACAAAAAATGCTAATGGAGAAAAAGTATTTGGACAAAGACCGATCAAAAATTTGTTTAAGTATTAAAAGTGAAATTGAAAAAAACATTAGTAACCAAAAACATATTAAACCCTTTTTATATACATAAATATAAATTGTTTCTTAATTTATTGTCTATTTATATTATAAATTCAATATTATTTTATACATGTTATTTTTAAAATAAATTAAAAAATAGAGATAAATCCACACAAAAATAGATGTTATTTTTAATTAATTTCATCTAATTTTTAACTTCAATAAATACCGTATATCTTAACATTTTCACAAATTTTCTTCCTTTTTTATATCTCTTTA
>PYAF01006199.1:117616-146666 GCA_007407185.1 Glycine tomentella | reverse complement strand
GAAATGCAAGCACATTTGTGGTTACCGGAAACAACAAGCTTTGTGGAGGTATTTCAGAACTGCATCTACCACCATGCCCTGTCATCCAAGGCAAGAAACTAGCAAAACACCACAAGTTTAGGCTGATAGCATTGGTGGTTAGTGTGGTTGCTTTTCTTTTCATACTATTAATTATTCTAACTATCTACTGGATGAGGAGGAGCAAGAAAACAACTTTGGATTCACCAACATTTGACCTACTGGCTAAAGTTTCATACCAAAGCCTACACAATGGAACTGGTGGGTTCTCAACAACAAACTTGATAGGGTCTGGTAATTTTAGCTCTGTCTACAAAGGAACTCTTGAGTTAGAAGACAATGTTGTTGCCATAAAGGTCCTAAACCTTAAGAGAAAAGGAGCTCACAAGAGTTTCATGGCAGAATGCAATGCACTTAAAAATATTAAACATCGAAATCTTGTTCAGATTTTGACATGTTGTTCCAGCACAGATTACAAAGGTCAAGAATTTAAAGCTCTAATTTTTGAGTACATGAAAAATGGAAGCTTAGAGCAATGGCTGCACCCGAGGGCACTAAGTCAAGAGAATTTGAGAGCATTGAACCTTGATCAAAGATTAAATATCATTATTGATGTCGCTTCTGCATTAAATTATCTTCATCATGAATGTGAACAATCGGTGGTTCATTGTGATTTAAAACCAAGCAATGTCCTCCTCGATGATGACATGATTGCTCATGTGAGTGACTTTGGCATAGCAAGACTTATCTCAACCATCAATGGTACCACTTCTAAGAAAACAAGTACAATTGGAATAAAGGGAACAATTGGCTATGCTCCTCCAGGTATGTTCTTTTAGTTTGGAATAACTAGTGTTTCTTCGAATTCTTTTTTTTTTTTTTTGTCAACTTGTTATTAGTATTGTGTATTAACAATTTTTATGTATATTTCAGAGTATGGTGTGGGTTCTGAGGTGTCAACTTATGGTGACATGTACAGCTTTGGAATTCTTTTGTTAGAAATGCTTACTGGAAGAAGACCCACAGATGAAATGTTTGAAGATGGTCAAAATATTCATAACTTTGTTGCAATGTCATTTCCTGATAATCTTTTACAGATTTTGGATCCACGACTTATCCCGACAAATGAAGCAACATTGGAAGGAAACAATTGGAAGAAGTGCTTAGTTTCGCTCTTTAGGATTGGACTTGCTTGTTCTATGGAATCACCCAAAGAAAGAATGGACGTGGTTGATCTAACTAGGGAACTTAATCAAATCAGAAAGGCCTTTCTTGTTGGTGAGTGAATATGGATTTATTTAATTCTTCACACTTTACTATAGGACACAAAATAGTTATTGTTCTAAATAATAGTTTTATGTTTTTAAGAGAATCATATATAATTTATTATTTTGTCTTTTGTTTTTCATGAATTATTTCACCAGTACATGAAGTTTTCCTCTTCAAAATTAATAATAATATAGTTTCCTTTGAATGCTAAAATGAAGTTTCTTCCCACAAAATAAAAAAGAATAGAACTTTTTGAATTTGCATTAGGTGAATGTAAAAAAATTAAACATAATTCACTCCAGAGAAAAATATGTAGGGAACCAAAAACATGTACAATAGTCTTTTAGTAGATAACTAAACACATCCTTAATTAATTGTCACTAGCTTCGACTATTGTCCAATTTTTTATTTTTTTTAGTATCATCTTGCTATGTTATTCAAAGTTCCAAATTAGACTACAAATGTAATGAAATTATTGAATTTCAGGTGTTAACCTTTGAGAAGAATTAAAGCTGAAATCAGAGTCACAATCAATTTGAAAACAAGTTATGTAGTATGATGTATTTCCAATAAATTTAAACTGGATGCAAAGTTGTCTACTTACTTGCTCCAGCTTTGTAGTCATCTAAATAAATTAATCAAAATCCTTTATGTAGCATATATATCAAGTACTTAACAGATATAATGCTCCATCCAATTAGTAGACTTATTGTACTGTCATATTTTTATTTCCTATATGAATATGACTCGTGATTTTCCAAACTACTAGAAAAATGCAAAATAGCAATTGAAATTAGCGACTGAAAGAATTTGTCGCAAACTATGACTGATTTAGCCACTGATAACATAATTGATCATTATCTCAACACAACCACAAAATAAGCGACCAAAGCATTATGTACAAACTAGTAGGTTGCTACGTTAGTTGCTATTTGGTTTCCTTTTTAAAAAAATCACATTAATATGTTGGTGATCGATTTTTCGACGAAATTTACGATTAATTTAGCGATCGAAAACATTTCGGTGACTAACATTGTAGAATTAGTTTAAAGCATCAATGAAATTTGATTCGATCGCTGATAAACAAACATTTCTCTTGAATGTAATGATAGAAAGAGTCTATCGCTAGATGGCTCTGAAGTTCATCGATCATGCTATAGCTATTTTTAATTGTAATTATATATATTTATTAACCAAAAATAATAATATTTTAAATATTTCATATTTAATTACAAGTAATAATAATAATAATAATAACAAAAAATTATAAAATCACTTAGAATAAAAAAAATATTATAGATTTTATTTTTTAATTTAAAAAATAGAAGAAAACACCTAATGTAAACATGTAGGTTTATTATAAAATTAAAAATATAAATATTAATAATGTAACAAATAGTTTATATAATTAATAATATAAACAAATGAGCCCATAATATTTAAATTAGAAATATAATAAATATTGATATATAGTAGAAATAATAAATAAGAATAAAAATACAATGCTAAAAGTCCAATATGAACGAAGAGTTACGTTGATTAATGCTAATAAGGTCCAAGTGTGACACTAATGAATACCAAAGACATTGTATGACTTAAAATGTAACATTAATAATTAGCCAAGACACAAGGCCCAATAAAGTCCAACTTTAACACTAATAATTGGGTTCAACTCAATTTGGTTGAAGTGTAACATTGATGGTTGACTAAGGTCCAATAATGATCAAGGGTAACAACAATGGTTTACAAAGGTTCAATAAGGTCCAATAACACTAATGATTGATTAAAACTCAATAAGACAAAAGTGTAACACTAATTATTTACAACGACACAATTAAGTAAAAGTGTAACAATGATTGTCTAAGGCCCTATAAGGCCCAAAATGAAAAATTCATGATTTGTTAATGCCTAATAAGGGTCAAGTATAAAATCGATGATTGATCATGACTGAATAAAACTTAAGTGTCATATTAATGATTCACCAAGGCACAATACACCTAAGCATTACACTAGTGATTGACCAAAGTCCAATTAGTGACAATTGTAATGATTGATTAGGGTCAATTAGACCTAAAAAATATAACATTAATGATTAACCAAGATCCAATCAGGTTTAAGTATGGACCAAGGCTCAATCATAACACTAATAATTGATCAATATCCAATAAAGCCCAAATGTAACGCTAATGATCGACCAAGGCTCAATAAGACCTAAGCGTAGTCCCAATGATTGACTTACCCAATAAGGTTCAAGGGTAACCCTAATGATTGATCAAGGGCCAAGACCTTAACATATAAAATAGTCACATTTGGTTTTCATTTTTTCTAGACCTATTTACCCATTAACTGCTATAAACCACCATTTTCTTTACTTGTCCATATTTTCCACATATATATTACTATTTATTTAGTACTTTATCTAAAGAAATAAGACTAAAATTACACACAATCCAATCCAAATTATTTTAGATTGGATCAACGTTATTAAAATTAGACTAGCCGATTCAACCAATTCAACCGGAACTCAATGCCATCGTCGGTTTGGTCACCTAGTTGGATTGGTTATGCAGTTGATCTGATGAATATCAAGCAACTCGATGTTAACGCAATGAAAACCCATCACTCGGTTCTATATGTTTACCAAGTTTTCCAAATTGCATGCTACCTAGTATTTTTTCACAATAGTCTCTGATGCACATTGTTTAGTTTTCATGCACACTACCACATGCATAGGCAACTTCTAGCATGGGAGGTGGACAATGTTTCCCATGATGGGAGAAGTTTTTTCAGCCATTTAGATTTCCCCTAAATAAAAGTAGTGGCTATGATTTCAAAGGGCAACCTGCCAAGACAAAAGGGTTTTCAAACTTTAAAATAAAAGATAATGTCCATGTGGTAAGAAGATACTTCCAGCGTGGGTGTTAGAGATATTTGTTGCTCCACCACCTCACAATTTTGTTTGTTGTTACGTAAGGTATATTTCCCTTTCTCTTCCCCGGAAACCACATTCGATAGCGAGTGTTTTTTTCTCTACCTAGTCTTTGAAGATGTGGTGTTTATTTCTGTAAAAGAATCTACCCAGTCTATAGCAATTTGTTGAATAGACTGAGTCGTTATATACAAGTGTTGTGACTATCGATCGTTGTGGATCTAAACTTAATGGTTGAGTAATAGGTTATTTTACTAAAGGAGAAGAAAGTAAAAAGAAAATAATTTAAAAGTGAAATGAAAATTTCATTATAGTCAAAGCATATTATTCAAAATATTTCAAAAATAGATGCTTGAGCCATACATGGAAAATTCTTAAAAATACTTGGTTATATGAATTACACATGATAAATACTTAGATAAGTTAACGAAGTATAGATGTATCATTAACAAAAATAGAAACTATAAATTTAAACAAAATATTACTAAAAAAAAACCGATAGTTTTATTTGTTCAAAGATAATTTTTCTATAAGTTGATCATTTTATGAAAGACACTGAGTAATAATTCTCTACATTCTTATTTATAGGACCCAATTAAGAGTAATGCTTGATGTAACAAAAATACCACAAGTAGGGGGATTGAATTGGAATTTTGAACAATTTTAAGCTTCCTTTTAAAATGAAAAGGTTTTTGTTATAGTTTAGAATGAAGAAGTGTTATGAGCTCATAATGGAAATAAAAGTAGCTCAGAATGAAAATGAAAATAGTTCTACAGTTTAAAGCTTTTGTTTCAAAGGCAATTGTTTTCTTAAAACCTTTTGATAAAAATGAGTTTAGTTCAGTTGTTGATTAGAAAGATTAACAGGTTTAATGCTTCGACAAACAACAGTTTTCAAATCTATGCAAAGCAAAGTAAAGAGATAAATTGGGCTGCATCCAGTCCTCACCGTTCAAGATTAAATTTCACTAATGCAACCAGTTCACAACTAGACCAACAACTACTGGGTTTCAACAACTTATCAATTCCCCATTGGACTTCAATCCTAGCCTCGTCTAGACCAACTACACCACTGGGTTTCACTTTTCCCAACCACTGCTAGACTTTTAAAAAAATGGATTTATGTTTGACTGCACAAAAGACATATTTTCATCTTTCAAGAGGATTCCATTAAAGAATTAAGTCTCACACTTCTATCTAAGAATATTACAGACTTTATAAGCACAAATAAGAAGTGGGTCACTCTCACGGAGAAGGTTGAAGCTAAAATGCATATTTCTCTCTAATAGATTTTCTCTTGTTATATTTATTTTTGGAATGCTTCAACTTATTCTTCATAGTCTTCGAAAATGCCTCATAAATCTCCCAAGAAGACCATTGTAGTGGGCTCTACACAACTGACAAGCTTTTGGAGCAAGTAGGTGCACTTTATAGTTGTCATAAAGTGACAACATGCAGGATCACTTTAAGGAACCTTTCTGATGAGCATTCTGAAGAACCATCGGAATAGTCACTCTGATGTTTATTGAAAATGAATCCATGCTTGCTGAATTTCTTTGATGAAGTTCATATTGATATTTTATTCTAAAGTAGCACAACTTCACCATCTTAACACTTATTCACAACTCTCAAGCATTCTGAGGATGATTACTTCATGATGACTTAGTGAAAGTTCAGCTGTTTCGTGTGTTAGTGTATTGTCCATGTTAGACTCAGTAGTGTTCTTCAATCCATTGTTTTTATGCTTTTTATCAGTGCTTCTCATGGACAACTTCATCGTTCAACAATCTTGTATCTTCTTATGCAGTTAGTTCTTACTTTCTGATGTTCCTTCAATGATTATGACAACATATGGAAAGTGAAGAACTGCCAGACTTCAGTCTTCCGAATGTGTCCAAGTGATGGATTCTAAGTCTTTTTGAACCATTTTGTTTTTCGCATACTCAGAGTCAAGGTCTTCACAATTCTGATATAGACTCTACATAGCTTCATTCTAGTTCAAAAAGCTCTTCATGTGGCCTTTGATGAATCTTCTATATAAGGCCTTGCTCTTCAATATCTTATCAAGAACTATGTACTCAAAGGGAAACAAACCTCATCATTCTTATGAGCTTCAAGAATTCTTCTAAGTTCTCAACTCTTACACTAGTTTTGAACCTTTCTGATCATCATCCTGAGTACCTCAGAATGAAAGAACATATATGTTTCTTAAAGTAATAAACAATAAAACACTTAAGCAAAATCTTAGCCATCGCTTAACTCCATCATCTTTTCAATTTGCATTGTCAATGGTTTGTCCTAATTAAAACCAAGGATGTGGATTCAATAATGTTTGTTCTTTTGTACACGATCGAATCCATAATGTTTCTTGTATTGATTATTTTTTATAATAAAATATCCCTAATTAATTGTACTATATCAAACAATTATAAGAGAGTGGTGAGTATTAATGACAATGATGGTTTTGAAGGAAAAAATTAGAACAAATATATTGTTATCAACTAAATTGATCACTTTCTTTAATCTTAGTAAATTAAGTCATTGAATCTTATATAGGAACATATGAAGTATTTGTAACAAAGCTAAGCAATGTGGGATTTTAGTTGGATGAAAGAAAGTTAATAAATAAGAATGCAAAACATAAAAAATAAAAAGAAAAAAGAGTGTTTCACAATAATAATGCAATGCAAAAACCTTTAATACACATTAAAAAAAAACATACAGGATGCAAGAAAATATAACATACATTTGGGGTGCAATAAAGCTAATAATTACAACTACTAGATATTTAGACAATGAAAAATTTGGGATAGAAAATGCAACATGAAAAATGTTAGTAACATAGTAAAAGAAACTAACATAAAGTAATAAGAGTAACAACAAAGTAATCGTGAATGAGAAACTAAATATAATTTTCAAAATAGAAGTAAAAAATAAAGAAAATTTTCACTTTTAGATAAAAAAAATTAAAGAAAACTTAGAGAATTAAAAATAAGGGGGCTAGAAAATAATTTAATATATGTATTATGTACGATCTGAGAGAGTGATAATGAATAATACATATAATTTGGATGCTGAGTGGTCAAATTGGTTCATAGGTCATGGATTCATGCTTTTTATTTTGAAATTATTTTTAATTTTAATTTCTAGTAAAAAAGGCTAGGTCAAAATTTCTTTATTAGGTTTTCTAATAATTGTTGTCTATCTATAAGGTGAGAAAAATTAAAAAATCATTACCTTAACATATAAAAAAATGTTGTCATTAACTTTTAGATTACGGTTAATTTCGAATTGATTTGCAATAAAGTGAAAATGTTTACAATGATGTTGGACTAACTAGTATCTCTTATAATTTCTTATAGAAGAAAAAAAATATCAATTCTAGTTACAACCATGTGTCCATGTGTATAACAGTTCTAAAGTACATTGAAATGATTAAGAAGAAAAAAGAAAAGCAAATTACGGAACTTTTTGACTTGTGGGATTTTCACCATCCTAATAATATAAAACTAACCCTCAAAACCACTTTATTGTAAACACACATACATCTAAATAATATTCTTCAACATAAGTTATAATGCAGAAAAGCTTGAATAAATAATTTGCATCATATCATAATTAAATCACTTCAAATATCTGCATTGCTGTAGTACCTCCCAAAGGAATTAAACTCAGCATATCTTGGCATAGTCAATTGTCAACTTTCCATCATGAGCTTTCCTAAAGAAATGCTTCACATAATCCGAATACAACACATTTTTATACATGGCCTTCTCTCCACTAGCAAGCACTTGAGGCAAAGGGCCAATAACATCTGTGGGTCTAGGGTTTACAAAAATAGGCACTGAAACCCTAGTCTTGCTTCCATTGGCTGACACACGATGCTCAATACTCTTGTATCGCCCATTGCTCATCACTTGGAGTGCATCACCTATATTGATCACTATAGCACCGGAGACCGGTGGCACGTGAATCCAGTCATGATGGTTCGGTGCTCGGATGTAGAGGCCACCGGTTTCATCTTGGAGGAGAACGGTTAGGGTTGAGACATCAGAGTGTCGCCCTATTGCTACCGTTAGGTCATGATTAGGGCAAACAGGATAATAATTGAGGTTGATCCTCTTTGATCCCATATATATTGATTCATTTGTCTCATCAATTTCACTTACATTTAGCCTCTTCATTAGCACATTTAAAAGTCGTTTGATCAAGATTTCAGACCTCTTCATGTATTCCAATGCTTCATCCCTACAAATTAAGTGTCATCCAATCAAATTTGTTTACTTGTTTCACTTTGTTTACTTGTTTCACTCTTTAGCTGGCAAACCTCCAATTTAAAATATTAAACATGAAAATTCAATTGGGAATACAACCCCAAAAAAATGTTTGAATGTATCTGGGAACTGAATTCTGCTTTGTACAAAAGGGAGTATATATATTTAGTTTTGTCAGTGTATTAAGTTAATTATTAGTTATAACTTTAATTTAAAATCAATACTTAAAATAAAAAATATTTTATATAATTACATAGAACTTTTGAACTTTTGAAGTATCCTCCCACTATTTAAACATACATATCTTTTGTCACTGGTTGACTTTTTGGTGGATTAATCTATTATATGTATAATAAAAATATAATTATAAGAAAGGAGGAGTGATATCCAATCCTTATAACAAACAACCTCACAGCAAGTCAAGACTATGCTTGACTGAAACGATAATATACTAAGAAAGTTAAAATAAAATGACAAGTTTGTTACCTTTGTCTTAAAAAATATAATTGAAGGAGCTTTTTTTCACGAGCAACCTTTATTTATCAACCAAGAAAACTAATTTTGTTAAATAAAAATTACACATACAACTAGTACTCTAGCCCGTCAGATAGATCAATATATGCAGCACGAGCAACACTAAAGGTGAGATAACAAATTCAGAATATTTTAAATGAATATTGGGCATCTAATATTTTAGCCCTATGATAAATGTTTATTCCTATGTATTAAAGTATATAATAAATAAATATTTTAATATGTAAATTATATTATAATTAAAATACATAGTAAATATCTTTGAATATGTATAAATTATATTTTTTATTTACATTGAATAATTTCAATTGTGATACGATATTATTTTTAAATATTTCCAATTTCTTAAAAAAAACACTTGAAATTCAATTTAGAAATAGAGGTAAAAGAAAATATATTGAAATAGATCGATAGTTAGCTAAGAATATCAAGTATATTGATAAAGATAAAAGTAGATACGTTTGAAATAGTAGGAAAGAATTACTAGTTGCAGAGTAGTCTATAAACTACATATTTAATTAAAAGAAATAACAAAGATAATAAATATCCAATTAAAAGACTGAGAAGAGCGAGACTAATTTTTGTATTTTAATTTGTAACATATGGTTGTATACTCATTTTTATTTTTAAAAAATGTTGTACTTTGATATTGTTATTTAATTGAAACAAGGTTGAGATTTAATTAATTTTACCTGCATTCAGGGGGCCATGTTGTTGCAGCCTCATCCTCAGAAACATAGAAGAGGCTGAGATAATCCTTCCACTCTAGGGCTTTCTCTGCTTCAGGGCTAAAGCTAGACCCATACCTCACATGCTTTGTTGAAGAATTCTCTTTTGTATACTTAACCTTCTCCTCAGGTGGCAACCCATAAAACCTATAAGTTGCATCCTTGACATTGTCCAACACTTGAAGGGGCACCCCATGATTGATGATTTGGAAGAAGCCCCACTTCTCAGCTGCATCACAAATTGAATCTTGCACTTTTGGGTCATCCCAATTGGACATGTCAATGATGGGAATGGACTCTTGTGGCACAACATTGATCATCCTCTCTTCCAAAGGTTGGATGTATTGACTTGGGAGGCTCTTTAGGCCCATTTCAGAGAGGCCCTTTACTCCATTCCCTTGAAGCATCACAAATTCAGTGAGATCTGAGGGGATTAATGTTGTTGCCATGTTAATTGCTTGAGTGAGTGGATACAGCTTAGAGTTTTAGGTGTTGCTAATTTAGATTTTTTTGCTTGACTTGGTTCTTGGGAAATTCATGTCATGCACAACTATTTATATTGATGCAATATATAGTTGTAAATAAATAAAAAAATGTTTCCATTGCATACGTGTATAACTTGCTTTAATGTTTTAATTGCTTTACCAACTCAAATGACAAGATACATGTAATTTTGCTAATATACCAAGAAAGCCTGCATGATGCATGTTATAAGTGCGGTTGAGAAATACAAAACGCATACTAGGTCAATATCTAATTAATTAACAATAATAGACAACAGTGGGACACATGTATACGTACGAGGCGCGCGGGGGGGTTAATTAAGCACAAAGTCACCTTTAATTGTAATCATATGAATTGTTGTTAACACACGCTTTCTAAATTTCTAATACACTGCAGTTAAAAAGAAAGAAAAAATATTTCTAATATATTATTTATTATTAGTTAAATTTTTTTAAAAAAATACAAAATTTTGTAGATCTTATCCCAATTTAATGTATTTTGTCCATGATTTTATAATTTTCGATAAACTTTGATCAATAGAAGAGAATGTTCAAAAAATTCCTTGTTAGCACTCCTTCACATTTAGAGTTCATTTGGTTGAGTAGAAATAAAGGAGAGGAGGAGGAAATAGTGAAGTGAAAGGTTTATGAGAAAAAATTTATATGAAAAATAATAATGGGTTTCACGAAGGAAAAAAAAAAAACCTTTCATGCTAATATATTAATAATAGGTACAAAGTTATGTAAAACTCATAATAATTCAAAATCAACCAACAGGTTATTTACTATTTTACCATAAATCTAACAAAATAGATCATAACCCATCGTGCAAAGATAATTTAGCCAACATCCTACCCTTAACACAACAAAACAAAGTCTAAGACATTTCTCATTTTACAAGTATAATCCAATTACACAATTATACCAAGCATCAATCAATATCTCATTACCAACAACGATTGACATAAATGAGAGTGGTTTGTATCCCTTAATCAAGTGGTCTACGGTTCGAATCCTAGTTGGTCCTTAAATATGGAATAAATAGTATTGGAAGGAAAATATTCACTTTGTGTGCGCTCGAGATTTCCAACAAAGATTAGTCACTACTTTCGACAAGGACTACTTCGTACCAATACCATGATAAAAAAATAAAAAAAAAAAAAAAAAAAATCAACATCTCATTAGACACCACCACTATTACCAATTGAATCTCTTCAAACTCTTGAAGACTCGACTCCCCTATGCGCACCCCACCACAAAGCTTTGTACTCACTAAATATCAACCTGTAGAAAATATAAAACCTCTATGCCACGTGAATTACATAGCTCCAGTAGGCAATGTACAATTCCACCAATCTTCACACATAACCTTCATCTAATAAGCATGCTGCATGATTTACAGATCAAGCAGTAAAAGAAATAAAGAATGGTCAAAAACTTTCACCTAATTTTTCATCCAAGTCCAAGCCAAAAATTCTACTTCCTATAATATCACTCGGACATAAAGAGCCAATTTTGAAGATACATTCATTTCTCTTCTTCCATAGAACCAAGAAACAAAACACCACACCACAAACCACTTTTCTTTCCTATCTTTGTTTTCCATATAGTAACCATGTTGCCACAAATGATCCTCGATATTCTTCTGAAGGATTGTTGACAAACTCAACCATTTGTAAGTTGTAACAAGTTTTCCATTGATTATCCACCTTGGAACACATTAGTAAAATATGAGAGCATGATTCATCTACAATGCAATATAACAAAAAGGACACAATAGATCTTGATCATCACTAAGTGGATTCCTCTTGTGGAGATTGTCTTTTGTTGGGAGCCTATTTCTCAATACTCTCCATACAAAAAAACTTATCTTAGGAGGAACTTTCAATTCCCAAAAAAAAAAAAAAAAAAATTGTTTGTGAAACATAATGTAGCTCATGGAGTGCTTTATAAGTCAAGCTAACACTGTACACCCCATTCAGTTCTTGTTCCCACCTCCACCCATCCTTCTTATCTTTGGACTTCTAGACCAACCATCACCGCCTCCAAGTCCTCCACCAACTCCTTTTTCCCATTCAAACCAACACCTCCACCAAGGCTTCCACTTCAACACCTCCGCCTCCCAACATCCCAAGTCTTTAATAACATCCTCATTTTGCTTCGAATTTAGAAAAAGATTGTGTCATAACCTAGCCAAACACTCCTCCCCTCCCTAAGTCTCTCCAGAAACTAAACTTTCCCCATCTCCAACCTTCCATTTTACCAAGCCATCAAACCATTTCGAACTATTTTCTCCCCTCACTTTTTTTAGGTCCTTCCACCAAATAGAATTGACCTCACACAAATTCTCCTTTGCCAGCCCATCCACCCTCCATATTTTGTTTCCAAAATATCAAGCCATAAAGTGTTTTGTTGATGAAATAAATTTCACCTCCACTTCGCTAAAAGGACAACATTAAACAACTTTAAATCCCTCACCCCCAACAATATGGGAGGTGCAGGAAGTAATTGCCTTGGCATTGCTTTCAAAGTTGAATCATTTGCTAATCCATCTGTCAACCCTAGAGCACTTGCGTATATACAACAACAGTTTAATGAACCATTTGGTCAAGCCCTTATTACCTAAGTTACCAAAAAGTCTTCCACCATAACCATAAGAACAAGACAGCAAAAGCTTCCTCAAAAGAAACCGCCTCAAACACCGTCTGAACTAACTACAAATAGAAACTTAACAACCACCTTTACCAAAACCCAAACAGAAACCTAAGCAGCAGCCTAAGCCCAAACCTACCCTCGAAAGAAAGGAACTTAAACCATCTGCTAAGCCAACAGACATAGCCTCAGACGAACACTTTGAAGATAAGGCTAAAGCTTGTTATGGTAAGGACGAGCAAATAATGCAACCATCTAGAAGTGAACCGATTAAAGATGTTGATGAAGAAGAGACTCGTATTATTCGCTCTTGGAAGAAAAGAAATCATATACCAGAACAAACAGAACTAGAATGAAAGAAGACAAAGCCACAATTGAAGTCACCTTTTGCTGCTAAGGAAAAGAAGGAAGGCGATCAAAGGCAAAATACCTGCAATAGTTGAGCCTACCTGCCTAAGTCAACGAAACGAGAAAATTTATAGTTCAATAAAGTAGTAGCCCTTGCTAAGTAGGAAGTAGAAAAGGAAAAGAAAATTGATGAAGCAGGAACTGGCTGCCTTAGATGAGGCAGTTAAGTCTGTGAAAGACGTGTCTTAGCTGCCAACAAAATGAAAAAAAGAAGCAGAGCTTCAAGCAGGTATTATTAAGTATAAACTAGAAATAGAGGGTTTGTACAGAGATCAACAGGAAGTAGATAATGTAAAGTAAATCATAAGGTTGTTTGATAGAGAAGTGCCTTTCGTGAGCCTCAAGGACTTCGTCTCAAGAATGGTTAAGCCACAAAACAAATGGCTATGTATTATGGATAGACTGAATAAATCATGGATAAATGGATAATTTTGCAACTCTTAATGGTCCCTACATATGCAGATGATTAAGGGCTCATGGTGTTCCACAGTTCCTCCCAGCAAATCCATGTTTTAAAAAAGACCACATGCATAGAAAGGGCAACTGTTTAGAAACATCAGCCAATAATAATAATAATAATAATAGAAAAGATAGACACAGATCCGAGACAAGATATACTACAAAAGCATCAAAGAGTGTACAAAACGAGAACAAAGTTCATACATTAGAGGATCAGAATATCTTGTGCTACAAAAAGTTAAATTTTAGCTCAACATTTTACCTCTTTTCAGCGATTCTTAAGACTACATTGAGGAAGTGCAACATACAACAGCTTAAAGGTTAAAGACTAGATATTAAACAAAAGGATCATAGTTGCCTGTTTTCACATATCAGCTAACTTTAGTGGAGATATGTGGCTTGGTACTGATACCCATTTCCAAAGTAGTTGCCATGGCTGGGAGAGATGTTATATGTTGCAGTGGTCATGAGAGGGGGGCAATGATTATCAGTGGGTGCAGGGTACATGTAAGGTGGTCGGTCATACACGTATTGTGGATACCTGTCAGCAACTCTAGCATAGCAAGTTTTATCTGAAAGAATGTTAGTGACACGTGGACCGTATCCCGCACCATTTGCACGGGGTCTCTTGGGTTGAGGCTTTGTCGCTTCAGTTTCCCTCTTCTTGTCTGCTTTGGCCTTCTCTAGCTGCACCAATCGTTTCTGGAGAGGATCCAGAGGATACTGCTCATCAAGTTTATGTTCTTCAATGCACTTGATTACAGCCTTAAGTGCAACCAGCTCTCGTTCATTCACCTCAATCTGAGACAAAAGACACTAGGAATATTTAAAAGAAACAAAGAAAATAAAAACAGTATATTACCACAAAAGCCTATTTCTTTTTAAGAAAACTATTAAAAATCAATTTACAGGTAGAGATAAATGAAAGTAGATTGAAGGAGGAAATGAATCAAGAAGATCAAATATACAGATAAAGATAAAAGGAAAATAGTTTGAGATGATTGAAAGAATTTTTGTTTAGCTAATCAGAGACAGTGGGTGAAATACACCTCCAAAGGAGACGAGAGGGAATATTGAAAATGTCTAATTCACAAAGTGAAGAAAGTAAGGTCTCACTCTCCAAATTGTGTATTTTAATTCATAATATAGGAGTAGATTTAGCATCACCTCTCAACAATTGGTGTTTCTTACATTTCAGACAAGACAATTTGAAGTAAAAAGAAAAAAGAAGAGACAAAATTTGATATTTTCAGTACACATATACAGCTTCTTTTTGTGGAATTATTTCTGAAAAAGGGCTGCTTTTAACTGCATTTGCTTTCAATTTTTTCCTTTTAATTCACCCGAGATATGTTTGAAGATGTACATTGTTCAAACATCCAGCAAGAATATTATAAATTACTAGAATAATTTCCTATGCAATACAAAAGAATCTCAGGCATAAATAAATGCAATATTTGTGCTATAAATGCCATGTCACATCTAGTATACTATAAACTAAATCACTTACTAACCATAAGTTGAACAGAAAACCCAAAGCTGTGTACACAGTACACTAAGAAATAAGAATCTGAGATCTTTCTCAACAAGCATAGCCCTTAAGTCCTAAACAACAAAGACAGCAAGCTCTACAATCTAGTTATTTTCATATACCATTAAGACTTTCATGAGGCTCTTGCACCAAATTGCTTTTTAACCTAAATATAAATGGTTCTTCTATATAAACTAAGCATACTTTTCATTTATTATCCATTGGAGAATCCCCATCATCTCCATTTTTTTCCTAAACAAACGTGAGTAATATGTAGGCCTTCCAGCTCATCAGCTTTACCTACAGTCCTGATTATATTTTAAAGAGTGGAGGTGTTTTCATCAGTATCTGCTAAGAAACTTTTCCAGAGTTTTATATGATAAGAAGCACAACATAATACACTGTCTTATTCTAGCAAAATGTCACGAGTGGTATGCAATTATGACCCAAGGCAAAAAGAATATTAGGGAAAATAGAAGAGCTTGGCAACATATCAGACCACAAGCTCAAACTGTGAAAAGAAGACAATGGAGGGAATAATTACTTAATATAGCAGACATAAATAACACACCTGTGCTGTGGGAGAAGAGTTAGCACTTCTAACAGGAGAAGAAGCTTTTCTAGCATCTTTCAAGTAAGACTTCAGTAAAGAAACAGGACAAAATTGTTCAGTAAGATCAAATGCAAAAGCCAAGTTAACAGCATCAATTTGTCGCCCACTGTTCACCAAAACCTCAATTACACCTGCATATCCAAAAAGAAAAATGAAGCATTAAAACAAACAGATGCAATAGTTTTATTGCTTTACTCTGTAATTGATACAACTGCTAGATTTCATGTATGAGACTTGCATGTTAAAAGCCATATGGGATACTTCCAAGAAACAAAAGTAAAGGGTTCTCATTAAAGAGTCAACCAAAGCTGCAATATAATATGTTAAGAACCAAAAACTCTCTTACCATATAATTTATATCATATTAAATAACTTGCATCAGCAGTTTTCAGTGGACATCCTAACATACTAATACACACGACTCAATTGTCTTCAAACATTATCAGGGAAGTATAAGAGTCATCAGTTTTCAGTAGATATCCTAGCATACTATCACAATTCAAGTTTCCTTTAGCTTTTCCTTTCAATTATTTAACAAGAACCAGCAAGCAGGAACATCCAAGAAGACTGGCAAAGTATAAGAAAATAATTATTCAAAGTTGGTAGGACTTTGAAAAATCCTGTTACTAAAAAGGTTAGATTTGGCAGCATCTCAACAGTCGATACTTTAACAAAAAAAAATCATATTAATCACAAAATGAAAATTAAGGGAACAGCTTTTTGTTATTGAAATAAAAATAAAGCTAAAGAAAAATAACACACGATGCAATTAGATGAAAAGTTTTGCACAGAAAAAACAGAATGTTAAAACTTTTTCCTTGTATCAAATTTGGCTCAATATTTCAAATTTTCTATAGTTCATGTAATGTTTTAATTCATGTCAAACATTATAAAGATCAAATACACACCAGGCATCTTTTCTGACAGCCCAAGAAAACGACATAAATCAGCAGTTTGGCGGCGCCGAGACACCATTGGAATCAATCTAGATAACTCCTCCTCATCAAAACCAGAGGCAATTCCAAAACTAGCAAGAAGTTGTAAAAATGCATGAGCCTCCAAGGAATTCCCATTGCTAGCATCCATGTCAAGAGCATCCAATCTGGGTTTCCATTCTTCAGCAACTGCTTTTGCCCTGTCCTTGATATCTTCTGAAATCACATTAGAAACACAATCTGAGCTGCTCAGGAAATCACATAGACATTCCATCAGCATGATACAGGTTCGGCGAAGACCCAATAAGTTAGCATCCTTCTTTACATCCTGATTTGACACTTCTGTACAGTAAAATCCTTCCAGAGAATCCAAAACTAAATGGGCAGCATTAGGAGCAGCTCTTAATGCATTTGGTATTTCATCCCTTACAGCAGCAAGGTTCTTACGGTTATCAGATATGAATCTATGAAGTCCAGCAGCATCCATCTCTTTGCATAGTTTTACCAACTCTGGATAAGATACCAACTCCACATTTCCATTATCATGAAGTTTTACATCTTCCACATAACCTTCAGCTGCATTGGACACAATATCCACTGGTTTCTCTTCCACTCCTGGTATCCCTCCTTTACCACCATTCGAGACAGTAGCCAATTCACGTGATGAAATCTTCCTCTGCTTTTCTCGAGCATTTACAATGGCAAATGAAGCAGCATCTCTTTTCTCCTGAAGCCTCTGCAACGAATCTTGCTCCTTAGCAAAAACAGCTGCTTCCCGCTTCTCCAGTATCTCACGAGCCTTCCTCGTTTTGTTTTCAAACTCTTTCTCTTGGTCTTCCAATTCATCAAAGCGCCTCTTCAAGGATTTCTCAAGACCATGGAAATGTTCCTCTAGTTCTTTCCATTTCATGTTCAGAGTAACAGCCCGATAACTTTCAAGTTCAGCAAATGCCTTCTGCAACTGTTGTATCTTAGAAGTAGTAGAATCTATCAGTGTAGCAACTGAATCCGAGTCTTCCATAGCAAAGAAGCTGAAGAAGATAAAATAATGAAACAAATACCAAGTTTTAAATTATATACACACAAACCATGTGCAGTAGTAGGAACTAAACATATATCAGCAATTACAATACTCATTATCTTGATATCAGAATAACCATACATGCACCATATGAGAAAAACAATACTCATGCTATCCAGATGCAAGATAAATAAAACAACAAAAAACATATCAAAGGTTGCCATTGAGGAAAATATTTTAATTATAAAGGCTGAGAGCAAAAGCTACTATAACTTAGGGATGTTATAATATTTTTTTTTTTTTTGGCCAGCAAAAATAATATATATATATATATATATATATATATATATATATGAGTAAAGTTCTGCATAACAAGAGCCCTAGTGTACCAGAATAGAACGAAGGAGGCTTAAGACATGAAAACATGATAAAAGCCTTCTGAGTTCTAGCTTAGGACTAGGTAAACAAAACAGAAATACATGTTAGATCTACCCTCCCCGGATTACAATATAATTACCTAAAGGAGGAATTTTTTGTTGGTGGAGTGGAGTTGAGTAATTGGCAATGTTCAGAGAACAAAGCTCTGCCTCTGCGAGTGTATAATTTTAGGGTGTAAGTTTTCAAGCTTCTAACTTCCTATATTGCAGTTATTTCAGAACCAAGTAGCTACTGTGCAAACTTTGCAGTGAAGGCTAGCAGCCAGACAATGTGTAAAGTGTATTCCTTCATATTTCCCTTTTGATTTAAGTGTGTGCTTAGTTCAGCTTATTTTGAAGAAATGACCGGCAGTTTTTGCCAGTTTTCTGAGATTTATTTTTGAAAAAGCAATCATTTCCTAGAATTTAAGCTATTCCAGACAAACACTGAAACTGCACATTTCATTACACATAAAAATCCAGCAATTTCCCAAAAAACAAATCCAATTACAACTATTTCTGTTACAGATTATTAGTGACATATTATAGATTTGTTCTAATCTTCTGTAGGAGTAGAATATCCTAAAAATAAGATTAAGTTTTTCATCTCTCAGTGGCATACTTAATCACTCAATTTGCCAATGTCCTAATGGCATAAATATTTGCTTGTCTTTTTTCTCATATTACACACATGCTCTGTACCTCTCTTTACTCCTTAGTCTTCACCAAAGGTTAGTTTAGAATATCCCGTCCCAATCACAAACTAAAAAATAAAAGCAAACAATCAAGTACTTAGAGAATAGAAATTTCTACTTGTTTACTTTTAAAGCAAGAATCAAGGAACCGTTAGAAATTCATGCACAAAAAATATTATTTTCATATGGTAATTTTTGTTTTCAGATTTAGAAATGAGAATCGTTTTTATGAACACAAAAATAATCACCATTGAGTAAAACAATGCTCCAATTTGCAATAGCATTTAAACAATAGGATTACGTCATTACGATCTTCTGGAGTTACAAAATAACTGAATGGTGGTGCGGTTCCCATTCAATGATTTCATATTTATTTGAAATAAACCGTGAAAGCTTATTAAAGGATTGTCCACCATCAATCATTGTGCAGTTTAATTTTGAATTGGAGAGCATCCAGCTCCTTACACAATAATAGCAATAATGCAAAACTCTACAGCTAGCATTATAGTACAAAGGAAAGAGCAAGCTAGCATTATTAAATCATCAAAACCTCCAGCTAAAATTTCAAAACAAAATCTGAGCTTAATCCACTTCATTATTTGACATCAAATTTAACCCTCCACAGAATCCTCAACTACTCATTTCTTTATAATTTGTCAGGCAGCTTAATTAGTTACTAAAATAGCCAAAGCAAAATCATACCAAAGAAGATATCCAGATCCAAGCCTTCAGAATCACGGCAGGAAAAAAACCCTAAAATGGAAACAGGAGCAAAATTAGCACAACATTTTCACTCATCAATTAAGGCAACTTCACAAAAAAAAAAAAAAAAAAAACCGAAAAAATGAATAACAGCTAAAACAACTAAAAATCACAGTAATTAATTTCCATAACATAATAAATAAAAAAATCACAAAAATCACCAAACTGCAGTTACGAGAGCTGATTTCGAGCACAATGGCTACAAAATCTCTCAATCGAGGAACGGAGAAAGTGGATTCTGGTTCCGCATAAGCAGACAAAGCCGATCTAAACCGACAGCAGAAAAACAAAATCACACGAGAGAGAGAGAGAGAGAGCGAGAGAGAGAAGAGGTACCTAATCGACGTGAAAGAAAATATAAAAAGAGAGAGAATGAGAGAGAGAGAGAGAGAGAGAGAGATTCTCAATCCATTTTCACATGGAAACGTGAAACCCTAGGAGAGAGAGGTGAGAAGATGAAGAAGAAGAAAAGAATGTGTGGTGGCTGTATTTGTTTTATTAATAGTGTTGCAAACCTCACTCTGTCTGTAACTCTTTCTTGACTATTCTTTCTTCTACTGTGTTTTTTTTTTCTTTCAAATTCTGTCCAAAATTAGTCTCAGGTATGTAAGAAAATGGAAAAAAAAAATTGGAAAGGAAGGAAAAAAAATTGGAAAGGAAGATAATTTATTAAGTTGTTTGGTAAGAGAGAGAAAAAAATAAAAAAAAATTATTTTTTCTTTCTTGTATTATATTATTATGAAGAAAGTGAAATAAAAAAAACTATATAAATGACATAAATAGTTTTAAATAGAAAAATGTATGAAAAAATAAAGACTCTTTGATGTTTTAAAAAACATATCATTCCTTCACTTTTTCTATTGGTTATGGATAAATGGAATTTTAGCATGAGTCTTACTTTTTTGTGTGTGTTTTCCTTCTATTTTATTGAACAAACTAAACCAATGTAAGTATTAAAAAAAGTTAAAGCAACGAAAGAGTTCACAAATTATTTAAAATAAAAAAAAAGGAAATTACATCGATCTCTTGTGAAGGCATCTTAAATAACACTCATACTTCTTTTAGTAATTAAATAGATGCTTATCTTCTTTATGCATTAAATAAAATGATACATGCTTCTTTTTAAATGCTATCCCAGATAAGTTGAGTTTTTTAAATCTAAAAAGGAAATTAGCATTATTTAAGAAGATATCATGAAAAATTAAATGCAATTTTGCCTAAAATATAAGAGGACCAAAACTATCAATTTTCCAATTTCTGAAGGAATAAAAATTGAAAGAACCGTAAAGACATTTTTACATTTTTCTTTAAGCAATTTCTATTTTGAGATTCCGTTTTGGATTTGGTGTTGTCCGTAGAGGAAAAGGATTAAGGAAACTACGAATGGGACGGGTCTTCGACAAAGTTAACAAACAGATATTCTCCTCGGGAACTGTTACGCTTTTGTTTCTATTTTATACCCAATTTTCAAGAATGTCTGCACGAATTATTTAATTAATTTTAAGGCAGACTTATATAAATAATTAAAAACAAAAAAAAAATGTGTACTGAATATTCATCACAATGTTTAATATACTTTCTTCATTTCAAATTAATCGATTGTTTAATGTTTTTTTTGCCTACTAATGAAATTAATTGAAAATTGAATTAGTGAAATAATTTAACTAAAAAAAATTATTGTCTTTCTCCATTTATGTAAATGTATTACATTTTTTCAAACTAATCTAAAAAATTCAATCTCTAAACTTTAATCTAAACATATACATATAAATTGAGATTTTATTTTGAGAAGTCTAGTAGCATATTATCAAATGCACTTATTTTTTTTTGTTAATCATGATATTGATACAGAATTATTTTCGCAATAAGCATGAACTATTCTAACATATTCCCTACTATTAACAAAAATTTATTAAGTTACAAAATTGTGAATCTAACTCCTTATTTAATTAACCTCACTTATGATTTTGTAATTTTTCAATAAATTTAATAGACATGAGTGTTAAAAACAATGTATTACTAACACTTTCTTTTTCAATTTCAACAAGGGACTACTCTCAATGGAAACGGGATTATAAGATTAACTTAATGATAAAGAAAAAAAAAGAAAAAAAAAAGTCATGGATTTGAATTGTCACACTAATACAAACTAACAACGAGCATTACTCGGAAAAAAAAGTTAGACTAATCTCAACAATCTGATCTAAAAGTCGGAAATTTGATTACCAAAGTCATGAAATAAAACATACGACGTAGGACCTTCAATCTTCAAAATAATGTGCATTGGATCAAATCAGATCTCATGAACTTTCCAAAATTTAAGGTTTCTCAAAATTTAACCGTCTCCGTGACGTAGTTAGATGATATACACTTTACTGGAGAGGAAAACATGAAACAAGTCATAAAACTGTAGTTCGTTAGATTCAGTGCAAATGACGATCACAGATCTAAGAAACAAAGAAAGATATTTTACAAAACGAGAACAGAGTACATACATTAGAGGATCAGAATATCTTCTAGCACAGAAGTTAAGATTTAACATTACATTTTACCTGTTTCAGCAATTTTTAAAGACTACATAGATAAAGTGCAACATACAACAGCTTAAGGGTCAAGACTTTAGACTAAATATTACACAAAGGGGTCTTTCTTAGTCATTTGTTCACCATCATCTCTGCTAACTAGTGGAGATATGTAGCTTGGTACTGATAGCCATTTCCAAAATAGTTGCCAGGATTAGGAGAGATGTTATAAGTTGCAGAACCCATGAGAGGAGGGCAGTGATTGTCAGTTGGTGCAGGGTACATGTAAGGTCGGTCATACACGTATTGAGGATACCTGTCAGCAACTCTAGCATAGGAAGTTTTATCAGATGGAATGTTAGCGACACGCGGACCATATCCCACGCCATTAGCACGGGGTCTCTTGGGTTGAGGCTTTGTTGCTTCAGTTACCCTTTTCTTGTCAGCCTTAGCCTTCTCGAGTAGGGTCACTCGCTTCTGGAGAGGATCCAGAGGGTACTGGTCATCAAGTTTGTGATCTTCGATGCACTTAATTACAGCTTTAAGTGCAATCAGTTCTCGATCATTAACATCAATCTGAGACAATAGCAAGTAATTAGGAATATTCATAAAAAAAAATATATATCTGCATAAACAAGTTAATTATCAAACATCAAGATCAAGATCAAGATCACGGTGGGCATCTTCAACTTTCAGCAAATAAAGAAGAACCTAATGGAACCAAAGCACAACCCTCAGTCAAACCAAGACAGTGAATGTCTCTTCAATCACTTTTCATCCCTCTAATTTTTTGGAATCAAGCATTTTTGTCCCCATTGTTTCAGATGTAGCAATGCCACACTCCACAAAGTTCCCAGACCTCATAAGTGAAAGCTCTTTATCGCCATTACATCTATATTCACAGAACAAATTAACAAACTTGTGTCCATTTTGATCATAGAATCTCTAATACCAGGTCATGAACCCAAAAGCTTAAGTGTGTGTTTGGGTAGAAGGTTGCAAATGTACGTTTGAAGCAAATGTTCGATTGCAGAAGCATCACCGCCCTTGCTTTTACTTTCAACTTACTTTTATCCGTTGGATTTGCATAGAACCACGCGCACCGCATTTCCAACTTAAATTCAAACACACACTAAGTTATTAGGGTGAAGACTCATGCATGGTTTTATATCTAAGAGAAACCAAGTGCCTAACTTATCCTATAGACAATACTAATCCAAAGAAAATTCCTTTAAAATGCAAAAATTATGCTCCAACTAAATGTACTAAAGTATATCAACAAAAATTTGGTTTCTTTAGTTCTACCAAAACCAGTTAAGCTAGTCGGCAAAACTAGTCCAACGACCTAGGGAATACCCAACAATTCCAAAATTAAAGATTCCATAAAGTGGCAGAAGAAAATATAAGAACAAATGAATAACAAATTCTGAGCTGACAACAAAACATAACAAACATACAAGGGGAAATAGCTTTATGTGGCCAACAAACTTGTAGTATGTCATTGGTGTTAATTATATTAAGCACTGCTGTCAAAAATAAAGAATTTAAAATTCAAGGGACTTTCAAACTTCCAAACAGGCTTATCACGAAGGAACTACCATCACTTTCTATCCCTCACTGTCACATGTTTAGGCAATTACAAGAAAATCCCTCGTTCATATTCCATTCTAACCCAACCCTCTTAGTCTTATTCCATTGGTCATCAACCCCTCACACAAACCTTCAAACCTCTAGATAAACTCAGTACTGATAGTGCTTCTCTAGATTGCTGCAAATCTGGATTGTCCACTATAACATCTACATATCTAGAATGCATTCCTAAATGCCCTTGAAGAAAGAGTCTACATGGAGCCTCCACAGGGTTTTGATAAAGGTTTGGTTCTGAAGTATGTAAACTGAAAAGTTGTTGTATCATACTATCATTTGAAATGGTCACCTAGGACATGGTTTGAGAGATATACAAGTCCTTAAAGAAACAAAGGTACTCTCGAGCAGACAGATCACACAGTATTTGTAAAATTTCATCAGTCAGGAAATTGCTATTTGATCGTCTAAGCTGGTATCATACATGTGGGAGACAATCTTACTGAAATGGAAAGGCAGAAGTGCTTGGAATCAGAATTTGAAATTGAAAACCTAAGGCCACCACAATGCTTTTTTACATTGGAAGATGCATAGTCTAAACAAACATTGATTTCTCAAACTGGTTTCTCAAAGGAACATGGGGATATGTGAATTGTTACGGCTGAAAGGGTTCTAGAAAAACTAAAGAGGAGAAGAACAATTGAAGGCCAACGAAGCTATATTTGTGATAAAGAGGCAGGCAACAATCAATGTTGCATCTTGCACGCGACCCTAGTACAGCATGACAAGAGCAAACATGTGGACATTGAAAGGAACATCATAAAAGAAAAGTTAGGAGTATGTGCAACAAACAGCTGACTTGCTAGCTAAAGGATTTCATAGACCATATTTTGAATTTTTTTAATAAGAAAGTTGGACACGAAATAAATTATAGATGGTGTGTAGTGAAAGTCAAAACTGAGTTAGGACACAGATTGGGCATGATGCATTTCGTTCAAATAAACTTCTTTTTCTTAATAAATATCCAAATGATGCTTATTTGTATAACAATTAAGTTCTATTAATTAAAAAAACTAGAATTATGTGGAAAACATATCTACAATTGTATAGATATATTCTGAATCTCTTTCCATTGATGATAACACACACACATTTAGCCATTGCTTATTTTGTAACATATTGTAGTCATTTATGCATGAAGGTAATCTAGTATGATCTCAAAAGATTGCACCTCAATTAAATAAGTAACCTAAGCCAAATTCCTAATCAAATCAAATAAGTAAACAAATATGAAGCATAATAAAATTGGGAAAGAACTCATAAGATTGCACCTCAATTAGAGGAGTTTTTGATTCTGCAAAATATTTCATGACGACTATAAAAACCATTCGATACAATCATTCATTTGCAATTACGAAGCTCAAAAATTCATGATGACTATAAAACTATAGATAACTACAATAGAAACTGGGAAATAAAGTCTGAAGAACTTAAAATCATTTCAGAGCACCAGCTCAAATTATTACAAGAAACAACAGAGTGAATAATTACATGATATTGTGATAAAACAGATGCTCAACAACTTACCTGTGCAGTGGGAGATGAGTTAACACTTCTGACAGGAGAAGAAATTTTTCTAGCATCCTTCAAGTAATACTTCAGTAAAGGAATGGGTGAAAATTGTTCTGTAAGATCAAATGCAAAAGCCAAGTTAACAGCATCAATTTGCCGCCCACTATTCACCAAAACTTCAATGACACCTGCACAAGAAAAAGTAATATGAATCATTAAAAATTAAAATAAACAGATAAAATAGTTTAGTTACCTTTGATTAATACAGATGCTAAAGTCATTTATGTTTGCATGTCACAATCCCCTTTGGGATGATGCTTAGAAACTAAGGTGAAGGTCTAATGTTATCGTTAAAGTTTACCACTGCTTACTTTGTAATGTGATAAGTTTCAGAGATTTTCTTAATTCTTACAGCATACTTTATATCACATTAATAATTTACATTTATTAATTTTGTTTGAGCATCCTAACATATAATAATGCACCTCATTTGATATTTGATAACCTTCAATCACTTTCATGTTTCCTTTAATATTTTTTTTCCCTTTCTATAATTTAAGAAGAAGCATCCGGCAAGCTCATTCATGAAGAGTGGTCAAATACAATAATTCAATTATTAAAAAGTTTTTAGAGGACTTGGAAAAATCCTATTACTATTTACTAATGGATGATTTTGCAAGGCACATGGTACTTTAGCAAGATGGCATATATATTATCACCAAAGAGAAACCTAAGGGAACAATTTTTTCATAGTAAAAATTCAAAATTATATTCAAAGAAAAAGATACATGAGCATGAGATAATTATATGAAAACTTGGCATATAGAATAAAAAATAAAAGTCAACTTAAAAAAAAAAATCCTTTAGTTGTATCAGATTTTTGTTCAAAATCTGAGATGCTTTATTTGATATCTTCATATTTGTCAAACACTATAAAAGAAGTAAAGAACAAAAACACACCAGGCATCTTCTCTGACAACCCAAGGCAACGGCATAAATCAGCAGTTTGGCGACGTCGAGATACCATTGGAATTAGCCTAGATAACTCCTCGTCATTAAAACCAGAGGCAATACCAAAACTGGCTAGAAGTTGCAAAAATGCATGAGCCTCCAAGGAATTCCCATTGCTAGCATCCATGTCAAGAGCATCCAATCTGGGTTTCCATTCTTCAGCAACTGCCTTAGCCCTGCCCTTGATATCTTCTGAAATTACATTAGAAACACAACCTGAGTTGCTCAGGAAATCACATAGACATTCCATCAGCATGATACATGTTCGGCGAACACGCAATAAGTTAGCATCCTTCTTTACATCCTGATTTGACACTTCTGTACAGTAAAACCCCTCAAGAGAATCTAAAACTAAACAGGCAGCGTTAGGAGCAGCTCTTAATGCATGTGGTATTTCCTCCCTTACAGCAGCAAGGTTCTTACGGTTGTCAGATATGAATTTGTGAAGCCCAGCAGCATCCATCTCTTTACATAGTTTTACCAAGTCTGGATAAGACAACTCCACGTTTCCATTTTCAGGAGAAAGTACAACCTCTTCCACATTACCATTAGCTGCAAAGGACACAGCATCCACTGGTTTGTCCTCCACACGAAATGTCCCCTTACCCCCATTGGAGACAATAGCCAAATCACTTGACGTAACCTTCCTCTGCTTTTCTCGAGCATTCACAACGTCAAATACAGCAGCATCCCTTTTCTCCTGAAGCCTCTGCAACGTGGCTTGCTCCTTGGCATAAACAGCCGCTTGCCGCTTCTCCAGTATCTCCTGAGCCTTCCTTGTTTTGTTCTCAAACTCTTTTTCCTGGTCTTCCAATTCATGAAAGCGCCTCTTCAAGGATTTCTCCAGACCATGAAAATGTTCCTCTAGTTCTTTCCATTTCAAGTTCAGAGTAACAGCTCGGTAACTTTCAAGTTCAGCAAACGCCTTTTGCAGCTGCTGTATCTTAGAAGTTGTGGAATCTATCAGCGTAGCAACTGAATCTGAGTCTTCCATAGCAAAGAAGCTGAACAAAATAAAGCAATAAACTAAATACCAATCACAAAACTTCAACTTATGTAATATATCTAATAGCTAAACTTAACAATCTAGTGCATTATCCTATTATAGACAACTCTTCATAGTAAAAAGCTTCACAAACTTCACTAGAGTAGGACACAAACCCAGAATTTAACCAACTTCACTAATTTTAACATCTTATTTGAAAAAGCATTACCTAATTATCAAGTATTCATTTCTATACAATCTGTCTAGTGGCTTGATTGATCACAAAAACTCCCAAAATCACTACCAAAAATACATTTCTAGCTTGAAAAAAAAAAACTAGCTGAAAATACTTCAGGATCCAAACCTTTGAGTCACAAAGATAAACCCTAAAAAAACAGAAGAAATTTATAAATTTATAAATAAATAAAACACAGAGAGAGAGAGAGAGAGAGAGAGAAGGGAACAAAATTGGCAAAAAACTTCTACACAACAACTAAGGCATGAAGGAAGACAACAAAAAAGAGATGTCAAATTAAAAACAAATTGAATTTTCTTATCGTAAGTAATTGAATTTACTGAAAAAAAAAGAAGAAAAAACTCAATTTTTCTATAGCTATGTTACTAGTGGCTTTTGGCGTGCAATGTCAACGAAATCGCTTGAACAGAAAACCAAACATGAACAGAGAAGGTGGATTCTCGTTCTACACATGCGAACACAGCCGATCTAAACTCTTAGAAAGAAAACAAAAGAAAAATAAAAATAAAAATAAAAAATAAATGGAAGAGATAGAAAAGAAGAGGAGTTTACCAGAATGATCCGAAGGAAGGGAAGTTGGGAAGAGAAAGAGAAAAGAGAGAGATTGAGAGATAATTCTCAATCCATTTTCTCTCTGCAACTTCTTCAAGTTCAACACTTCGAGAGAAAGAAAGAGAGAGAAACGAGAGAAGAGGAAATTATAATGTCATGCGTTATGTGGTTTAATGCAAGAAACTCACTTTTTTCTTTTTTAGAAAGGCTATTAACAGAACATTAGTATATTATTATTATCATCATTATTTCTATTTTCGTCACAATTCAAGCACCTATGTGTCTTGTTTTTTAATCCTTGGTAAAAAGATATAGACTAAACTCTCTTTTGCAGTGTGTGGATTGTTGGCTTGGCGTAATATGAAATTTTATATATAATAAAAATTGAATATGAATTCTTTTATTAAATAAATTATTTTTATTCATGTAAATGTATTATTGTATCGCTCGTATATGTATCAATAGAAGAAGAAAAAACTATGAAAGAGTTATAAGTACTTTTATCACCATTATAAGTATTTTAAGTTTTTAATTACGATAGGATTTTCTTTAACAAAATCACATGTATTTTATGGAAAATAATTTTGTTCAAATAGATTATTATAGGTAATAGTACAACTTTTCTCTTTTAAGTATTTAAAGCAATTATTTGTTCAAGTTTAGTTTAAATTTGAGGACATTAATTAAACTGATTTCATATTAACTTATCTACGTTAGTCATTAAATGCATTTTAATATCAGCTTCAAAAGTTTTCTTTTCAGTTTCTAATGTAGATAAATTTTCAAACTCTTAAACTTGAAATTCCTAATTAAATTGATTT